>CM053793.1:385388074-385738074 GCA_028749045.1 Cupressus sempervirens
TGAGATATGTGCTATGTGATTTTGATAGCTTGTTTGGAACTTGAGATTATCTCCTTAGCACGGTGGGAGTGGACCACTTAGGTACCACGCGGTCGGGTGGTAGTGTATTTTCCACTCTTATCATTTGAGACTCAATGAGACATCGTGACTGATGCATCATTCGTGATGGTGGATATGTATCCTTTCATTGATGATTAGCATATGTTAGATGATGTTATCTTATGCATATATTTGCATGTGAGATTACTTTCCACATATGATGTTGTATATATTAAGAGTGACATTCCTACTATGTTAATACCAATGATCTCTTATGTGATTTGGGATGTTACGCACGGAGGGATGGCTAGGGCCCACAATGGTCTAATGATGCTATTGACGGTTGGGAGGAACCGTGTAGTTAGTTTATTATGTTTGTTCTTTATGATGGATGTATATGACTTCTATGATGTTGTATTAAGTGTATCATGTGATAATCTCTATTTTGTTGTAACATGGATTAGAATAGGATGATGTACCTTATTTCACATATGTATATTCTTTGAGCTTGTCAAACCCTGTGACATGTAAAAAGGATGATTGAGCATTTGGAAATGTAATGTTTAAACATTGGACTTATCATTATTATTTCATGTGGATGTTGTACTAGATGGATTCTTGTATGTAATTCAACGTTAAGGGGATCTTTAAAGAATGTAATCTATTATGTATGTTATGTTTATTTTCAGATGGACATTGCTATTGCTTCCGTTATTGTGAATAAACTATGTATGGTATTTACTTTCATGTAAAAAAAAAATGTTACCAAACTTAGCGAAACTCTAGGTTTATTCTTTGGATCCCTTGGCGGGGCATTACAAAAGTTCAGTCATAAAGGGAGATTTCCAAATTAAAGGGAGTTAAAGGGAGTTAACAGATTTAATTTGAGTAAAATAAGGAGTTAACCGATTCAATTTGACTAGAAAAATAGTTAACTAATTTAACTCATTTTTTATCAATAGTGCACTGGAAATTTCCCTTTTTGAACTAAAGAGATATTTTGTTGAGATATTTAATTTAATAAAATAAGATATTCTCTCATAATTACTTTTTCTTTTTAATTAAATAATCTTTAATTAATTAGAGACACTTTTATTATTTAATTAAATAACTTCATTTAATTAATTAGGAATGGCTTCTCATTTAATTAAATAACTTTGTTTAATTAATTAGAAGTAAGTACTCCATTTAATTAAATAATTTTGTCTAATTATTTCAAACTTCTTCTCGAAACTAGTCAACTCAAGTCTACAGTGGTTAAATCTGGTCAACATTTGGTCCAACTTGATCTTTGCATATGTGAATATGAGCAAATGTGAGAATGAATTCTAGCAACAATTTGATGCAAATTCTCATTCAACTTTTGAAAATAAAGAGATGAGGGTCTCTTAAATAGACTTTCCTGGAATTCATCAACGGTTGACATCGATTTCAATCAACGGTCAGGATTAAAGGTAAAGTTCAGTCATAAAGGGAGATTTTTAAATTAAAAAGAGTTAACAGATTTAATTTGAGTAAAATAAGGAGTTAACTGATTCAATTTGAGTAGAAAAAGGAGTTAACTGATTTAACTCATTTTTTATCAATAGTGCACTAGAAATTTCCCTTTTTGAACTGAAGAGAGAGTTTTTTGAGATATATAATTTAATAAAATGAGATATACTCTCGTAATTACTTTTTCTATTTAATTAAATAATCTTTAATTAACTAGAGACACTTTTCTTATTTAATTCAATAACTTCATTTAATTAATTAGTAATGGCTTCTCATTTAATTAAATAACTTTGTTTAATTAATTAGAAGTAAGTACTCTATTTAATTAAATAATTTCGTCTAATAATTTCAAAATTCTTTTCGAAAATAGTCAACTCAAGTCAACCATGGTTAAATCTAGTCAACTTTTGGTCAAACTTGATCTTTGCGTATGTGAATATGACAAAATGTGAGTATGAATTCCAGCAAAAATTTGATGCAAATTCTCATTCAACCTTTCAAAATGAAGAGATGAGGGTCTCTTAAATAGACTTTCTTGGAATTCATCAACGGTTGAGATCGATTTCAATCAACGGTCAGGATTAAAGGTGAAGTTCAGTCATAAAGGCAGATTTCCAAATTAAAGGGAGTTAACAGATTTAATTTGAGTAAAATAAGGAGTTAACTAATTCAATTTGAGTAGAAAAAGGAGTTAACTGATTTAACTCATTTTTTATCAATAGTGAACTCGAAATTTTCCTTTTTGAACTGAAGAGAGATTTTGTTGAGATGTTTAATTTAACAAAATGAGATATGCTCTCATAATAACATTTTCTATTTAATTGAATAAGCTTTAATTAATTAGAGACACATCTCTTATTTAATTAAATAAGTTCATTTAATTAATTAGTAATGGCTTCTCATTTAATTAAATAACTTTTGTTTAATTAATTAGAAGTAAGTACTCCATTTAATTAAATAATTTCATCTAATTATTTCAAAATTCTTTTCGAAACTAGTCAACTCAAGTCAACTGTGGTTAAATCTGGTCAATTTTTTGTCAAACTTGATCTTTGTGTATGTGAATATGAACAAATGTGAGTATGAATTCCAGCAACAATTCGATACAAATTCTCATTCAACCTTTAAAAATGTAGAGATGAAGGTCTCTTAAATAGACTTTCCTGAAATTCATCAATGGTTGAGATCGATTTCAATCAACGGTCAGGATTAAAGGTGAAGTTGAGTCATAAAGGGAGATTTACAAATTAAAGGGAGTTAATAGAAATTTGAGTAAAATAAGGAGTTAATTGATTCAATTTGAGTAGAAAAAGGAGTTAACTGATTTAACTCATTTTTTATCAATAGTGAACTGAAAATTTCCCTTCTTGAACTGAAGAGAGATTTTGTTGAGATATTTAATTTAATAAAATGAGATATGCTCTCATAATTACTTTTTCTATTTAATTAAATAATCTTTAATTAATTAGAGACACTTTTCTTATTTAATTAAATAACTTCATTTAATTAATTAGGAATGGCTTCTCATTTAATTAAATAATTTTGTTTAATTAATTAGAAGTAAGTACTCCATTTAATTAAATAATTTTGTCTAATTATTTCAAAATTCTTTTCGAAACTAGTCAACTCAAGTCTGTCGTGGTTAAATCTGGTCAACTTTTGGTCAAACTTGATCCTTGTGTATGTGAATATAAGCAAATGTGAGAATGAATTCTAGCAAAAGATCGATGCAAATTCTCATTCATCCTTTCAGAATGAAGAGATTAGGGTCTCTTAAATAGATTTTCCTGGAATTCATCAACGGTTGAGATCGATTTCAATCAACGATCAGGATTAAAGGTGAAGTTCAGTCATAAAGGGAGATTTCCAAATTAAAGGGAGTTAACAGATTTAATTTGAGTAAAATAAGGAGTTAACTGATTCAATTTGAGTAGAAAAAGGAGTTACCTGATTTAACTCATTTTTTATCAATAGTGAACTGGAAATTTCCCTTTTTGAACTGAAGAGAGATTTTGTTGAGATATTTAATTTACTAAAATGAGATATGCTCTCATAATTTCTTTTTCTGTTTAATTATACAATCTTTAATTAATTAGAGACCATTTTCCTATTTAATTAAATAACTTCATTTAATTAATCAGGAATGGCTTCTCATTTAATTAAATAACTTTGTATAATTAATTAGAAATAAGTACTCCATTTAATTAAAAAATTTCGTTAAATTATTCCAAAATTCTTTTCGAAGCTAGTCAACTCAAGTCAACTGTGGTTAAATCTGGTCAACTTTTGGTCAAACATGATCTTTTTGTATGTGAATATGAGCAAATGTGAGTATAAATTCCAGAAACAATTCGATGCAAATTCTCATTCAACCTTTCAAAATGAAGAGATGAGGGTCTCTTAAATAGACTTTCCTAGAATTCATCAATGGTTAAGATCGATTTCAATCAACGATCAGTATTGAATGTGAAGTTCAGTCATAAAGGGATATTTCAAAATTAAAGAGAGTTAATAGATTTAATTTGAGTAAAATAAGGAGTTAACTAATTCAATTTGAGTAGAAAAATGAGTTAACTCATTTAACTCATTTTTGATCAATAGTGAACTGAAAATTTCTCTTTTTGAACTGAAAAGAGATTTTGTTGAGATATTTAATTTAATAAAATGAGATATATTGTCATAATTATTTTTTCTATTTAATTAAATAAACTTTAATTAATTAGAGACACTTTAGTTATTTAATTAAATAACTTCATTTAATTAGTTAGGAATGGCTTCTCATTTAATTAAATAAATTTGTTTAATTAATTAGAAGTCAGTACTTCATTTAATTAAATAATTTCGTTTCATTATTTCAAAATTCTTTTCGAAACTAGTCAACTCAAGTCAACCGTGGTTAAATCAGGTCAAATTTTGGTCAAACTTGATCTTTGCGTATGTGAATATGAGCAAATGTGAGTATGAATTCCAGCAACAATTCGATGTAAATTCTCATTCAACCTTTCAAAGTGAAGAGATGAGGGTCTCTTAAATAGACTTTCCTGGAATTCATCAACGGTTGAGATAGATTTCAAACAACGGTCAGGATTGAAGGTGAAGTTCAGTCATAAAGGGATATTTCCAAATTAAAAGAAGTTAACAGATTTAATTTGAGTGAAATAAGGAGTTAGCTGATTCAATTTGAGTAGATAAAGGAGTTAACTGATTTAACTCATTTTTTATCAATAGTGAACAGGAAATTTCCTTTTTTGAACTGAAAAGAGATTTTCTTGAGATATTAAAGTTAATAAAATGAGATATGCTCTCATAATTACTTTTTTTATTTAATTAAATAATCTTTAATTAATTAGAGACACTTTTTTTATTTAATTAAATAACTTTATTTAATTAGTTAGGAATGGCTTCTCATTTAATTAAATAACTTTATTTAATTAATTAGAAGTAAGTACTCCATTTAATTAAATAATTTTATTTAATTATTTAAAAATTCTTTTCGAAACTAGTCAACTCAAGTCAACCGTGGTTAAATCTGGTCAACTTTTGGTCAAACTTGATCTTTGCGTATGTGAATATGAGAAAATGTGAGTATGAATTCCAACAACAGTTCGATGCAAATTCTCATTCAACCTTTCAAAATGAAGAGATGACGATCTCTTAAATAGACTTTCTTGGAATTTATCAACGGTTGAGATCAATTTCAATCAATGGTCAGGATTAAAGGTGAAGTTCAGTCATAAAGGGAGATTTCCAAATTAATGGGAGTTAACAGATTTAAGTTGAGTAAAATAAGGAGTCAACTAATTCAATTTGAGTAGAAAATGGAGTTAACTGATTTAACTCATTTTTGATCAATAGTGAACTGGAAATTTCCCTTTTTGAACTGAGGAGAGATTTTGTTCAGATATTTAATTTAATAAAATGAGATATGCTCTCATAATTATTTTTTCTATTTAATTAAATAAACTTTAATTAATTAGAGATACTTTTCTTTTTTAATTAAATAACTTCATTTAATTAATTAGGAGTGGCTGCTCAGTTAATTAAATAACTTTTTTTAATTAATTAGAAGTAAGTACTCTATTTAAATAAATAATTTCGTTTAATTATTTTAAAATTCTTTTCGAAACTAGTGAACTCAAGTCAACTGTGGTTAAATCTAGTCAACTTTTGGTGAAATTTAATCTTTGCATATGTGAATATGAGAAAATGTGAGTATGAATTCCAAAAACAATTCAAATCATATTCTCATTCAACGTTTCAAAATGAAGAGATGACGATCTCTTAAATAGACTTTCTTGGAATTTATCAACGGTTGAGATCAATTTCAATCAACGGTCAGGATTAAAAGTGAAGTTAAGTCATAAAGGGAGATTTCCAAATTAAAGGGAGTTAACAAATTTAAGTTGAGTAAAATAAGTAGTCAACCGATTCAATTTGAGTTGAAAAAGGAGTTAACTCATTTAGCTCATTTTTAATCAATAGTGAAATGGAAATTTCCCTTTTTGAACTGAAGAGAGATTTTGTTGAGATATTTAATTTAATAAAATGATATATGCTCTCATAATTACTTTTTCTATTTAATTAAATAATCTTTAATTAATTAGAGACACTTTTCTTATTTAATTAAATAACTTCATTTAATTAGTTAGGAATGGCTTCTCATTTAATTAAATAATTTTGTTTAATTAAGTAGAAGTAAGTCAAAATTCTTTTCGAAACTAGTCAACTCAAGTCAGCCGTGGTTAAATCTGGTCAACTTTTGGTCAAACTTGATCTTTGCATATGCGAATATGAGCAAATGTCAGTATGAATTCCAATAACAATTCGATGCAAATTCTCATTCAAACTTTCAAAATGAAGAGATGAGGGTCTCTTAAATAGACTTTCCTCGAATTGATCAATAGTTGAAATCAATTTTAATCAACGGTAAGGATTAAAGGTGAAGTTCGATCATAAAGGGAGATTTCCAAATCAAAGAGATTTAACAGATTTAATTTGAGTAAAATAATGAGTTAACTGATTCAATTTGAGTAGAAACAAGAGGTTAACTGATTTAACTCATTTTTTATCAATAGTGAATTGGAAATTTCCCTTTTTGAACTTAAGAGACATTTTGTTGAGATATTTAATTTAATAAAATGAGATATGTTCTCATAATTACTTTTTCTATTTAATTAAATAATTTTTAATTAATTAGAGACACTTTTCTTATTTAATTAAATAATTTTATTTAATTAGTTAGGAATGGCTTCTCATTTAATTAAATAACTTTGTTTAATTAATTAGAAATAAGTACTCCATTTAATTAAATAATTTCATTTAATTATTTCAAATTTTTTTTCGAAACTAGTCAAATCAAGTCAACTATGGTTAAATTTTCTCAACTTTTGGTCAAACTTTATCTTTGCGTATGTGAATATGAGCAAATGTGAGTATGAATTCCAGCAACAATTTGACGCAAATTCTCAGTCAACCTTTCAAAATGAAGAGAGGAGGGTCTCTTAAATAGACTTTTCTGGAATTCATCAACGGTTGAGATCGATTTCAATCAACGGTTATGATTAAAGGTGAAGTTCAGTCATAAAGGGAGATTTCCAAATTAAAGGGAGTTAACAGATTTAATTTGAGTAAAATAAGGAGTTAACTGATTCAATTTGAGTAGAAAAAGGAGTTGACTGATTTAACTCATTTTTGATCAATAGTGAACTGAAAATTTCCCTTTTTGAACTGAAGAGAGATTTTGTTGAGATATTTAATTTAATAAAATGAGATATGCTATCATAATTACATATTTATTTAATTAAATAATCTTTAATTGTTTAGAGACATTTTTCTTATTTAATTAAATAACTTCATTTAATTAATTAGGAATGACTTCTCATTCCATTAAATAACTTTGTTTAATTAATTAGAAGTAAGTACTCCATTTAATTAAATAATTTCATTTATTTATTTCAAAATTCTTTTCAACTTGTCAACTCAAGTCAACCGTGGTTAAATCTCGTCAACTTTTGGTCAAACCTGATCTTTGCGTATGCGAATATGAGCAAATGTGAGTATCAATTTCAACAACAATTCGATGCAAATTCTCATTCAACCTTTCAAAATGAAGAGATGAGGGTCTCTTAAATAGACTTTCCTGGAATTCATCAACGGTTGAGATCGATTTCAATCAACGGTTAGGATTAAAGGTTAAGTTCAGTCATAAAGGGTGATTTACAAATTAAAAGGAGTTAACAGATTTAATTTGAGTAAAATAATGAGTTAACTGATTCAATTTAAGTAGAAAAAAGATTTAACTGATTTAACTCACTTTTGATCAATAGTAGACTGGAAATTTCCATTTTTGAACTGAAGAGAGATTTTGTTGAGATATTTAATTTAATAAAATGAGATATGCTCTCATAATTACTTTTTTTATTTAATTAAATAATATTTAAATAATTAGTGACACTTTTATTTTTTAATTAAATAATTTCATTTAATTAATTAAGAATGGCTTCTCATTTAATTATATAATTTTGTTTAATTAATTAGAATTAAGTACTCCATTTAATTAAATAATTTTGTCTAATTATTTCAAAATTCTCATTCAACTTTTCAAAATGAAGAGATGAGGGTTTCTTAAATAAACTTTCTTGGTATTCATCAATGGTTGAGATCGATTTCAATCAACAGTCACGATTAAAAGTGAAGTTCAGTCATAAAGGGAGATTTTCAAATCAAAGGGAGTTAACAGATTTAATTTGAGTAAAATAAGTGGTTAACTGATTCAATTTGAGTAGAAAAAGGAGTTATCTGATTTAACTCATTTTTAATCAATAGTGAACTGAAAATTTCCCTTTTTGAACTGAAGAGAGATTTTGTTGAGATATATAATTTAATAAAATTAGATATGCTCTCATAATTAATTTTTCTATTTAATTAAATAATCTTTAATTAATTAGAGACACTTTTCTTATTTAATTAGATAACTTCATTTAATTAATTAGGAATGGCTTGTCATTTAATTAAATAACTTTGTTTAATTAGTTAAAACTAAGTACTCCATTTAACTAAATAATTTTTTTTAAATTATTTCAAAATTCTTTTCGAAACTAGTCAACTCAAGTTAACCGTGGTTAAATCTAGTCAACTTTTGGTCAAACTTGATCTTTACGTATGTTAATATCAGCAAATGTGAGTATGAATTCCAGCAACAATTCGATGCAAATTCTCATTCAACTTTTCAAAATGAAGAGATGAGGGTTTCTTAAATAAACTTTCTTAGAATTCATCAATGGTTGAGATCGATTTCAATCAACGGTCAGGATTAAAGGTGAAGTTCAGTCATAAAGGGAGATTTTCAAATTAAAGAGAGTTAACAGATTTAATTTGAGTAAAATAAGGAGTTAACTGATTCAATTTGAGTAGAAAAATTAGTTAACTTATTTAACTCATTTTTTATCAATAGTGAACTAGAAATTTCTCTTTTTGATCTGAAGGGAGATTTTGTTGAAATATTTAATTTAATAAAATGAGGTATGCTCTCATAATTACTTTTTCTATTTAATTAAATAATCTTTAATTAATTAGAGACACTTTTCTTATTTAATTAACTTACTTCATTTAATTAGTTAGGAATGGCTTCTCATTTAATTAAATAATTTTGTTTAATTAATTAGAAGTAAGTACTCCATTTAATTAAATAATTTCGTCTAATTATTTCAAAATTCTTTTCGAAACTAGTCATCTCAAGTCAACCGTGGTTAAATCTGGTCAACTTTTGGTCAAACTTGATCTTTGCATATGTGAATATGAGCAAATGTGAGTATGAATTTCAGTAACAATTCGATGCAAATTCTCAATCAACCTTTCAAAATGAAGAGATGAGGGTCTCTTAAATAGACTTTCCTAGTATTCATCAATGGTTGAGATCGATTTCAATCAACGGTCAGGATTAAAGGTGAAGTTCAGTCATAAAGGAAGATTTTCAAATCAAAGGGAGTTAACAGATTTAATTTGAGTAAAATAAGTGGTTAACTGATTCAATTTGAGTAGAAAAAGGAGTTATCTGATTTAACTCATTTTTAATCAATAGTGAACTAAAAATTTCCCTTTTTGAACTGAAGAGATAATTTGTTGAGATATTTAATTTAATAAAATGAGATATGTTCTCATAATTACATTTTCTATTTAATTAAATAATTTTTAATTAATTAGAGACACTTTTCTTACTTAATTAAATAACTTCATTTAATTAGTTAGGAATGGCTTCTCATTTAATTAAATAACATTGTTTAATTAATTAGAAGTAAGTACTCCATTTAATTAAATAATTTCATTTAATTATTTCAAAATTCTTTTCGAAACTAGTCAACTCAAGTCAATCGTGGTTAAATTTGGTCAACTTTTGGTCAAACTTTATCTTTGCGTATCTGAATATGAGCAAATGTGAGTATGAATTTCAGCAACAATTCGATGCAAATTCTCAGTCAACCTTTCAAAATGAAGAGAGCAGGGTCTCTTAAATAGACTTTCCTAGAATTCATCAACGGTTGAGATCGATTTCAATCAATGGTTATGATTAAAGGTTAAGTTCAGTCATAAAGGGAGATTTTCAAATTAAAGGGAGTTAACAGATTTAATTTGAGTAAAATAAGGAGTTAACTGATTCAATTTGAGTAGAAAAAGGACTTAACTGATTTAACTCATTTTTTATCAATAGTGAACTGGAAATTTATCTTTTTGATCTGAAGAGAGATTTTGTTGAAATATTTAATTTAATAAAATGAGATATGCTCTCATAATTACTTTTTCTATTTATTTAAATAATCTTTAATTAATTAGAGACACTTTTCTTATTTAATTAACGTACTTCATTTAATTAGTTAGGAATGGCTTCTCATTTAATTAAATAATTTTGTTTAATTAATTAGAAGTAAGTACTCCATTTAATTAAATAATTGCATCTAATTATTTCAAAATTCTTTTCGAAACTAGTCAACTCAAGTCAACCGTGGTTAAATCTGGTCAACTTTCGGTCAAACTTGATCTTTGCGTATGTGAATATGAGCAAATGTGAGTACGAATTCCAGCAACAATTCGATGCAAATTCTCATTCAACCTTTCAAAATGAAGAGATGAGGGTCTCTTAAATAGACTTTCTTGGAATTCATCAATGGTTGAGATTGATTTCAATCAACGGTCAGGATTAAAGGTGAAGTTCAGTCATAAAGGGAGATTTCCAAATTAAAGGGAGTTAACAGATTTAATTTGAGTAAAATAAGGAGTTAACTTATTCAATTTGAGTAGAAAAAGGAGTTAACTGATTTAACTCATTTTTGATCAATAGTGAACTAGAAATTCCCCTTTTTGAACTGAAGAGATATTTTGTTGAGATATTTAATTTAATAAAATGAGATATGCTCTCATAATTACTTTTTCTATTTAATTAAATAATCTTTAATTAATTAGAAACACTTTTCTTATTTAATTAAATAACTTCATTTAATTAATTAGGAATGGCTTCTCGTTTAATTAAATAAGTTTGATTAATTAATTAGAAATAAGTACTCCATTTAATTAAATAATTTCTATTAATTATTTCAAAATTCGTTTTGAAACTAGTCATCTCAAGTCAACCGTAGTTAAATCTGGTCAACTTTTAGTCAAACTTGATCTTTGCGTATGTGAATATGAGAAAATGTGAGTATGAATTTCAGCAACAATTCGATGCAAATTCTCATTCAACCTTTGAAAATGAAGAGAGTAGGGTCTCTTAAATAGACTTTCCTAGAATTCATCAATGGTTGAGATCGATTTCAATCAACAGTCAGGATTAAAGGTGAAGTTTAGTCATAAAGGGAGATTTCCAAATTAAAGGGAGTTAACAGATTTAATTTGAGTAAAATAAGGAGTTAACTTATTCAATTTGAGTAGAAAAAGGAGTTAACTGATTTAAGTCATTTTTTATCAATAGTGAACTGAAAATTTTCCTTTTTGAATTGAAGAGAGGCTTTGTTGAGATATTTAATTTTAAAAAATGAGATATGCTCTCATAATTACTTTTTCTATTTAATTAAATAATCTTTAATTAATTAGAGACACTTTTCTTATTTTATTAAATAACTTCATTTAATTAATTAGGAATGGCTTCTCATTTAGTTAAATAACTTTATTTATTTAATTAGAAGTAAGTACTCCATCTAATTAAATAATTTTATTTAATTATTTCAAAATTCTTTTCAAAACTAGTCAACTCAAGTCAATTGTGGTTAAATCTTGTCAACTTTTGGTCAAACTTGATTTTTGCATATGTGAATATGAGCAAATGTGAGTATGAATTCTAGCAGCAATTCAATGCAAATTCTCATTCAACCTTTCAAAATGAAGAGATGAGGGTCTCTTATATAGACTTTCTTGGAATTCATCAACTGTAATGCGACACAAGACATAACCGAAAGAATTTAAAACAAAACACTATTCCATAAATGCAATAATTTTTTTTATATAAAATCATCTCAACATAAGTTCCATTACAAGGACTGACTCACTCCTATACAGAAAAATTCCCTAATGAAAGAGAATATCGTCCAAATACATTTTCATTACAATAAGAATACATAAAGAGTTCAAAACTATAATGAAATACAATTTCATTTCTTGACACCTGTGTCCAACCTAGGAACCCTAAATGCTGATTCAGAAGTAACTTCAATAAACATCCTTAGCTACTTGAAACTCGAAGTACCTAAAAACCACATAGAATGCAACATAACACAAACAGGGGCTCAGTACACACTGAGTTAAAAGGTGAAATCCATTTGCATACATGTTAGTACCAACATATAGATATCCAAAAGCAGATTTCTAATCCATCTAATATAGTGCAAACCTGATAATAATATGCAAGAAGTAAACAATTACTTTTCATTTCAAAAATTAAACTCGCACTAAGAATAACTCATAAATGAAACATATATATTCTGAGGTTTCATCGTTATGGCACTAAGTTTGTGCATCCAAATATGATATGCTCATAGTCATCACATAGCAGTATTCTCTATTTTACTTGTCATTGACAGAATAGAGACATTCCTTTTCTCCGTACTTAACCATATAGGTTTAAGTCATAGGTAAGGCTATTTATCTTTTATGTGAACTTAACCCACCCAATTTATTTTGAAGTTATCACTAAATTAATTAAGTGAATAGGATAAACCAAATTCAACCACCTCGATATACATTCATCACAGATATCTTTAAAAATACACATCAAACAGATATACTAAGAATGAACATGCGGCAATTATAAAATCAGTTTACAACATGATACTACATCCTTAAATCCATCTGTAACACATCTTATACTGCCAAGTTCAAAGGTAAATATGGATAATTACATCAACAGGATTATAACCTATAATATCAAGATTGCATAGATAAAATTGAACTGTTGCACAACTCAACGATACTTACAAAATCTTGATACTATACTCTTAATTCCCTGCTGACCCAATCATCTACACTTAACATCGAACTGACCAAGACAATGAATCAAAATGCACATGATATTCAAATCATCAACCATGTATCAAAATCTACCTCAATTCATATACTACTTTCATTTTATTAAGAACTGAAATTCATCTTACATAATAAAAGAATTCTGTCTTAAATATCTAATCTCAAACAATCCAATAATGCTAATAGAACACATTATAATCATAGTAGAAACTAATTACAGCCAAATCTTAACAAGTGATCATTAACTAAGATATTAAGATAAACAATTGTCTATAAAAGTAACACCTCTGTTTTGACAATATGCCACCACCAAAATAACCACAGCAACATATTAAGATGTGATGTTTAAAATTGATTTAGAACATAATTCTCAATATGTAAAGTGACTTTTAGCATCCCAACACTCAAAAGTAATTTAGGATATAACATTCTTAATCTAAAATGTACATCCTAGCTGTTCATAGATAACTGCTTTGGTAATGAATCAGCAAAGTTAACCAATGTTTTTGTTTATCAATACTGTCATACTCAGTTGCGAGTAACATATCAAAAATAACAATGACTGATGACTCAATATCTATAAAAATTTACTGACCATAATAATAATCTATCTCTATTCACCACTGTTAAACCCGAGTACCAAATAAAAACATTATACAATACTGCCCTCGATTACCCAATACACAACATAAGACTATCATCTCACTATCATAAAACAAGTATTTTTTTTTATATGCTTGTAAACCTATCTTCTAATGTAAACAAAGCTCAAACCAGTATTAAACAGTTTTATACTATTGAATTGATGCATCTACCTGCTTCTAGTTTTATCTAGCTAATGAAATAATGTCATCGCACAGTTCCAAATCTCATTGTAGCAAGATAACTAAAACTCGACAGCATACAAATTTCAAACAATAATTGAATCATAATGCCTGCTCACACAGAGTATCGGCTGTTAGATAGCCTTTTACGTCCTAATAATTCTACACCAAGAAATGTTGATGCAGCATTCTATATGTTTCAAACTTTATATATGACCAAATGTCAACCCTCATGCCATGAAACTTTTCGACAAAATGTCCACTTATAAATCCAAACAATGATACGATACTTAGACTGAGTGATTGGTTTCTGCAACTCAAATTTCCATCTAAGTTTCTACTACCAGTGTTTTAATATTATCACCACGGGTCAGACTGCACTTCAAACCCAAGCCTATATTTCAAAAATCAAGTTCGGTTATTTTCCTCCAAACTCAAAATCCTCTATAAACAATGATAGTGCCTCTAACATCAAAATAGTTTATACGATGCTACCACAAAACCCTTAAATCATAAATCTACGAAACCATAAACACGTATTGCCTTCAAATTAAATCTTGGTGATACCGCAAAATCATAAAACCCATGTGACAAAGTCACGGTGTTCTTTTATCACAAGCCATTCATATGACAAAATGTCTATACAAAAGAAATCGAAGCACACAGTTGACCACAGTCATCTCAAATATAAATACATATAATACTTCTTAAAACATCATCTAAATCCAAAACACAATGATTGAAAACTCATATTGCTCGATATCCAAATATGGATACATGCAGAGCTCGACTCCATTTGTCCAACCCTACATATACCCACACTTGGGTATCGACAAGAGTAACTTAAAATTGAACTCCCACAATTTCCTTAGAACAAAATTAACACCCAAAATAGTAAAGGGAAAAGGTTAGGAACTGCCCCCTACCTCAAAACTCAGCAGATGAAGAAAAATGTTCAACACAAAGCTCCAAATTTCTGCTCGACTCCAAGCCCCCAATCAGAACAAAATCTCCACAATGCAAAACACTGAAACCAATTTCCAACCAGAATAAAACTTCCATTGAGTTCCCTTTTTTCTCTAATACATAAGCAAGAAAATCCTTCCAACAGAATCCCCACATCTTGCTGGAAAGCCAGCAACAACATCCAAGTGTTAGAGGAAAAATGCCCAAATTCAGGTCATAACCATTGAAATCCTCTTTACAAATAGCAATGGCCGAGATTCCATCAAGGATAGTAAAGCCTCCTTTAAAGAGAAATTAATAAATCTGTAGTTCCCAAAGAGTTGTGCATACGGCTTTCCTTATAGCCTTCGCCATTTCGGCCTTAAGAAAAAATAAACATTTTTACCTATTCAAATCATGCGAAACCTTCTAGAGTATTTAGGGTGAATGGTTTTTTATTTTTATTTTTATTCAAATAAATATATAATAAATGCATAACACAATTACCTCCCATGTTTATTGCCATTGGTATTAAACATTGCAAACTCCCAAAACCATCACTCTACACTTGATTTTATGCAAATAGATGTGCGAACATCTCATACCTATATTTATATGAATTCTAGTTTGTGACTTATCAAATTATCCCTAAATATAAATATATCCACAAGTCAAGAACTTAAAGGCATGAAATGAATTTCTCGAAAATAATAAAGATAGCAATATACCTGAGAAATTCCTAATAATACCAGAATGCATTTGTCATATATGTACCAGATATGTATACTTTTCACCAATAAGATAATGACTAACATTTACGTAAACATATACACAGTTACATAAAAACACAAAAGAGTTTTACAAACATCCTTTTAACATTATGCTTACAATCTAATATATCTGCAGAAGAATATAAAAATCAAATGTTCCAACACATCAATTATATCAGATCTACATGAAGACACCAATTCTGATTTTCACAAGTATAGCCATAACTAGAAATCCTACAATTACCATCCTGTAACATGAATTCCATGAAAATATTAATTCTAATCAAAACCTTATTCAGTTCAGAGATCAAGTGATGTATTTCAAAATCAACACTACAACTAAAACTGATCAACTGTAAACCCGAAAACAGTCCAAATGAAATACAAAAGTAGTATCCAAAATATATGTATCTCATGGAACCAAAACTAACCTATCTGATATAACAAAACAGTACCCAAAATATAAAATCTCACAGTCATAGAATTTGTGTCAAAAACAACGTTTGAAGTGAATAAAGAGAAACACGAAGAAGTAGGGTCAGGCACGACACCCTCCCCCACTAGGGTTCAACATTCTCCTGGAAGTTAGCAAATAAATGCGAATGAGCAGTTCTCATCATTTCAATATCCTCCCAGGTAGAAAATGTTTCATCATTGGGGTCCCATAAGACTTTACTTGTCTTATTTCTCTTCCTCTTAAACTCATAGTTGTGCTTTGGGTGATCAGTATTGGTTCCAGCATGACCTGCCCATCCAAAATCTACAAATCTTTCTAATCCAGCATGTGAGAAATGTCAGGAATATACTTATGCAAAACTAAAACATGAAAAACATTATGAATGCATGAAAGATTCGGTGGCAAGGCAAGTTTGTAGGCAACAGGTCCAATCCGTTCCAGAATTTCAAATGGACCAACAAATCGTGGTGCTAACTTGGACCCCTTTCCATAATGAATCAGACTCTTACGCGGCCTAATCCGGAGAAACATTTTATCACCAACCAAGAATTGACGGTCGATTCTATACTTATCAACATATTTCTTCTACCTATCCTGAGCAGTAATAAGGTGCTCTCTGATCCTCTTAACTTGCTGCTCCAAATCTAACAACATTTCAGGTCCTAGAAGAGTCCTATCCTCCAAATTGTCCCAACTGAGAGGTGTCCTACAAGGTCTTCCATACAATGCTTGAAATGTTGCCATACCTATAGAGCTGTGATAGCCATTGTTATACGCGAACTCTACCAAGTGTAGATACTCCTCCCATCTATTCTGTCTATCCATTATGTACATCCTAAGCATGTCTTCCAGAATTTGGTTGACATGTTCAGTTTGTCCGTCCATCTCAGGGTGATAGGTTGAACTCAAATTTAGCTGAGTACCTAACTCTCACTGCATGGATTTCCAAAGAGACAAAGTAAACACTGGATGCCTATCAGAAATAATTTTTTTAGGAATTTCGTGTAACTTAACTATCTGTTCCATATATACTTTGGCAACCGTTGCTGCATTATAGGATGATCTAACTAGAATAAAATGAGGAACCTTAGATAAACGGTACACAACCACCATGATAGCATCATGCCTTCGAGCTGTCATAGGCAATCCAATAATAAAATCTATCAAAATGGTGTCCCATTTCCATTTTGGAATGCTATGTGGCTAGAATAAACCTGTTGGGTGTTGATGTTCAGCCTTAACTCGCTGACATTCCAAGCATCGAGCCACAAAATTTGCTATGTCTCTTTTCATTCCAGGCCAATAATAATGCTGCTTAAGGTTTGCATGCATTTTCTTGACACCCAGATGAGCTGAATATGGTGCCTTGTGTGCTTCAACCATAATAAGATCTCTCAAATCCCCCAGCTCAAGAACGTACACATTCCCTTTATACAGCAGCAAACCTTCAGGATTCACTGAATACCCCTCAAAACATCCCTCCAAGATGCTGCCACTGTCCATAACAGCCTTAACATCTTGAAACCAATGATCTGCAAAAAGGTTTTGTAAGATCCTATCCTTAAGATCCATTAAAAGAATCAAAGAAGATAGTTCATGTCACCTTCTGCTAAGAGCATCAGCAACCATGTTCTCCTTCCCTTGCACATATTTAATCTCAAAGTTGTATTCACATAGGAATTCCATCCATCTTCACTACCTAGCATTGAGGTCTGGTTGCGTGAAAAGATACTGAAGACTTTGATGATCAGAATGTAACTCAAAATGTTGACCTAGAAGAAAATGCTGACACTTGGACAAAGCATGCATAATCGTAGCAAGTTCGAGATCATGAGTAGGGTAATTCTCCTCATGACTCTTTAGCTTTCTAGATTCAAAAGCTATGACATGTCCCTCTTGCATTAAAATTTCCCCTATGCCATCCAATGATGCATCAGTGTAAACCACGAACTCCTTAACTGAATCAGGGACTGCTAGAACTGGTGCGCTGGTCAAACATTCCTTCAGTTTTTGAAATGCTGCCTCATACTCAACTGTCCACACAAATTTCTTCCCTTTTCTCTGAAGAGATGTGATAGGATGCACTATACTGGAGAAATTTAATACAAATCTACGGTAATAGCTTGCTAAGCCCATGAAACTTCGAACCTCGGATACATTCGTAGGTGTTGGCCAATCAACAATAGCCCAAATTTTGGATGGATCTACCGAGATTCCATCTCCTAAAATAATATGGCCTAAGTAACAAATCTTCGATTTGAAGAATTCACACTTTTCAGGATTGGCATACAATTTGTTCCTACGAAGACATTCCAAAACCTGCTCTAAATGCTGCTTGTGCTGCTCAACAGTGTTGGAATAAACCAAAATGTCATCTAGAAACACCACCACAAACTTGTAAAGCTAAGTTCTGAACACACCATTCATCAGACTCTTGAACATAGAAGGTGCATTAGTTAACCCAAAAGGTACCACTGTGAACTCGAAGTGTCCATACCTGGTGCGAAAAGTTATTTTATGGATATCAGCTTCTTGGATTCTAAGCTGATGATATCCAGATTTCATATCAATCTTTGAAAAGATTTGGGCACCTTTGACCTGGTCAAACAAATCATCAATTTGAGGCAAAGGATACCTGTTCTTAATAGTGACTTTGTTCAACTATCTATAATCGATACAGAGCCTTAAAGAACCATCTTTCTTCTTGAAAAAGATCACCGGAGCACCCCAAGGTGAAACACTAGGATGAATCAAACCTCTTTCCAAAAGCTCTTCCAATTGAAACTTAAGTTCAACCAGCTCTTGAGCTGTCATTCTATAAGGAGTCTTAGAAATTGGTTCCGTTCTTGGCACTAAATCGATCCAAAAATCAATTTCCCTCTTCGAAAGTATCCCAAGAATCTCCTTAACAAAAACATTCGAAAAGTTCCGCAAAACTGGATGATCGAGAGAAGAACTCTTAACTACGGAATCTTTTAAGTTGTTTATCAAAATGGCAAACAAACTATAGCCTTTCTGAGCACACCTTACCAATTGCTTGGTAGAAATTGTCTGCAAAGAGATAGGTCTCTTGATTCCTGTGATAACTCTGGCTGATCCAGAATCATCTACAAAATAGATTGACTTATCTTTGCAATCCAAAATAGCTTGATGTTTTTCTAACCAATCCATACCCAAAACTATGTCATACGACCCTAAAGGTATAACCCTAAGGTTCACTGAAGTTGAGAAAGATTTCATACAAATCTTACAGTCAGGAGCAATAATATCAACGTTTACCTTGGACCCTGACGCTAACTCCACTTGCCATCTATTCCTTGCCTTAACCACAGGTATATCACAATGTGCAACTAAAGAAGAAGAAATGAATGAGTATGTAGCTCCTAAGTCGAATAAGATAGAAACTTTCATACCTCGAGTATTACCTTGAGCTTCTATAACTGAGTTTTGGTGTTCGGCCTGCTTCTGATCTAAAGCTGCAAAGATACGATGGTTCTTGGTAGAATCACCAACTGTCACTTCAGACCTAGCTAGCTTAGGTCCAACCTTCAACTTATCCCAATTAGGACACTGAGACTGATAATGCCCTAGCTATCCGCAATGGAAACACTCAACCAATTTCTTGAATCCTGAGTTCTGACTAGAAGGATTAGGAAATGGCTTGCTACTCTGCACGATTTGAGGTGGTTTAGATGTTTTAGGCTGTTCTAAAACCTTGGAATTCTTATTGAACTTCCTCTTCTTGAATCTTCCACCTAAAAATCTAGTTTTCGAACTACTCTATGGAGGCTTCTAATTCTTACTGACATTAGGAGTAGGTGGATTCATGTTGGTTTTATAAGCAGCCCCATGATAACCAGACTTCATCTCTATCAACTTTTCTCTTTTTGAGGCTTCTTGCATAGTCAAAGGTCAGAAAGTTCTCACTTCCTCCCCAATTTTGGGCATAAGCCCTCTAATGAAATGTTGTATCATGGCCTTATCATTTTCAGCCCACCAAGAAAACTTCTTAAGTTCGAAGAACCTTCATTCGTAAGCTTCCACTGTAGAGCCAATCTGTATGATCTAAAAGAACTCCTCAGCATGGGCCTGACGCCAATATTCAAACATGAATCTCTCCTTGAAGCGCTCAACAAAAAGTTCCCATGTGACCAGGGAGATATCAATGCCAAGATTTTCCAAATCCTATTCCCACCACAAGGAACCAAATCCTCTCAAATGCATAACTATCCATCTGACCTTCACATTACTCAGGTAACAGTGTAAGACAAAACATCTCTAAATATTCAGCAGCCAAGCTTCTACCGATGTACCCTATTCTGTACCATAGAACAATGGTCCTTTCATCTTGGAAAGGTCCTTGAGCTGAGCTCTTGCCACTAGATCTTCTTCTACAAGAACATTAACGCCCTGCACAAGAGGTCTCCTATCATTCACTCCCCCACCAGGAATCTGGTTATTAGCCTCAATATTATCAAGACGTTCTAGAATTCTCTGAAGTACCAAAGCCTAGTCTGCCTGATTATTCTGGTTGTTACCAACCCCATCATTCTGATCAAACTAATCATCTCCAGCATCACTTAGGTACCTAGGACCTCTACCATGGCCCCTGCCCCTACCTCTGCCTCTGCCTCTGCCCGCAAGGTCATCCTCAAGGATACCACGTCCTCAAATTCCTCTAGTGATGGGAGGCATGAAAGCAACCTAAAAATAGAAATCTATTAATAATGCATCGATGATGGGATAAACCCTATAACCCAAGAGTCCTGGTTATTCTAAACCTGGCTTTGATACCAAATGTAATGCCACACAAGACGTAACCGAAAGAATTTTAAACAAAACACAATTCCATAAACGCAATCATTTTTTATTATAAAATCATCTCAACATAAGTTCCATTACAAGGACTGGATCACTCTTATACAGAAAAATTCCCCAATGAAAGAGAATATCGTCCAAATACATTTTCATTACAATAAGAATACATAAAGAGTTCAAAACTATAATGAAATACAATTTCATTTCTTGACACCTATGTCCAACCTAGGAACCCTAAATGCTAATTCAAAAGTAACTTCAATAAACATCCTTAGCTACTTGAATCTCAAAGTACCTGAAAATCACACAGAATGCAACATAACACAAACAGGGGCTCAGTACACACAAAGTTAAAAGGACAAATCCATCGGCATACATGTTAGTACCAACATATAGATATCCAAAAGTAGATTTCTAATCCATCTAATATAGTGCAAACCTGATAATAATATACAAGAACTAAACAATTACTTTTCATTGTAAAAATTAAACTCGCACTAAGAATAACTCATAAATGAAACATATATATTCTAAGGTGGCATCGTTATGGCACTAAGTTTCTGCATCCAAATATGGTATGCTCATAGTCATCACATAATGGTATTCTCTATTTTACTTGTCATTGACAGAATAGAGACATTCCTTTTCTCCGTACTTAACCATATAGGTTTAAGTCATAGGTAAGGATATTTATCTTTTATGTGAAATTAACCCACCCAATTTATTTTGAAGTTATCACTGAATTAATTAACTGAATAGGATAAATCAAATTCAGCCACCTCGATATACATTCATCATAGATATCCTTAAAAATACACATCAAACAGATATACTAAGAATGAACATGTGGCAATTATAAAATCAGTTTATAACATGATACTACATCCTTAAATCCATCTGTAACACATCTTATACTGCCAAGTTCAAAGGTAAATATGGATAATTACATCAACGAGATTAAAACCTATAATATCAAGATTGCATAGATACAATTGACCTGTTGCATAGCTCAACGATACTTACAAAATCTTGATACTATACTCTTAATTCCCTGCTGACCCAATCATCTACACTTAACATCGAACTGACCAAGACAATGAATCAAAATGCACATGATATTCACATCATCAATCATGTATCAAAATCTGCCTCAATACATATACTACTTTCATTTTACTAAGAACTAAAATTCATCTTACATAATAAAAGAATTCTGTCTTAAGCATCTAATCTCAAACAATCCAATAATGCTAATAGAACACATTATAATCATAGTAGAAACTAATTACAGCCAAATCTTAACAAGTGATCGTTAACTAAGATATTAAGATAAACAAGTGTCTATAAAAGTAACACCTCTGTTTTGACAATATGCCACCACCAAAATAACCACAACAACATATTAAGATGTGATGTTTAAAATTGATTTAGAACATAATTCTCAATATGCAAAGTGACTTTCAGCATCTTGACACTCAAAAGTAATTTAGGATATAACATTCTTAATCTAAAATGTACATCCTAGCTGTTCATAGATAATTGCTTTGATAATGAATCAGCAAAGTTAACCAATGTTTTCATTTTTCAATACTGTCATACTCAATTGTGAGTAACATCTCAAAAATAACAATGAGTGATGACTCAATATCTATCAAAATTTACTGAACATAATAATAATCTATCTCTATTCACCACTGTTAAACCTGAGTACCAAATAAAAACATTACACAATACTGCCCTCGATAACTCAATACACAACATAAGACTGTCATCTCACTATCATAAAACAAGTATTTTTTTTTATATGCTTATATACCTATCTTCTAATGAAAACAAAGTTCAAACCAGTATTAAACAGTTTTATACTATTGAATTGATGCATCTACCTGCTTCTAGTTTTATCTAGCTAATGAAATAATGTCATCGCACAGTTCCAAATCTCATTGTAGCAAGATAACTAAAACTCGACAGCATACAAATTCCAAACAGTAATTGAATCATAATGCCTACTCACACAGAGTATCGGCTGTTAGATAGCCTTTTATGTCCTAATAATTCTACATCAAGAAATGTTGATGCAACATTCTATATGTTTCAAACTTTATAAATGACCAAATGTCAACCCTCATACCATGAAACTATTCGACAAAATGTCCACTTATAAATCCAAACAATGATACGATACTTAGACTGAGTGATTGGTTTCTGCAACTCAAATTTCCATCAAAGTTTCTACTACCGGTGTTTCAATATTATCACCGCGGGTTAGACTGCACTTCAAACCCAAGCCTATATTTCAAAAATCAAGTTCGGTTATTTTCCTCTAAACTCAAAATCCTCTATAAACAATGATAGTGTCTCTAACATCAAAATAGTTTATAGGATGCTACCACAAAACCCTTAAATCATAAATCTAGGAAACTGTAAACACATATTGCCTTCAAATTAAATCTGGGTGATACCGCAAAATCGTAAAACCCATGTGACAGAGTAACGGTATTCTTTTATCACAAGCCATCCATATGACAAAATTTCTATACAAAAGAAATCAAAACACACAGTTGACCACAGTCATCTCAAATCTGAATACATATAATACTTCTTAAAACATCATCTAAATCCAAAACACAATGATTGAAAACTCATATTGCTCGATATCCAAATATGGATACATGCAGAGCTCGACTCCATTTGTCCAACCCTACATATACCCACACTTGGGTATCGACAAGAGTAACTTAAAACTGAACTCCCACAATTTCCTTAGAACAAAATTAACACCCAAAACAGTAAAGGGTAAAGGTTAGGAACTGCCCCCTACCTCAAAACTCAGCAGATGAAGAAAAATGTTCAACATAAAGCTCCAAATTTCTGCTCGACTCCAAGCCCCCAATCAGAACAAAATCTCCACAATGCAAAACACTAAAACCAATTTCCAACCACAATAAAACTTCCATCAAGTTCCCTTTTTTCTCTAATACATAAGCAAGAAAATCCTTCCAACAGAAACCCCACATCTTGCCGAAAACCCAGCAACAACATCCAAGTGTTCGAGGAAAAAGGCCCAAATTCAGGTCATAACCATTGAAATGCTCTTTACAAACAACAATGGCCGACATTCCATCAAGGATAGTAAAGCCTCCTTTAAAGAGCAATTAATAAATCTGCAGTTCCCAAAGAGTTGTGCATACGGCTTTCCTTATAGCCTCCACCATTTTGGCCTCAAGAAACAATAAACATTTTTACCTATTGAAATCATGCGAAACCTTATAGATTTTTTAGGGTGAATGGTTTTTTTTAAAAAAATTTATTCAAATAAATATATAATAAATGCATAACACAATTAACTCCCATGTTTATTGCCATTGGTATTAAACATTGCAAACTCCCAAAACCATCACTCCACACTTGAGTTTATGCAAATAGATGTGCGAAAATCTCATACCTATATTTATATGAATTCTAGTGTGTGACTTATCAAATTATCCCTAAATATAAATATATCCACAAGTCAAGAACTTAAAGGCATGAAATGAATTTCTCGAAAATAATAAAGATAGCAATATACCTTAGAAATTCCTAATAATACCAGAATGCATTTGTCATATATGTACCAGATATGTATACTTTTCATCAATAAGATAATGACTAACATTTACGTAAACATATACACAGTTACATAAAAACACAAAAGATTTTTACAAACATCCTTTTAACATTATGCTTACAATCTAATATATCTGCAGAAGAATATAAAAATCAAATGTTCCAACACATCAGTTATACCAGATCTACATGAAGATACCAATTCTGATTTTCACAAGTATAGCCATAACTAGAAATCCTACAATTACCATCCTATAACACGAATTCCATGAAAACATTAATTCTAATCAAACCCTAATTCTGTTCAGAGATCAAGTGATGTATTTCAAAATCAACACTAGAACTAAAACTGATCAGCTGTAAACTCGAAAACAATCCAAATGAAATACAAAAGCAGTATCCAAAATAGATGTATCTCATGAAACCAAAACTAACCTATCTGATATAACAAAACAATACCCAAAATAAAAAATCTCACAGTCACATAACTTGTGTCAAAAACAACATCTAAAGTGAATAAAGAGAAACAGGAAGAAGTAGGCTCAGGCACGACATCAACGGTTGAGATCAATTTCAATCAATGGTCAGGATTAAAGGTGAAGTTCAGTCATAAAGGGAGATTTCCAAATTAAAGGGAGTTAACAGATTTAATTTGAGTAAAATAAGGAGTTAACTGATTCAATTTGAGTAGAAAAAGGAGTTAACTGATTTAACTCATTCTTTTATCAATAGTGAACTGGAAATTTCCCTTTTTGAACTGAAGAGAGATTTTGTTGAGATATTTAATTTAATAAAATGAGATATGCTCTCATAATTACTTTTTCTATTTAATTAAATAATCTTTAATTAATTAGAGACACTTTTCTTATTTAATTAAATAACTTCATTTAATTAATTAGGAATGGCTTCTCATTTAATTAAATAACTTTCTTTAATTAATTAGAAGTAAGTACTCCATTTAATTAAATAATTCCATTTAATTATTTCAAAATTCTTTTCGAAACTAGTCAACTCAAGTCAACTGTGGTTAAATCTAGTCAACTTTTGGTCAAACTTGATCTTTGCGTATGTGAATATGACCAAATGTGAGTATGAATTCCAGCAAAAATTCGATGCAAATTCTCATTCAACCTTTCAAAATGAAGAGATGAGGGTCTCTTATATAGACTTTCCTAGAATTCATCAACGGTTGAGATCGATTTCAATCAACGGTCAGGATTAAAGGTGAAGTTTAGCCATAAAGGTAGATTTCCAAATTAAAGAGAGTTAACAGATTTAATTTGAGTAAAATAAGGAGTTAACTGATTCCATTTGAGTAGAAAAAGGAGTTAACTGATTTAACTCATTTTTGATCAATAGTGAACTGGAAATTTCCATTTTTGAACTGAAGAGAAACTTTGTTGAGATATTTAATTTAAAAAAATGAGATATGGTCTCATAATTACTTTTTCTATTTAATTAAATAATCTTTAATTAATTAGAGACACTTTTCTTATTTAATTAAATAACTTCATTGGCTTCTCATTTAGTTAAATAACTTTATTTAATTAATTAGAAGTAAGTACTCCATTCAATTAAATAATTTCGTTTAATTATTTCAAAATTTTTTTTGAAACTAGTCAACTCATGTCAACCGTGGTTAAATCTAGTCAACTTTTGGTCAAACTTGACCTTTGCGTATGTGAATATGAGCAAATGTGAGTATGAATTCCAGCAACAATTCGATGCAAATTCTCATTCAAGCTTTCAAAATGAAGAGATGAGGGTCTCTTAAATAGTCTTTCCTAGAATTCATCAATGGTTGAGATCGATTTCAATCAACGGTTAGGATTAAAGGTGAAGTTCAGTCATAAAGGGAGATTTCCAAATTAAAGGGAGTTAACAGATTTAATTTGAGTAAAATAAGGAGTTAACTGATTCAATTTGAGTAGAAAAAGGAGTTAACTCATTTAACTCATTTTTTATCAATAGTGAACTGGAAATTTCTTTTTTTGAACTGAAGATAGATTTTGTTAAAATATTTAATTTAATAAAATGAGATATGCTCTCATAATTACTTTTTCTATTTAATTAAATAATCTCTAATTAATTAGAGACACTTTTCTTATTTAATTAAATAACTTCATTTAATTAATTAGGAATGGCTTCTCATTTAATTAAATAACTTTTTTTAATTAATTAGAAGTAAGTACTCCATTTAATTGACTAATTTCATTTAATTATTTCAAAATTCTTTTCAAAACTTGTAATGCCTCGCCAAGGGATCCAAAGAATTTCACTAAGTTTGCCAAACAATTTTTTTTTTTTAAACATGAAAGTAAAACCATTCACAACACTTGCGGAAGCAATAGTAACATCCAACTGAAAGTAAACATAACAGATTACATTCTTTAAAGAACCCTTAAGGTTGTTTTACATCTAAACTAACTATTCATCTAACATCCCATTCTTATGAAATAACAATGATACAACCAACATTCTTAAACCATATACAAGTGTCCTTCTTTTGTAATTACATTTTAGTTTAGCTCAATTATCCATTGTACATGTTACAAGGTATGAAAAGCTTAAAAGAATAAACATCCATATATATAATCTACATCATCATACTAACTCTAATCCATGATGCGAAAAAGTAAATAAAACCACATATCATACATGATACATCATCATAGAAGATATAAACACCCATGATAAAATATAACCATATATCACAAACATAATTAACTAAGTGCACAGTTCCTCCCAACCGTGAATAGCATTATTAGACCATCGTGGATCCTAGCCATCCCTCCGTGCATAACATTCCCAAGCATCGAAGAGATCATCGGTATTAACATAGTAGGAATGTCACTCCTAAAACATCCTACTATCTTGCAAAGTAAAGCATAGGATACCATCATCTAACATATGGAAATCATCAATATAAGAAACATACCAATAAATACATCCATCATAAGGTATATCATCTATCATAATTCTCCAAGATTATAATGAAGATAAATACCAACCAAGAATACTCCAGCCACAGTGTCTCCAACGGATCTCAAATGATAAGAGTGGAAAATACACTACCACTCGACCGGGTGGAACCTAAGTGGTCCACTCCCACCGTGCTAAGGAGATAATCTCAAGTCCCAAACAGGCTATCAAAATCACATAGCACAAATCTCCATAAGTCCAGTAATCCTAAAAGTATACTAACTCAAAGGTTCCAAACACAAAATCTAACATCTAATCCCCAGAGGCACAACAATGACATGTAGGAAATCTACTTTGCAAGAGAGAAAGTGTCATTGAATTTATCATGTACAAGTTACCCTAGTAGTTAGCTAAACTCCACAGGTCCATACTGATCTCATGCAGCCACTAGTATCCTCTCATACTGACGAGGCATACTACAGAATGCAAGGTCGCAACCATGTGTTCTGACTACTCCCATCCTAGCCTGTACAAGTGCTCAAGGCATGGGCGAGAACATCAACAATTATCTTTTCAAGTTCATTAAATCCCCATTTAGTGTGTAAATGTTATCACTTATTAACCAAACTTACAATGAGTTACCCTAGCAGCCACTTAGGGCCCCGACCCCCATTGCAAGCCACTTCCCGACACTACAAGTAGATTACCTACCCTAAGCTCATGGAATCATAAATCTCAAAATCACAAAAGATAATCCATAATAAAATCATCAAATATGCATAAAATCATCAAATATCTATAATAAAAATCATCAAATCTCCAAGATAAGAATCATCAAATCTCTATGAGCATCTGGAAAAACATCCATAGAAAATCATGACCACAATAGTTCTCTATTTGCAACTGAAGGCATCACTGATAATCATAAGTATCCACTGGTTCTCAATAACCAAAATATATCTCAAAAATCATACTGATCGAAGACTCCAAAATGGTTGAGTCAAACATGTCACAACATGACATCATCAAGAAATAAATCCACATTTCAGTCCCATCATGGCGACTAGAAAATAATCCAAGGATAACTGATCGATGACCCAAAAATGATTAGCTCAAGTGTCTCATACACATACATCTTAGCTTCACACATGAAGACTGATGAACAATACAAATATTTCATAGAGCATACGATCACATAACCATGGTTGGGCTTATAAAAATTGAGACCAAATAAGATCAACATGCCAACACATCTCATAACCCCCAAGCCTCTGGTAACAACCTAAGACTGGTCAACTCTAGTCAACCCAAAACCCAAAACAAGAAGCATATAGAATACACGATGCAAACACATGTTTTGGTTTTTCTATATTACATAATTGAATAATGTGTAGGGGTTTCCAATTTTCTGTTTGCAAGTATATTTTCATGTGTCTTAAGTTTCGTCATTTGACCTACAAGTCAACCCATTTGTCCCCCGATAATATTCTAAGAATAACTTAAAGGTAAATACTTTACTCATTAAACTGATCATCATTGACCTTTAATTAAATTGTCCTCTATATTTAACCATGATCCATATTCTAATTGATTAACCTTTCAACTTTTCTAGGATCATTATTCGTTATATTATAAGAGGACCAATTATCATTCTTCGAATTATAGATTATAACTTCATTAGAATGATCAATTAATATCAGTTCACAATCTTTTGCCTTTTATCATTCTAATAATTCTCAATTACATATTACTAAGTCTTCACCATTAAAATATCTAAAGTCGTTATTCAAGTTATTAGGATAAGACTTATCAACTTTGATATCAGTATTTTTACAATCTCATTAAAAGAATTATATCAATTAAATATTTATTACATAACTTCATTATTAATTAAATTCAATTAACTCTAGTTAATTGATTTAATTAATAATTTTACAACCAAACCATCAACCCAATGAATATTAGTTGACTAATAGCTAAAAGTCAGCCATACACAAATATTCATGTTCATAGTTCAATAATAATAACTGACTAATATTTAATGACAAGCTTTATTGGGAATCTTATTAATAGATCACATTCATCATTCTTTATGAATACTAATATTTCCTTAATTAATTCGTATTAATGATAGTCATTTCAAGATAAATCTCAATCGCATAATATAATTATATTGACAACTCAATGAATATTAATTGATTAAAAATCCATCATACATCGAACCAAAAACTAATATCTTTTACAAAACTTTAATCATTAAATAATCTTCACTGGATTAAATCTAATCGAACTATTTACACCATTATTTATTAATAGTTTGTTAGACCCAACAAACATTAATAAATAATAACTCATCAAACTATATTTCCATAAACCCCATTAGCATATCAATAATTTATAATCAATATAATAATTCAAATCATAGCTATGTTATAACAAGGTCAAAATGTATCAATGACCCATTGTCCAATATCAATAAAATTTGAGTCACTTAATTTAAAATCATCTCGTAATATAAAATTACCATCTATATATTAATTGTTATTTAATATAAATATATCTCCTTCTATCAGTTCTAACAACAATCGTTTCTATTAAAATCCTCCATTAATTCATTTAGAACATTCCTATTAGTCTTTAGACTAATTAAGTACTTATAAATTCTAACTATATTGCTTTATTGAAATTTCAATAACTCGATTATCAACTTAAACAAAATCTTGCTAATATTTTATATATATATAACGATTAATATCCAATGCTTCAAAATAATTACAAAGTCGAATTAAAATATTATATATACATATATATGCATATGTATATATTCATACACATATATATATACATATAATATTATTAAATTGAATTGCAAAATTTGAAATCCTCAATACTGCGCAATGAATCACTGTCGGCATTTTATAAAAGTGTCATGTCATGTCACAGTGGTGTGCAACTTCGTGCGCAATTTGTTATTAATATCTGTGTGACCTGACGCATTGTCAGTGGAAGTGTTAATGGTCACACACTTTTCAAAACCCCTACCCAACCATACTCGGGGAAAGGCCATGCGACCCGTGAGTCGTAGGTACCCTGCGAACACGCGGGTACTCTGCGACTCGCGCAGGTACGCTACCAGGAGGTACGTTGGAGTCCCTCCCACTTATATATAATTTTTGTTTTTTGAAACGTTTGCAATAACATTTTCTACTATGCGATAAAACATGCGATTTGGGTTTGATAAATAAAGTTTCTCATTTCGACTTACACAAATATATACATATATGTATATATGTATATATATATATGTATATAAGTATATGTATGTATATACATATATATATATATATATATATATATATGTATATGTATATGTATATGTATATGTATATGTATATGTATATGTATATGTATATGTATATATATATATATATAATTAGTTATCACTTATTACTATATTTAAAGTATATATATATAAACTTATATATATACAGATTTACAAAAGAGAATATATATTTAGAATTAAAAGGCTTTTGTAAACAAGAATTTTCCTTTTAAAATAACATATCCATTAATCCATCCAATAAGTCTAACTATAAATTTGAAATCATCATTCTCAATTGGATTCTAATTCGAACCCAAACTCGTTTAGATCTAATTTCTCTTTAATTGGATCTAGAGTTTTTAAATGTTTTCTTTGTAACCATACATTTCTAGATTCCAATTTAATTGTAGATTCAATCACAAAGAGTATTCAGAAAATATTTGACAAACATATAACAAACATGATGAAGACAGGAAGAGAAATAGTGCAAAGAGAATATGCGAATATTACGAGTGCACCTGGACACTGATGCTAATCCGCCATGCCTTAGAAGTCCATAGAAAATCCCTTCCTTCTCCATCATTCACAATTCCTCCAAGATCCAAGCCAACCAAATCCTCCAACTGACTAGAAGAGTTGGAAGGAACATAGAAGCATGTAGAAAATATATGAGCATATGAACTTCTCCAATGAATGTAAGCTTTGAAGCTTCCATTTTAAGCTTGTGGCTTGTAGCTTCCATTTAAGCTTTCATTTTAAGCTTGCAGCTTATAGCTTCCATTTAGCTTGTAGCTTCTATTAAGCTTGTAGCTTGTAGCTTCCATTTAGCTTTCATTTAAGCTTGTCCAAACACACTAGGAGAGCCTCTATTTAAAGGCCTCTAACATGCATCTAGAGTGTCTCTAGAAACAACTAGAAGATAAGCATGACAACCAAGCATGAGTCTTCTCCAACCTTCTAGATGAGTTTTAAGGTTGTAGACACCATGTGCTCAAATCAAATGCTAACTCCTAAGTGTAGACAACTAGTGTATTCTTAGAGTGCAAACTCTAGCGTTGTCTACATGACAACTCTCGAGAATTTGCCAACTCCTATGTGATCAAACATTAATATAATATTTAATTTACTCTTTCCAATTTAATGTATTTATTTATTAAATCTCATACACTAACTTTAATATCTCCACTTTTCAATCTTAATATATTTATATTTTAGTCACATGAAATTTAGAATCTTTTAATAATTTTAAAATATATTTTCCACTTTTAAATTTCATTTTCCAAAACTTAATTGCTAAAATATTTATTAGCTTTAATAATAATATTATTTAGTCATTTATTTAAAAGTGAACTCCAAATATATTATTATTAAAATAAATATTGTCACATTCCAAATTTAAACTTTTAACTTTTATCTTCCAATTTAATTATTTTATTTAATTAATTTCCCAATTAATTAAATAAAATAAATATTAAAATATCATATTAATTTTTTATTTAATTAAACCATTAATTAAATCTTTTAATTAGGCTTAATTAATAGAAAATACATCAAAGACTCATAAGGTAAAAAAATGAAAATTCATCATAGCCAAAATACATACAAAATCAAACCAAGGGTTTAAATCACGAATTACATCATTTGACGCATTCGGAGGGTACTCAGCTCAGATACTTGTCCTAATTTTTTAAATAGAACAAATGGCTTAAAGGGTTGGGATTTGGACTTGAGAATTTATCTCCCCTCTCTTATCATTGAGATAATGTGATAGGGTACGCTCATCCTGCCAATTCAGGAAAGTCGATACCCAGTACCTGCAACCTACATAAAAACCATGCATGTACAAGCACAATATATACTAAGCTAAACAGGCAATGGCAGGAAGAGGTGCATCGTGTAGATCCCGACTAGCAGGTGACTACGACTCCCTTCCTTAACCATATCAGACATGCCATACAAAAGTAAACATGCAAAGCAAACACACACACCATACACATGCAAGTATGGGGTAAGTATCCATAAGAAAATACATATGATAATAAACCATCTAACTAATCATCATTAATAACTGCAAACACTGAAAATAATCAACATGCATACATGAAATGCAAAATCTAAGTAATCTCATCACATAATAAATTGAATCCATAGCACAATATCTGATAATCTCAAAAGAATGCTGCTAACCAACAAAATAAAACTAGCTCTAAAAGAGTTCAGCATTGATAACAAATTGCAAACGAGGGGTATGCACTACAAAACTAGTCAACTCAAGTCAATCGTGGTTAAATCTGGTCAACTTTTTGTCAAACTTGATCTTTGCGTATGTGAATATGAGAAAATGTGAGTATGAATTCTAGCAACAATTCAATTCAAATTCTCATTCAAACTTTCAAAATGAAGAGATTAGGGTCTCTTAAATAGATTTCCTGGAATTCATCAACGGTTGAGATCGATTTCAATCAACGGTCAGGATTAAAGGAGAAGTTCAGTCATAAAGCGAGATTTTCAAATTCAAGGGAGTTAACAGATTTAATTTGAGTAAAATAAGAAGTTAACTAATTCAAATTGAGTAGGAAAAGGAGTTAACTGATTTAACTCATTTTTGATCAATAGTGAACTAGAAATTTCCTTTTTGAACTGAAGAGAGATTTTGTTGAGATATTTAATTTAATAAAATGAGATATGCTCTCATAATTACTTTTTTTATTTAATTAAATAATCTTTAATTAATTAGAGACACTTTTTTTATTTAATTAAATAACTTCATTTAATTAATTAGGAATAGCTTCTCATTTAATTAAATAACTTTGTTTAATTAATTAGAAGAAAGTACTCCATTTAATTAAATAATTTTGTTTAATTATTTCAAAATTCTTTTTGAAACTAGTCAACTCAAGACAATTGTGGTTAAATCTGGTCAACTTTTGGTCAAACTTGATGTTTGCGTATGTGAATATGAACAAATGTGAGTGTGAATTCCAGCAATAATTCGATGCAAATTCTCATTCAACCTTTCAAAATAAAGAGATTAGGGTCTCTTAAATAGACTTTCCTGGAATTCATCAACGGTTGAGATCGATTTCAATCAACAGTCAGGATTAAAGGTGAAGTTCAGTCATAAAGGAAGATTTCCAAATTAAAGGGAGTTAACAGATTTAATTTGAGTAAAATAAGAAGTTAACTGATTCAATTTGAGTAGAAAAAGGAGTTAACTGATTTAACTCATTTTTTATCAATAGTGAACTGCAAATTTCCCTTTTTGAACTGAAGAGAGATTTTGTTGACATATTTAATTTAATAAAATGAGATATGCTCTCATAATTACTTTTTCTATTTATTTAAATAATCTTTAATTAATTAGAGACACTTTACTTATTTAATTAAATAACTTCATTTAATTAATTAGGAATGGCTTCTCATTTAATTAAATAATTTGTTTAATTAATTAGAAGTAAGTACTCCATTTAATTAAATAATTTCATTTAATTATTTCAAAAAAAAATTCAAAACTAGTCAACTCAAATCAACTGTTGTTAAATTTGGTCAAATTTTGGTCAAACTTGATCTTTGCATATGTGAATATGAGCAAACGTGAGTATGAATTCCAACGACAATTCGATGCAAATTCTCATTCAACCTTTCAAAATGAAGAGATGAGGGTCTATTAAATAGACTTTCCTGGAATTCATCGACGATTGAGATCGATTTCAATCAACAGTCAGGATTAAAGGTGAAGTTCAGTCACAAAGGGAGATTTCCAAATTAAAGGGAGTTAACACATTTAATTTCAGTAAAATAAGGAGTTAACTGATTCAATTTGAGTAGAAAAAGGAGTTAACTTATCTAACTTATTTTTGATCAATAGTGAACTGGAAATTTCCCTTTTTGAACTAAAGAGAGATTTTGTTGAGATATTTAATTTAATAAAATGAGATATGCTCTTATAATTACTTTTTCTATTTAATTAAATATTTTTTTATTAATTAGAGACAGTTTTTTTATTTAATTAAATAACTTCATTTCATTAATTACGAATGGCTTCTCATTTAATTAAATAACTTTGTTTAATTAATTAGAAGTAAGTACTCCATTTAATTAAATAATTTTTTTAATTATTTCAAAATTCTTTTCGAAACTAGTCAACTGTGATTAAATTTGGTCAACTTTTGGTCAAACTTGATCTTTGCGTATGTGAATATGAGCAAATCTGAGTATGAATTCCAGCAACAATTCGATCCAAATTCTCATTCAACCTTTCAAAATGAAGAGATGATGGTCTCTTAAATAGAGTTTCCTAGAATTCATCAACAATTGAGATCGATTTCAATCAACGGTCAGGATTAAAGGTGAAGTTCAGTCATAAAGGGAGATTTCCAAATGAAAGGGAGTTAACAAATTTAATTTGAGTAAAATAAGGAGTTAACTGATTCAATTTTAGTAGAAAAAGGAGTTAACTAATTTAACTCATTTTTTATCAATAGTGAACTGGAAATTTTCCTTTTTGAACTGAAGAGAAATTTTGTTGAGATATTTAATTTAATAAAATGAGATATGCTCTCATAATTACTTTTTCTATTTAATTAAATAATCTTTAATTAATTAGAGACACTTTTCTTATTTAATTAAATAACTTCATTTAATTAATTAGGAATGGCTTTTCATTTAATTAAATAATTTTATTTAATTAATTAGAAGTAAGTACTCTATTTAATTAAATAATTTCATTTTATTATTTCTAAATTCTTTTCGAAACTAGTCAACTCAAGTCAACCGTGGTTAAATCTAGTCAACTTTTGGTCAAACTTGATCTTTGCGTATGTGAATATGAGCAAATGTGAGTATGCATTCCAGCAACAATTTGATGCAAATTCTCATTCAACCTTTCAAAATGAACTGATGAGGGTCTCTTAAATAGACTTTCTTGGAATTTATCAACGGTAGAGATTGATTTAAATCAATGATCAGGATTAAAGGTGAAGTTCAGTCATAAAGGGAGATTTCCAAATTAAAAAGAGTTAACAAATTTAATTTGAGTAAAACAAACAGTTAACTGATTCAATTTGAGTAGACAAATGAGTAAACTCATTTCACTCATTTTTTATCAATACTGAACTGGAAATTTTCCTTTTTGAACTGAAGAGAGATTTTGTTGAGATATTTAATTTAATAAAATAAGATATGCTCTCATCATTACTTTTTCTATTTAATTAAATAATCTTTAATTAATTAGAGACACTTTTCTTATTTAATTAAATAACTTCATTTAATTAATTAGGAATGGCTTCTCATTTAATTAAATAACTTTATTTAATTAATTAGAAGTAAGTACTCCATTTAATTAAATAATTTCATTTATTTATTTCAAAATTCTTTTTGAAACTAGTCAACTCAAGTCAATCGTGGTAAAATCTGGTCAACTTTTGTTCAAACTTGATCTTTGTGTATGTGAATATGAGCAAATGTGAGTATGAATTCTAGCAACAATTCGATGCAAATTCTCATTCAACCTTTCAAAATGAAGAGATGAGGGTCTCTTAAATAGACTTTCCTAGAATTCATCAACGGTTGAGATCGATTTCAATCAACGGTCAGGATTAAAGGTAAAGTTCAGTCATGAAGGGAGATTTCCAAATTAAAGGGAGTTAACATATTTAATTTGAGAAAAACAATGAGTTAACTGATTCAATTTCAGTAGAAAAAGGAGTTAACTGATTTACCTTATTTTTTATCAATAGTGAACTAAAAATTTCCCTTTTTGAACTAAAGAGTGATTTTGTTGAGATATTTAATTTAATAAAATGAGATATGCTCTTATAATTACTTTTTCTATTTAATTAAATAATCTTTAATTAATTAGAGACACTTTTCTTATTTAATTAAATAACTTCATTTAATTAATTAGGAATGGTTTCTCATTTAACTAAATATTTTCGTTTAATCATTTCAAAATTCTTTTCGAAACTAGTCAACTCAAGTCAACCATGGTTAAATCTAGTCAACTTTTGGTCAAACTTGATCTTTGCGGATCTGAATATGAGCAAATGTGAGTATGAATTCTAGCAACAATTCGATGCAAATTCTCATTCAACTTTTCAAAATGAAGAGATGAGGGCCTCTTAAATAGACTTTCTTAGAATTCATCAACGGTTGACATCGATTTCAATCAACGGTCAGGATTAAATTTAAATTTCAGTCGTAAAGGAAGATTTCCAAATTAAAGGGAGTTAACAGATTTAATTTGAGTAAAATAAGGAGTTAACTAATTCAATTTGAGTAGAAAAAGGAGTTAACTGATTTAACTCATTTTTCATCAATATTGAACTAGAAATTTCTCTTTTTGAACTGAAAAGAGATTTTGTTGAGATATTTAATTTAATAAAATGAGATATGCTGTCATAATTACTTTTTCTATTTAATTAAATAATCTTTAATTAATTAGACACACTTTTCTTATTTAATTAAATAACTTCATTTAATTAATTAGGAATGGCTTCTCATTTAATTAAATAACTTTGTTTAATTAATTAGAAGTAAGTACTCCATTTAATTAAATAATTTCATTTAATTATTTTTAAAAAAATCGAAACTAGTCAACTCAAATGAACCGTGGTTAAATTTTGTCAACTTTTGGTCAAACTTGATCTTTGCGTATGTGAATATGAGCAAATGTGAGTATGAATTCTAGCAACAATTCAATGCAAATTCTCATTCAACCTTTCAAAATGAAGAGATGAGGGTCTCTTAAATAGACTTTCTTGAAATTCATCAACAGTTGAGATCGATTTCAATCAACAGTCAGGATTAAAGGTGAAATTTAGTCATAAAGGCAGATTTCCAAATTAAAGGGAGTTAACAGATTTAATTTGAGTAAAATAAGGTGTTAACTGATTCAATTTAAGTAGAAAAAAGAGTTAACTGATTTAACTCATTTTTTATCAATAGTGAACTGGAAATTTCCCTTTTGGAACTGAAGAGAGATTTTGATTAGATATTTAATTTAATAAAATGAGATATGCTCTCATAATTACTTTTTCTATTTAATTAAATAATCTTTAATTAATTATAGACAAATTTCTTATTTAATTAAATAACTTCATTTAATTAATTAGGAATGGCTTCTCGTTTAATTCAATAACTTTGTTTAATTAATTAGAAGTAAGTACTCCATTTAATTAAATAATTTAATTTTATTATTTTAAAATTCTTTTCGAAACTAGTCAACTCAAATCAACTGTTGTTAAATCTGGTCAACTTTTGGTCAAACATGATCTTTGCGTATGTGAATATGAGCAAATGTGAGTATGCATTCCAGCAACAATTTGATGCAAATTCTCATTCAACCTTTCAAAATGAAGAGATAAGGGTCTTTTAAATAGACTTTCCTGGAACTCATCAACGGTAGAGATTGATTTCAATCAATGGTCAATATTAAAGGTGAAGTTCAGTCATAAAGGGAGATTTCCAAATTAAAGGGAGTTAACAGAATTAATTTGAGTAAAATAAGGAGTTAACTGATTCAATTTGAGTAGAAAAATGAGTTAACTGATTTAACTCATTTTCTATTAATAGTGAACTGGAAATTTCCCTTTCTGAACTGAAGAGAGATTTTGTTGAGATATTTAATTTAATAAAATGACATATGCTCTCATCATTACTTTTTCTATTTAATTAAATAATCTTTAATTAATTAGAGACACTTTTCTTATTCAATTAAATAACTTGATTTAATTAATTAGGAATGGCTTTTCATTTAATTAAATAACTTTGTTTAATTAATTAGAAGTAAGTACTCCATTTAATTAAATAATTTCATTTAATTATTTAAAAATTCTTTTCAAAACTAGTCAACTTAAGTCAAACGTGGTTAAATTTGGTCAACTTTTGGTGAAACTTGATCTTTGCGTATGTGAATATGAGCAAATGTGAGTATGAATTCTAGCAACAATTCGATGCAAATTCTCATTCAACCTTTCAAAATGAAGAGATGAGGGTCTCTTAAATAAACTTTCCTAGAATTCATCAATAGTTGAGATTGATTTCAATCAACGGTCAAGATTAAAGGAGAAGTTAAGTCATAAAAGGTGATTTCCAAATTAAAAGGAGTTAACAGATTTAATTTGAGTAAAACAAGGAGTTAACTGATTTAATTTGAGTAGAAAAAGGAGTCAATTGATTTAACTCATTTTTGATCAATAGTGAACTGGAAATTTCCCTTTTTGAACTGAAGAGAGATTTTGTTGAGATATTTAATTTAATAAAATGAGATATGCTCTCATAATTACTTTTTCTATTTAATTAAATAATCTTTAATTAATTAGAGACACTTTTCTTATTTAATTAAATAACTTCGTTTAATTAATTAGGAATGGCTTCTCATTTAATTAAATAACTTTGTTTAATTAATTAGAAGTACTTCATTTAATTAAATAATTTCATTTAATTATTTAAAAATTCTTTTCGAAACTAGTCAACTCAAGTCAACCATGGTTAAATTTGGTCAACTTTTGGTTAAACTTGATCTTTGCGTATGTGAATATAAGCAAATGTGAGTATGAATTCTAGCAACAATTCGAGGCACTTTCTCATTCAACCTTTCAAAATGAAGAGATGAGGGCCTCTTAAATAGATTTTGTTGGAATTCATCAACGGTTGACATCGATTTCAATCAATGGTCAGGATTAAAAGTGAAGTTCAGTCATAAAGGGAGATTTCCAAATTAAAGGGAGTTAATTGATTTAATTTGAGTAAAATAAAGAGTTAACTGATTCAATTTGAGTAGAAAAAGGAGTTAATTAATTTAACTCATTTTTTATCAATAGTGAACTGGAAATTTCCCTTTTTGAACTGAAGAGAGATTTTGTTGAGATATTTAATTTAATAAAATGAGATATGCTCTCATAATTACTTTTTCTATTTAATTAAATAATCTTTAATTAATTAGAGACACTTTTTTTATTTAATTAATTAGGATTGGCTTCTCATTTAATTAAATAATTTTTTTTAATTAATTAGAAGTAAGTACTCCATTTGATTAAATAATTTTATTTAATTATTTCAAAATTCTTTTCGAAATTAGTCAACTCATGTCAACTGTGCTTAAATCTGGTCAACTTTTAGTCAAACTTGATCTTTGTGTATGGGAATATGAGCAAATGTAAGTATGAATTTCAGTAACAATTCGATGCAAATTCTCATTCAACCTTTCAAAATGAAGAGATGAGGGTCTTTTAAATAGACTTTCTTGGAATTCATCAACAGTTGAGATTGATTTCAATCAATGGTTAGGATCAAAGGTGAAGTTCAGTCATAAAGAGAGATTTCCAAATTAAAGGAAGTTAACAGATTTAATTTGAGTAAAATAAGGATTTAACTGATTCAATTTGAGTAGAAAAATGAGTTAACTGATTTAACCAATTTTTTATCAATAGTGAACTGGAAATTTCTCTTTTTGAACTGAAGAGAGATTTTGTTGACATATTTAATTTAATAAAATGAGATATGCTCTCATAATTACCTTTTCCATTTAATTAAATAATCTTTAATTAATTAGAGACACTTTTCTTATTTAATTAAATAACTTCATTTAATTAATTAGGAATGGCTTCTCATTTAATTAAATAACTTTGTTTAATTAATTAGAAGTAAGTACTCCATTTATTTAAATAATTTCATTTAATTATTTCAAAATTCTTTTCGAAACTAGTCAACTCATGTCAACCGTCGTTAAGTCTGGTCAACTTTTCGTCAAACTTGATCTTTACGAATGTGAATATCAGCAAATGTGAGTATGAATTTCAACAACAATTCAATGCAAATTCTCATTCAACCTTTCAAAATGAAGAGATGAGGGTCTCTTAAATAGACTTTCATGGAATTTATCAACGGTTAAGATCGATTTCAATCAACGGTCAGGATTAAAGGTGAGGTTCAGTCATAAAGGGAGATTTCCAAATTAAAGGGAGTTAACAGATTTAATTTGAGTAAAATAAGGAGTTAACTGATTCAATTTGAGTAGAAAAAAGAGTTAACTGATTTAACTCATTTTTGATCAATAGTGAACTGAAAATTTCCCTTTTTGAACTGAAGAGAGATTTTGTTGAGATATTTAATTTAATAAAATGAGATATGCTCTCATAATTACTTTTTCTATTTAATTAAATAATCTTTAATTAATTAGAGACACTTTTTTTATTTAATTAAATAACTTCATTTAATTAATTAGGATTGGCTTCTCATTTAATTAAATAAATTTTTTAAATTAATTAGAAGTAAGTACTCCATTTGATTAAATAATTTCATTTAATTATTTAAAAATTCTTTTCGAAACTAGACAACTCAAGTAAACCGTGGTTAAATCTGGTCAACTTTTGGTCAAACTTGATCTCTGCGTATGTGAACATGAGCAAATGTGAGTATGAATTTCAGCAACAATTCGATGCAAATTCTCATTCGACCTTTCAAAATAAAGAGATGAGGGTCTCTTAAATAGACTTTCCTAGAATTCATCAACGGTTGAGATCGATTTCAATCAACGGTCAGGATTAAAGGTGAAGTTCAGTCATAAAGGGAGATTTCCAAATTAAAGGGAGTTAACAGATTTAATTTGAGGAAAATAAGGAGTTAACTGATTCAATTTAATTACAAAAGGGAGTTAACTGATTTAACTCATTTTTGATGAATAGTGAACTGAAAATTTCCCTTTTTGAATTGAAGAGAGATTTTTTTGAGATATTTAATTTAATAAAATGAGATATGCTCTCATAATCAATTTTTCTATTTGATTAAATAATCTTTAATTAATTAGAGACACTTTTCTTATTTAATTAAATAACTTCATTTAATTAATTAGGAATGGCTTCTCATTTAATTAAATAACTTTGTTTAATTAATTAGAAGTAAGTACTCCATTTAATTAAATAATTTCGTTTAATTATTTCAAAATTCTTTTCGAAACTAGTCTACTCAAGTCAACTGTGGTTAAATCTGGTCAACTTTTAGTGAAACTTGATCTTTGCGTATGTGAATATGAGAAAATGTGACTGTGAATTCCAGCAACAATTTGATGAAAATTCTAATTCAACCTTTCAAAATGAAGAGATGAGGGTCTCTTAAATAGACTTCCCTAGAATTCATCAACGGTTGAGATCAATTTCAATCAAGGGTCAGGATTAAAGGTGAAGTTCAGTCATAAAGGGAGATTTCCAAATTAAAGGGAGTTAGTAGATTTAATTTGATTAAAATAAGGAGTTAACTAATTAAATTTGAGTAGAAAAAGGAGTTAACTAATTTAACTTATTTTTGATCAATAGTGAACTCGAAATTTTCCTTTTTGAACTGAAGAGAGATTTTGTTGAGATATTTAATTTAATAAAATGAGATATGCTCTCATAAATACTTTTTCTATTTAATTAAATAATCTTTAATTAATAAGAGAAACTTTTCTTATTTAATTAAATAACTTCATTTAATTAATTAGGAATGGCTTCTTATTTAATTAAATAACTTTGTTTAATTAATTAGAAGTAAGTACTGCATTTAATTAAATAATTTTGTTTAATTATTTCAAATTTTTTTTGAAACTATTTAACCGTAGTTAAATCTGGTCAACTTTTGGTCAAACTTGATCTTTGCGTATGTGAATATGAGCAAATGTGAGTATGAATTCCAGCAACAATTCAATGCAAATTCTCATTCAGCCTTTCAAAATGAAGAGATGAGGGTCTCTTAAATAGACTTTCCTGGAATTTATCAACTGTTGAGATCGATTTCAATCAACGGTCAGGATTAAAGGTGAAGTTCAGTCATAAAAGGAGATTTCCAAATTAAAGGGAGTTAACATATTTAATTTGAGTAAAATAAGGAGTTAAGTAATTCAATTTGAGTAAAAAAAGGAGTTAACTGATTTAACTCATTTTTGATCAATAATGAACTAGTAATTTTTCTTTTTGAACTGAAGAGAGATTTTGTTGAGATATTTAATTTAATAAAATGATATATGCTCTCATAATTACTTTTTCTATTGAATCAAATAATCTTTAATTAATTAGAGACACTTTTTTATTTAATTAAATAACTTCATTTAATTAATTAGGATTGGCTTCTCATTTAATTAAATAACTTTGTTTAATTAATTAGAAGTATGTACTCCATTTAATTAAATAATTTCGTTTAATTATTTCAAAATTCTTTTCGAAACTAGTCAACTCAAGTCAACCGTCGTTAAATCTAGTCAACTTTTGGTCAAACTTGATCTTTGCGTATGTGAACATGAGCAAATGTGAGTATGAATTCTAGCAACAATTCGATGTAAATTCTCATTCAACCTTTCAAAATGAAGAGATGAGGGTCTCTTAAATAGACTTTCTTGGAATTCATCAACGATTGAGATTGATTTCAATCAACGATCAGGATTAAAGGTGAAGTTCAGTCATAAAGGTAGATTTCTAAATTAAAGGGAGTTAACAGATTTAATTTGAGTAAAATAAGGAGTTAACTGACTCAATTTGAGTAGAAAAAGGAGTTAACTGATTTAACTTATTTTTGATCAATAGTGAACTGGAAATTTCCCTTTTTGAACTGAAGAGAGATTTTGGTGAGATATTTAATTTAATAAAATGAGATATGCTCTCATAATTACTTTATCTATTTAATTAAATAATCTGTAATTAATTAGAGACACCTTTCTTATTTAATCAAATAACTTCATTTAATTAATTAGGAATGGCTTCTCATTTAATTAAATAACTTTGTTTAATTAATTAGAAGTAAGTACTCCATTTAATTAAATAATTTCGTTTAATTATTTCAAAATTCTTTTTGAAACTAGTCAACTATGGTTAAATCTGGTCAACATTTGGTCAAACTTGATCTTTGCGTATGTGAATATGAGCAAATGTGAGTATAAATTCCAGCAACAATTCGATGCAAATTCTCATTCAACCTTTCAAAATGAAGAGATGAGGGTCTCTTAAATAGACTTTTCTGGAATTTATTAACTATTGAGAACTCAAGTCTCCATGAGCAAACTTCCATAGAAATTCATGAACACAATAGCTCTCTATTGGCAACTGAAGTTTCACTGATAATCAAATATCCAATGGTTCTCAATAATCAAAATATATATCTCAATCATACTGATCAAAGACTCCAAAAATGGTTGAGTCAAACATGTCACAACATGACATCATCAAGAATAAATCCACATCTTAGTCCCATCATGGCGACTAGAAAAAAATTAAGGATAACTGATTGATGACCAAAAATAATGGTTAAGTCAAGTGTCTCATACACAAGAATCTCAACTATAACAATCAGTAATCACAACCAATAAATAGAGCATTCCATCACATAACTATGGTTGGGTTTATAAAGATCGAGATTAAAACATCATCATGACATCACAATCACATAACCCCCAAGCTTCTGGTAGACGTCTTATACTGGTCAACACTAGTCAACCCAAAACGCAAAATAATAGCATAAAGAATACACAATGTAAACACATGTTTTTGTTTTGCTAAGTTTACAAATTTGAATTTAAAAGTCTCAGTTTATGTTTTTCCAAATTAAATTAAGTGAAGAAATTTCACGTTTTTCCTAACCCATGTATTTGGTTGATAGATAAAAGTTTCTCCCCAAAACTATTAGACTCAATTTTTTAATTGATCTAATAATATTTTGTTTATATAACATTGTTTAAAAATTAACACTCTCAATGAATCAAAACTTCGATTATATATTCTAATAACTAATCTTAATTAAACTGACTTTAATTAAATTAATTATTAATATCTCTTCATAATTGACAAGCTCAATATCAATATTTTAAATCATTAAAAGAGTGATCCATTAGTTTAGAACTTTATAATATTCATATATAATTAATTATATATATATATACTTATACACACACACACACACACACACACACACACACACACACACAGATATATATATATATATATATACATACATATATACATACATACATACATACATACATACATACATACATACATATTGTCAACCTCTATCATAAATAACACAATCTTTAACATTGTAAAATCGAATTATAACAAAATTCGATTGATATAATTCATGCGCTACATATATAAATTGAGGCATTTAATTTAATAACCTCTTTTTTAAAAAACAAAAGCCACCACCGTTGGCAGTGGCCATGCGACCCTACCTACCGTCGCAGGGCCTGCGACAGCTGTCGCAGTACCTGCAACTGCAGGTACGGTGCGTAGGCTTCATACCATTTACATGGGGTACGGGGGGGTACGCCCCTCCCATATATATTTTTTAATTGCAGTTTTCAATAACGTTTGAAATAAACATTTTGTCATTCGATTTAATAAAAAAATTTATAAACATTTTACAGAAAAATGAAATTCGACATTCGAACTTGCAATAAATATAATTATATATATATATATATATATATATATATGCATATATGTATATATGTATATATATAATTAAATGTATATATATATATATATATACATATGCAAAAATTTTATAAACATATATATTTGGATATGCATTAAAAATGCAGACCTAAAATCATATATATATATATATATATATATATATATGTATATTTTCCACAAAGAATATATATATATATACGATTCTAAAATATTTACTCTTTAAATTTTTTCAATAACTTTCTAATGGATTTGGGTATATTTAAACCCTAGCCCCGTTTTCCTTTCAGATCTATGCATATAAAATTCTCAAATAAATTTAATTGCCCATATTGAGAAAACATAAAAATATGAAATTCCTCAAAAGACATATGGAAGACATGAAGAAGATAGGGAATGCAAGATGCGGAAGTAGCATAAGTAAAATCACAAGAATCTACCCGAATTCTGATGCTAATTCGCTCTTCCTCAGAAAACCCGCAGAGCAAGCTCCCTTCTTCAGAATTCTCAAACCCTCCAATGCTCCAATTGCACTCCAACACTATGTCTAAGCTTCTATGAATGCCTGAATATAAAGAGCTTTCAGGAAACCTCTAGAATGCTTCTAGAAACAGCTAGAAGGTGTCACCAACTAAGCATGGGTCTTTTCCAACCTTTTTGATGAGCCATAGGGTTGTAGACACCATGTGCTTAATTAATGCACTAACCCTCATGTTGTTGACACATGAGAACTAGAAAAGTGTGTTAATTCTCATGCAAGCTTATAACTCCAATTCACTTTTTAATATAATTTCCATTTAAATATTTATAACTTTCATTTTAATTTTTATAAATTTTATTATTATTATTTATTTATTACTTTATTATTATTATTTTATTATTATTAATTTTAATTTCTAATTTTCTTTTATTTAATTCATTTTCCTCAATAATTAACATTTAATTAATTACAATCAAAATATCAAATAACATGATATTTTATTAATTTTCTCCAAAATAATTAATTTATTAATTAAATCTATTTATTAAGACTTAATTAATAGAAAATTCACCATAGACCTCCAAGATAAAATATGAAAATCCATCATAGAGCAAATCACTCAAAATCAGTCTAAAGGGTTAAAAATCACGAAATATGTCATCCGACACATTCGGTGGGTACTCAACTCTGATACTTGTCCTAACTCACTAGGAAAAATTGTTTAAGGGTTTGGGATTTGGACTTGAGAATTTATCTCCCTTCTCTTATCATTGAGATAGTATAATAAGGTATGCTCATCCTGGCAATTCAGGGAAGTCGATACCTGGTACTTGCAACCTGCAGAAAAACCATGCATGTACATACAATATATATATATATATAATGCTAAGCTAAATAGACAATGGCAGGAAGTGGTGCATCATGTAGATCTTGACTAAGCAGGTGACTACGATTCCCTTCCTTAACCACATCAGAAATGCCATATAATATGAAAACACACACACCATACACATGCAAGTATGAGGTAAGTATCCATAATAAAACACATGAGATAATATACCATCTAACTAGTCATCATTAATAACTAAAAACAATGTAATGATCATCATACATACATGAAATATAAAGTCTAAATGATCTCATCATATATCAACTGAATCCATATCATAATATTTGATAGTGTCAAAACAATACCACTAAACCATCAACATAAAACTAGTCCATCAAAGTCTGATAATAACAACAACAATAAGTCTAGAAAAGATGTGAAAGAGGGTAGGCACTACATCCACCCCCCCTTGCGTTAGGCTTACTCCTGGAAGCCTACAAACAAGTAGGGATATAACTCCCTCAATCTAGCTGCATCCTCCCAAGTAGCTGAAGAATCATCAGTAGGGTCCCATTGGAGCCTTACCTGCTCGATGGTTCAACCCCTAAGGGTCAACCCCCACTACTTCAGAATACGAACCGGCTCCAAAGCTAGCTGAACATCCTCTACTTGCAACGTATTCCAATCAAGAACATGCACAATATAAAGAATATACTGCCTAAGCACTGAAACATGGAAAACATCATGAATGTGAGCTAGGCTGGGCAGTAGAGCAAGACAGTAAGCAACCGGGCCAATCCTCTCTAGAATCTCAAATGGTCCCACAAAACGAGTTGCTAGCTTAGAACCCTTTCCATATTGGATCAGACTCTTTCACGGTGGCACTCTCAAGAAAACCTTATCTCCCACAGCAAACTGCTTATCAATCCTATGAGCATCGGCATACTTCTTCTGCCTATCCTGTGTTGTAGTCAAGTGCTCACAGATACGCGCTACCTGTTGCTCCATATCACGAAGCATCTTAGGACCCAATAGGATGCGATCCTCAAGACTGTCCCAACTCAATGGTGTATGAAAAGGACGTCCATATAATGCCTGAAATTGTGTCATACCAATAGAACTATGATACCCATTATTGTAAGCAAAATCCACTAGGTAGAGATAATCCTCCCAATGTGTCTGCCTATCCATCACATACATCTGCAACATATCCTCCAAAACCTAATTCACCCTCTCTGTCTGACCATTAGACTCTGGATGATATGCTAAACTGAAGTTTAACTGTGCTCCAAGCTCATGCTGCAGCGATGTCCAAAATGCAGATGTGAATACAGGATCCCTGTCAGAAATAATCTTTCTAGGAATACCATGTAACCTCACAATATCATGCATGAAGATATTAGCTACAGAAGCTGCTGTGTAGGAAGACCTCATCAGTGAAAAATGTGCCACCTTAGTCAACCGATCAACGGTGACCATGATAGCATCATGATGCCAAAATGTCATAGGTAATCCCACAATAAAATCCATGGAGATGATATCCCACTTCCAAGAAGGAATGAGATTAGGCTGCAAAAGTCCAGCCGGGTGCTGATGTTCTGCCTTAACTCTCTGACACTCAAGGAACCTAGCCACAAAATCAGCAATATCTTGCTTCATCCCAGACCAAAAGAACAAACGTCTCAAATCAGCATGCATCTTCTTGACACTTGGATGTGTTGAGTAAGGTGTACGATGGGCTTCTGCTAGAATCAAAGTGCGAAGCTCATCCAAAAAAGGGCACATAAATCCTCCCCAAATGTCTCAAAAGACCATCTGACTCTTAAACGTAACCTGCAAACTTACCTTCCAAAGATCTTCCTGAATCTATCTCTCTGCACACTTCCTGATACCAAGAATCTATAGGAAGTGCCTGAAGAATCCGACTCCTCAAATCCACACTAAGAGTCATCGATGTTACCACATGTCTCCTACGACTCAAAGCATCCGCCACCACATTCTCCTTACCCTAAATGTACTTGACCTCAAAATCATACTCGCATAGAAACTCCATCCATCACCTCTGGCGAGCATTCAAATTAGGCTAAGTAAAAATGTATTGAAGACTACGATGATCGTTGTGTAGCTCAAATCTGTGCCCCAACAAGAAATGTCTCTGCCTTGTCAAAGCATGAACTACTGCTGCTAACTCAAGATCATGTGTAGGATAATTTAACTCATGATCCTTGAGCTTGGGTGATTCATATGCAATCACCCATCCATTCTGCATCAATACTACCCCAATCTCTTCAAGAGAAGCATCTGTACATACCATGAAATCACCTTCTAGATTTGGTATAGCTAGAATCGGTGCACTGGTCAAAAGCTCCTTGAGCTTCTAGAAAGCTTCCTCACATTTCTCAGTCCACATGAACTTCTTTCCTTTCCTTTGAAGAGAAGTGATAGGATGTGCTATCATAGAGAAGTTCTGGACAAATCTACGATAATAACCAGCTAAACCCATGAAACTACAAATTTTTGACACATTAGTCGGTGTAGGCCATTCTATTATCACTTGAATCTTTGTAGGATCCACTGAAATACCATCACCTGGAATAACATGCCCTAAATACTGAATCTTCGATTTGAAGAATTCACACTTAGCTGCATTGGCATAAAGTTGATTGTCTCTCAAACACTGCAAACCAACCGCAGGTGTTCCTCATGCTCCTTCTGAGTCTTAGAATATATCAATATGTCATCAAGAAACACGAGTACAAACCTGTCTAGATAAGATCAGAACACACCATTCATCAAAGTCATGAAAACCGATGGAGCATTAGTCAATCCAAAAGGTACCACTATGAACTCATAATGCCCATAGTGAGTTTGAAAAGTGGTCTTGTGAATATCTGCTTCCTTAATACGAAGCTGGTGGTATCCTAACTTAAGGTCAATCTTGGAGAATACTGTAGCTCCCTTGATCTGATCGAATAATTCATCAATCCTAGGCAAAGGATACCTATTCTAAATAGTCACCTTATTCAACTGTCTATAGTCAATACAAAGGCGCAAAGAACCATCTTTCTTCTTCACAAAGAGCATTGGAGCTCCCCATGGTGATACAGTAGGTCGAATGCTCCCTTTGGCCAGAAGTTCCTCTAGCTGAAGATGCAGCTCACCCAATTCATGAGTAGTCATGCGATAAGGAGCTTTAGAGATAGGCTCTGCTCCAGGAATTAGATCAATACTAAAGTCAATGTCCCTCTTTGGAGGCATGCTTGGAATCTCACTTGGAAAAACATCCGCGTACTCATGCAAAATTAAGTGATCCAAAGTCTTCCTCATAGGATCTTCCTCATCAAGATCATTTACCATAACAAAAAATATCTGATATCCCTTACGAAAACTTTGCTTCAATTGCATAGCAAAAATCATCCGCAGAGATATAGGCCTCGGTATCCCAACTATCTGCACATCATTCCCTTGGTCATCTTGGCACATAATAATCTTCCTCCTGCAATCTATACTGGCTTTATGAGATCCAAGCCAGTCCATGCCTAAAACCACATCATAGGAACCAAGGGGTATGACTCAAAGATCCATTGTCATATCAAAGCTTCCTAAGCTAAGCCCACACTTACGAACTATAGAATCTGTGGAGACCTTAGTGCCTAAGGCTAGTTCCACTTGCCAACCACGATCTTGCTTCACCACATCTAGCTTACACTTAGAAACTATAGATGGTGAAATAAATGAATCTGTAGCTCTTGAATCAAACAATACTGAAAGAGATATACCTCTAATAGCTCTTGTGGTCTCAACCATTGTTCCTTGATGATCTGCCTAACACTGATCAACTACAGCAAAAACTCTATGAGCTCTACCTGCATCACAAACTATAGGCTCTGAAACTGTAGGTCTAGGTCCTAAAAACTGAGGTGCTCGCTGGGTAAACTGAGCTGCATAATGTCCAATCTGACCACATGAAAAAAATTCTATATTTTTGCTAGAACCTCTTCCCATAGGTGGTACATTAGATTGCTGGCGACTGTTCCTGCTCACAAAAGACTAGCTACTCTGAGCTGGCTGATTGGACTGATTCTGTCTATTGTGTTGAGCATTGCAGTTGTTTTTGGTGTTAGAACCTTTGCCACCACCTTGAGCTTGAGAATTTGAGCCCTTCTGTTGCTGTGTCTGTTGAGACTGCTGCTGATATTGTTTCCCCTTAGAGAAAGAAAACTTCTTATTACCACCTGAATTGTAGTTGCTTTTAGATCCTGATGCTACTGGAGCTCCTACAAAACCATCTTGGCCAAGGTTGACACTTTTCTCAAAAAGGATAGCTCGATGCACCGCATCCTTGAGGGTTTTTGGCTCAAATACCTTAACTCCCCCAATAATACGGTTATTCAAACCCCTAATAAAATATTGTGTCAATTGAGCTAAATTTTCACTGAACCCTGAAAAAGGCATGAGCTCATAAAACTTACGCTCATACTCAGTCACTAACAAAGTGTATTGTCTAAGATTATGAAATTCATTAGCCCTTTGCTATTTCCATTCCTCTGGTAGGAATCGTTCACAAAAACTCTCTAGGAATAATTCCCATGTGACACCGCTCATATCGATTCCCAACTTCTTCTCCTCTATCGTCCACCAAGTGGCCCCAAAATTCTCTAGATTAGTGATCACAAACCTTGCCTTAACATTGTTGTCTAACTCCTGCATGGCAAAAATCCTATCGAGAGAAATAAGCCATTGCTCGGCCACATAACCAAAACCTTACCCATTGAAAGGCTTAACCTTGGATCTTGAAAGATCCTTCATCTAAGTGGACACAATGGACCTCTAACGTTCCTTCCGAGGACTTCTAGATCTGGGTCTATGCTCTTGTTCTGTCTGATGCACTTTAGGCTATTCTTGAACAGGAGGTAGACATTCTAGAATAGTTTGCATCATCTGTCTCAAACCAACCTCTTCAGACTCAGCTTGGTCCTCTCTACGGCTCTCTTCCTGCTGCCTACTAGAGTGCCCTTCCCTACTCTCTACATGAGCCGATCCCTCATGGGCAGACTCATGGGCACTGATAGTTCTGCCATGACCACGGCCTCTTCCACGACCTCTAACAGAAGACCTAGTCCTAGATACCATCCTACAATAGTACAAAGTACTATTAAAATCACATGTTACCATAGACTATGTTCAGATCTATGTTTAGTTTTAAGTAAAATTTCCAGTTTTGAAAACTAAGTGTTGAAGTATGAAAAATATACAAGTAATAGTTCAAGTTCTGTTTAAGTTCACCTAGTTTCAAATTGAATAGATTCACTTGACAGTTCAAAGTTCTAGTTGTTCCAAAATACCCAGAGCTCCCAATGTAGAAACTTGGGCTCTGATACCAAATGTAAAGCCCCACCAAGGGATCCAAAGAGTTAACCTAGAGTTTCACTAAGTTTTAGAAACAAATTTTTTAAATTTTTTTTTATGAAAGTAAATATCACATAAAACTTATGCACAATAACGAAAGAAATAGCATTGTCCATCTGAAAGTAAACATAACATAAATAACAAATTACATTCTTTAAGATCCCTTAACATTGAATTGCATACATGAATCCATCTAGTACAACATCCACATGAAATAATAATGATACATCCAATATACAAATGTCCTTTCTAAATTACATTCCAGAATGCACAATCATCCATGGTACATGTCATAGGGTATGACAAGCTCAAAAATATACATACATAGAATAAGGTACATCATCCTATTCTAATTCATGATACATCAAAGTAGAGATAATCACATGATACAACATCATAGAAAACATATACATCCATCATAAAGATCAAACATAATAAACTAAGTGCACAATTCCTCCCAACCGTCAATAGCATCATTAGACCATCATGGATCCTAGCCATCCCTCCATGTGTAACATTCCAAATCACCGAAGAGATCATCGGTACTAACATAGTAGGAATGTCACTCCTAATATATACAACATCATATGTAGAAAGTAATCTAACATGCAAATAAAAGCATAAGATAACATCATCTAACATATGCTAATCATCAATGAAAAAGGATACATAACCACCATCATGAAGGACGCATCAACCATGATGTCTCAATAAATCTCAAAATGATAAGAGTTGAAAATACACTACCACCTGACCGCATGGTACCTAAGTGGTCCACTCCCACTATGATAAGGAGATAATCTCAAGTCCCAATCAAGCTATCAAAATCACATAGCACATATCTCTATAAGTCCAGGAATCCTAAAAGTATACTAACTCAAAAGTTCCTAACATGAAATCTGACATCTAATCTCCAGAGGCACAAAATGACATGTAGGAACCTACTATGCAAGCGGGAAAGTGTCATCGCAATTATCATGTACAAGTTACCCTGGCAGTTAGCTAAACTCCACGGGTCCATACTGATTTCATGCGGCCACTAGTATCCTCTCATACTGACGAGGCATACTACGGAATGCAAAGTCGCAACCATGCATCTCACTACTGCCATCCTAGCCTATACAAGCACTCAAGGCATGGGCGAGAAAAAAATACTTATCTTTTTAGGTTCATTCAGTTAATATTAGGTTTGAATGTTATCACTTATTAATCCAACTTACAATGAGTTACCCTGGTAGCCTCTTAGGACCCCGACCCCCATTGCAAGCCACTTCCCGTCACTACATGTAGATGTCCTACCCTAATGCTCATGGACTCATAAATCTCAAAATCACAAAAGATAATCCATAATAAAATCATCAAATATGCATAAAAGCATCAAGTCTCCATGAGAAAACATCCATAGAAAATCATGAACACAACAGCTCTCTATTGGCAACTGAAGTTTCACTGATAATCAAATATCCAATGGTTCTCAATAACCAAAATATATATCTCAATCATACTGATCAAAGACTCCAAAAATGGTTGAATCAAACATGTCACAACATGACATCATCAAGAATAAATCCACATCTCAGTCCCATCATGGTGACTAAAAAATAATCAAGGATAACTGATCGATGACCAAAAATAATGGTTAAGTCAAGTGTCTCATACACAAGAATCTCAACTATAACAATCAGTAATCACAACCAATACATAGAGCATTCCATCACATAACCATGGTTGGTTTTATAAAGATCAAGATTAAAACATCATCATGACATCACAATCACATAACCCCCAAGCCTCTGGTAGATGTCCTATACTGGTCAACACTAGTCAACCCAAAACCTAAAACAATAGCATAAAGAATACACAATGTAAACACATGTTTTGGTTTTGCTAAGTTTTCAAATTTGAATTTAAAAGTCTCAGTTTACGTTTTTGCAAATTATATTAAGTGAAGAAATTTCACATTTTTCCTAACCCATGTATTTGGTTGATAAATAAAATTTTCTCCCAAAAACTATTAGACTCAATTTTCTAATTGATCTAATAATATTTTGTTTATATAACATTGTTTAAAAATTGACACTCTCAATGAATCAAAACTTCGATTATATATTCTAATAACTAATCTTAATTAAATTGAGTTTAATTAAATTAATTATTAATATCTCTACATAATTGACAAGCTCAATATCAATATTTTAAATCATTAAAAGAGTGATCCATTAGTTTAGAACTTTATAATATTCATTTATAATTAATTATATATACATATATACTTATATACATACATACATACATATATATATATATATATATATATATATATATATATATATATATATATATATATATATATATATATATATATATATATATATATATATATATACACACACACACACACATACATAAATATATATAATAACATATATATTGTCAACCTCTATCATAAATAACACAATCTTTAACATTGTAAAACTGAATTATAACAAAATTCGATTGATATAATTCATGTGCTACATATATAAATGGAGGCATTCAATTTAATAACCTCTTTTTAAAAAAACAATACCCACCATCATTGGCAGTGGCCGTGCAACCCTGCCTGCCATCGCAGGGCCTGCAACGGATGTCGCAATACCTGCGACTACAGGTATGGTGCGTAGGCTTCATATCATTTACATGGGGTACGGGGGGGTACGCCCCTCCCATATATATTTTTTAATTGCAGTTTTCAATAACATTTGAAATAAACATTTTGTCATTCGATTTAATAAAAAAATTTATAAACGTTTTACAGAAAAATGAAATTCGACATTCAAAATTGCAATAAATAGAATTATATATATATGCATATATGTATATATGTATATGTATATATATATATATTTAAATATATATATATATATATATATACATATGCAAAAAATTTATAAACATATATATTTGGATATGCATTAAAAATGCAGCCCTAAAATCATATATATATATATATATATATATATATATATATATATATATATATATATATATATATATATATATATATATATATATATATATATATATATACGATTCTAAAATATTTACTCTTTAAATTTTCTCAATAACTTTCTAATGGATTTGGCTATAATTTAAACCCTAGCCCCATTTTCCTTTTAGATCTATGCATATAAAATTCTCAAATAAATTTAATTTCCCATATTGAGAAATCATAAAAATATGAAATTCCTCAAAAGACATATGGAAGACATGAAGAAGATAGGGAATGCAAGATGCAGAAGTAACATAAATAAAATCACAAGAATCTACCCGGATTCTGATGATAATTCGCTCTTCCTCAGAAAACCCGCAGAGCAAGCTCCCTTCTTCAGAATTCTCGAATCCTCCAATGCTCCAATTGCACTCCAACACTATGTCTAAGCTTCTATGAATGCTCGAATATAAAGAGCTTTCAGGAAACCTCTAGAATGCTTCTAGAAACAGCTAGAAAGTGTCACCAACTAAGCATGGGTCTTTTCCAACTTTTTTGATGAGCCATAGGGTTTTAGACACCATGTGCTTAATTAATGCACTAACCCCCCTGTTGTTGACACATGAGAACTAGAAAAGTGCGATAATTCGCATGCAAGCTTATAACTTCAATTCACTTTTTAATATAATTTCCATTTAAATATTTATAACTTTCATTTTAATTTTTGTAACTTTTATTATTATTATTTATTTATTACTTTATTATTATTATTTTATTATTATTAATTTTAATTTCTAATTTTCTTTTATTTAACTCATTTTCCTCAATAATTCAGATTTAATTACAATCAAAATATCAAATAACATGATATTTTATTAATTTTCTCCAAAATAATTAATTTATTAATTAAATCTATTTATTAAGACTTAATTAATAGAAAATTCACCATAGACTTCCAAGATAAAATATGAAAACCCATCATAGAGCAAATCACTCAAAATCAGTCTAAAAGGTCAAAAATTACGAAATATGTCATCCGACACATTCAGTGGGTATTCAACTCTGATACTTTTCCTAACTCACTAGGAAAAATGGTTGAAGGGTTTGAGATTTGGACTTGAGAATTTATCTCCCTTCTCTTATCATTGAGATAGTATAATAGGGTATGCTCATCTTGGCAATTCAGGGAAGTCGATACGCAGTACCTGCAACCTGCAGAAAAATCATGCATGTACATACAATATATATATAATGCTAAGCTAAACAGACAATGGCAGGAAGTGGTGCATCGTGTAGATCCTGACTAAGCAGGTGACTACAACTCCCTTCCTTAACCACATCAGAAACGCCATACAATATGAAAACACACACACCATACACATGCAAGTATGGGGTAAGTATCCATAATAAAACACATGAGATAATATACCATCTAACTAGTCATCATTAATAACTGAAAACAATGTAATGATCATCATACATACATGAAATGTAAAATCTAAATGATCTCATCATATATCAACTGAATCCATATCATAATATCTGATAGTGTCAAAAAAATACCACTAAACCATCAACATAAAACTAGTCCATCAAAGTCTGATAATAACAACAGCAATAAGTCTAGAAAAGATGTGAATGAGGGTAGGCACTACAAAACTAGTCAACTCAAGTCAGCTGTGGTTAAATCTGGTCAACTTTTGGTCAAACTTGATCTTTGCATATGTGAATATAAGCAAATGTGAGTATGAATTCTAGCAACAATTCGATGCAAATTCTCATTCAACCTTTCAAAATGAAGAGATGAGGGTCTCTTAAATAGACTTTCCTGGAATTCATCAACAGTTGAGATCGATTTCAATTAACGGTCAGGATTAAAGGTGAAGTTCAGTCATAAAGGGAGATTTCCAAATCAAAGGGAGTTAACATATTTAATTTGAGTAAAATAAGGAGTTAACTGATTCAATTTGAGTAGAAAAAGTAGTTAACTGATTTAACTCATTTTTTATCAATAATGAGCTAGAAATTTCCCTTTTTGAACTGAAGAGAGATTTTGTTGAGATATTTAATTTAATAAAATGAGATATGCTCTCATAATTACTTTTTCTATTTAATTAAATAATCTTTAATTAATTAGAGACACTTTTCTTATTTAATTATGTCATGCCCTAAATTTACATTAAGCACAATTTTTTTAAATTTTTTTAATTATTATTATTATTATTATTCTTAATTAATTAATTTCATAATCCTAAATAACCTCCAAAAGACATATGTGGTTTACAATTATATCATCACTGAGTTGGACATCCCTCTGACATCTACTGACCCAAGGTTTGGAAAGAGAATACTCATATCTACTACTTCAATCTGTACTCCACATTTCAATGTCATCTTTACTAATTTTTCATATGAGTTTACATTTATTCAATGCATGTAACCCTTGATTAACCATCCATTAGAACTATCATCAACTTTGATGCCAACTATGCTACTCTAGGCAATCGATTCAAATAACAATATATACATAATTAACACTTTTCTAGAGTATTTAAAATGTTCCCAAAATCAATGGGTGTATATTTTTATTTTTTTCATATCCCAACTTACATCTTTCATGGACATAGTTATTAAGATTGAATTATCTATTTATTATTCATATTATATCTCTAATGCAAGCGACATCATATTTTAATATTAGGGTCAGTACCTACTACGATTGAAATTGTAGTGAAAAGAATGATCAATTCATTTATATAAACATATATCATAAAAGAATGATTTCAAAAGATAATCTATCCTTACTAATACTAAGGTAGCAAAATGAATGCATATGAACATATTAACTATCCATCTATCTAAAATACCCTATTAGTCATAGTCCATTAACTTGACCCCACTCACATTTCTTTTAAGAAGATGAAATACTTTTTCTCTAGCAAAGTTCCAAATCACCCTACTACCCACGTGCTACTACCCCATAATCTTCTTCACTTACACATAGACCAAGTGAATTCCTTGGGTTTCTCTCCATGGTGGACTCACTTACCAAAGTTTTGGCCAAGACAAGCATAGGCGCCTTCTCCATGAGTCAAATCCTTTTAATTTTGAGCTAGAAGATATGAATTTTGAATTCCCATGTTAAATCGACTTGCTACTTGGTCCCATATTGTTGGCAGCGTGGAGTTTATCCTAGTCTTAATTAGGTGGGTGAAGAAAGACATATGAAATTCCATAACTTCTTCAAGAAAAATCAAGGCGTCAAGGAAAAAATGGAAGCCATTCCCTCTTGTCAGAATTATGTCATAAACTTGCACGGTATTCCAATATAATATTTGAAGGCACAAAGCACCTAGGGAATAGGTGGATGAAATAAGTCTTGGTCACGTTAGAGAAATTAAATACCTTTTTCTCCATAGCATATTAAATTTTTTTCTCATTCACCAACCCATGCTAGCCTAGGGTAGATAATATAGTAGGTTGTTTGTCACGCTATGTCTTGTTTAAAATATTACTTGGTGTTAGTTTAGGTTTGTTTAACATGAGCATTGTATATATATATTTTAAAAAGTTTCTTTTGATTTGATAGGGTGTTGACTTGAGTTATGTGTCTCATATGAGGTCCCTTCTAATGAAATTAATATGATGGTTAGTTTATTATGTTAAAATATGCTTTATAGGTTATAGGGTCCTAGGAGTCTAAGGAATACTCTTGAATATTTTAATGTCTGTATTAAGAGAAGAGATTTATTTTACTTTCTCATACATTTTCCAGAGGATAAAATGTGCACCTACAACAAGCTTATGTCTTAAGTCTTGTATATTTTATATCATCACTTGATTTTCTTCTTCTGTAATCTAGGATATTCAAGGTAAGTTATTGCAAGGATAATTAGGAGATAATTATAAACTAAGTATAGTTTTAAAATTGTGATTCATTTAGCATTCGAAACATTAACTTAATCCAATAACTCAACATTTCATGACAAACTTTATATGAAGTTATCTGGATTATCCCTATCTATGAATTATGAAATTTAGAAACCATTTTCTCAACATTATCTTCTTATGCAGATCTAGATTTGAATGTACATTCACAATTGGTAAACAATGGAACTAAAATGATAATAGCAATCCACTAGGATAATCCTTCCTATGAATATTATCTCTTTTATGATATCAAATTTCTTTTGCATTCCACTCAAGAGCATCAAGTAATTTGGATCTCTGATTGGTGTTACCATCCAATAAAACAACAATATTATTACAATGAATTATCTTCAATGATACCCTCATGATACACAAAAAGGTGGTGAAGTCAACATATCATAATATACACAATGGAAAATACTTTTAATATGCATGAGCACTCACAACCTTTCCATTGACAATCAAACCAAGACAGTAGTTTTCTCTTACAATACATTTAGGCTCACATAACAAAATGGAGTTTTTCTCTCTATCTCATCTCAATGCAATATTTTCTTCTCCTCCTATGCACATGGAAGATAACAAGGACTCCAAGTTTCCAATATTTTTCTCTAAGAACTTGCAAATGCATCACAACAAAACAGCAAGGACCATGGGTGCTTTCCACACAATCATAGGCCTCAAAGAGACCACCCCTGCGCTAGGGGAACAAGGCTCAAACAAAATCCACATACACACCTGTAAGAAACATATACACCACATAACAAAACTGCAACAAATCCCATCCCAAGGATATTTCACAAAGGCTGACCATTGGAACCTTGAACATAGGGTGAAGGTGGAAACACAAGGAGGTTTACCATTTCATATCATATTTTCCATAAAACTCATGCCCTTTCGGGGCTAAATCAACAAAATACAAGGCCCTTTCGGGGTTTCATAATATCATGCCCTTTCGGGGCTTCATAAACATCTTCCACCACACACACTACCAACACAACATCCTCCACCACACACAACCAACAGCTTTAGCTTCCTATAAACCCATACTTTAGTTACTTCCTTCCTCACCATTTCTTTGTTTTTCTTTTCCTTATCCTCCCCCAAGGCAAAATATGAATATGACAATGACATACAATGGAGCCCATACTCCAAGGTCCTCAACTATGCAATCCAATTGCTGCCCATTCACCCTGGACTTCTCTTCCCTTCCCACAAGGGTGAGTGTAAGTCCCATACCTATAAGAAAACTCAAGCACAATAAGAAAACAAAACCAAGTAGCAATAAAACAAAAAATTTTCAAGAGCACATCACATTATCACAACACGATATCAACACCCATAATGCAACAAGGAAATAGAGGAAATCCAAACCTCATACTCACAATACTCCACACAATACAACAAGATGCACAATGGTGTCACACTAATCTACATGGAATGAACACCATTCAAACACTCACATGAATGCTACTCCACAATGCAATGCAATGCATACTCCATTGATAAACTCCACACTTGCAGATTGGCTTAACCAAACTAAAAGAAAGAAAAAGGAAAGGAAGCAAGCTTGAGATACCAACCTTGGTCCAAGCTAGGGTAACAATAGTTGCAATAGAGCTCCCCTCCTCTCCCTTCAAAACCTAACTGTCTCTAAAATTAGAGAGTGGCCAAGTGGTTTCTCATTTAGCCATACCTCTATATATATATCCTTCTCATTTTCGGATTCCATAAAGAATGTCATTTTCATGGGGTCTCCTAGGTCCACTAGACACCCTAGAGGTCATTAATAGCTCCCTAGCCTATAGTACTAACATGGGTGGGGTTAATTTTAATCCCAACTTACCTTAAAGTTACTTTATGACCCTCCCAAAGCTAGGTGATTCAAATTTCAAATTCCCCAAGGTGATGACCTTGTCCTTTTATTGACTAAGGCAATAATCAAATTCCTCAATTGAGGCATTTATCATGGAATAAGGTGGCCACATGATCCATTGATGAATAACATGTCATATCACATAACAAGCACAAGTGTCAAGTGACACACACAAAATATCACATTATATTTAAAAAAATGACTTTGTTTTACAATAATACATGAACTAGGCTACTACACACACATACAATTCACATATACAAAATAAAACACATTAAAATTAGGTTTGAATCTTTTCCATTGATTCAACCTTGGTTATGTCATGTTTGTAGTAGTTTGAGCCTTAATTCCCCTTTAACCCATGGTCAAATTCTTGCACACTAAACTCGAGCGTCAGTAGTTCAAGAAAATCATATAAGCATATGTAAAATAAATCATTATCTCATTCAACACTAGACTTGAATATATTTCATCATCTCAAATTAACTTTCCCTTTCTTAATCATTTCAAATATAACCTTCAAAATATTAAAATATCAAAACTTACATATCACATTCGACATTTGAGTTCCATACTTCATTCCTTATAATTACATTACTTCTTCTAACAATTTCCATGTAAAATGTTCAAAATACTATAAAACTAAACTTTACTTATCAACATAACATGGTCAATTTAATATTCTGAATAACTTCATATTCTACGACAAGATGCTGAATCCATAACTATTGTATCCCTAGGTATGCGGGTTAGGTCTCAATGCATAACAAAATTTATCTTCTAACTCTAATTTCCACTTCAACATTACCTTCTTATATTACAAGCATTTCTACCATTCAATTTCTATTAAAGCAATGTCAATAGCTTACAACATGAAATATAATCATTAAATACATCAATTAGGTCATAATATGCAAAGGTAATTGCAGATCATCAAAATGCAGATATTAAAATGACATAACCCTACAGTCTTAAAAGTGTATCAAACATAGGATTAAAATCACCGTAATGCAATTATCTCATTGGTACTATGACGAATTGGGTGAGGCCTCACAAATTAAATAACTTCATTTAATTAATTAGGAATGGCTTCTCATTTAATTAAATAACTTTGTTTAATTAATTAGAAGTAACTACTCCATTTAATTAAATAATTTTGTTTAATTATTTTAAAATTCTTTTTGAAACTAGTCAACTCAAGTCAACCATGGTTAAATCTGGTCAACATTTGGTCAAAATTGATCTTTGCGTATGTGAATATGAGCAAATGTGAGTATGAATTCCAGCAACAATTCAATGCAAATTCTCATTCAACCTTTCAAAATGAAGAGATGAGGGTCTCTTAAATAGACTTTCCTGGAATTCATCAACATTTGAGATCGATTTCAATCAACAGTTAGGATTAAATGTGAAGTTCAGTCATAAAGGGAGATTTCCAAATTAAAGGGAGTTAACAAATTTAATTTGAGTAAAATAAGGAGTTAACTAATTCAATTTGAGTAGAAAAAGGAGTTAACTCATTTAACTCATTTTTGATCAATAGTGAATTGAAAATTTCCGTTTTTGAACTGAAGAGAGATTTTGTTGAGATATTTAATTTAATAAAATAAGATATGCTCTCATAATTACTTTTTCTATTTAATTAAATAATTTTAATTAATTAGAGAAACTTTTCTTATTTAATTAAATAACTTCATTTAATTAATTAGGAATGACTTCTCATTTAATTAAATAACTTTGTTTAATTAATTAGAAGTAAGAACTCCATTTAATTAAATAATTTCATTTAATTATTTCAAAATTCTTTTCAAAACTAGTTAACCATGGTTAAATCTGGACAACTTTTGGTCAAACTTAATCTTTGCATATGTGAATATGAGCAAATGTGAGTATGAATTCCAGCAACAATTCGATGCAAATTCTCATTCAACCTTTCAAAATGAAGAGATGAGGGTCTCTTAAATAGAATTTTTTGGAATTCATCAATGGTTAAGATTGATTTCAATCAACAGTCAGGATTAAAGATGAAGTTTAGTCATAAAGGGAGATTTTCAAATTAAAGGGAGTTAACAGATTTAATTTGAGTAAAATAAGGAGTTAACTGATTCAATTTGAGTAGAAAAAGGAGTTAACTAATTTAACTCATTTTTTATCAATAGTGAACTGGAAATTTCCCTTTTTGAACTGAGGAGAGATTTTGTTGAGATATTTAATTTAATAAAATGAGATATGCTATAATAATTACTTTTTCTATTTAATTAAATAATCTTTAATTAATTAGAGACACTTTTCTTATTTAATTAAATAACTTCAATTAATTAATTAGGAATTGCTTCTCATTTAATTAAATAACTTTGTTTAATTAATTAGAAGTAAGTACTTCATTTAATTAAATAATTTTGTTTAATTACTTCAAAATTCTTTTCGAAACTAGTCAACTCTGGTTAAATCTGGTCAACTTTTGGTCAAACTTGATCTTTGCATATGTGAATATGAGCAAATGTGAGTATGAATTCCAGCAACAACTCGATGCAAATTCTCATTCAACCTTTCAAAATGAAGAGATGAGTGTCTCTTAAATAGACTTTCTTAGAATTCATCAACGGTTGAGATCAATTTCAATCAGCGGTCAGGATTAAAGGTGAAGTTCAGTGATAAAGGGAGATTTCCAAATTAAAGGAAATTAACAGATTTAATTTGAGTAAAATAAGGAGTTAACTTATTCAATTTTAGTAGAAAAATGAGTTAATTGATTTAACTCATTTTTTATCAATAGTGAACTGAAAATTTCCCTTTTTGAACAGAAGAGAGATTTTGTTGAGATATTTAATTTAATAAAATGAGATATGCTCTCATAATTACTTTTTCGATTTAATTAAAGTCTTTAATTAATTAGAGACACTTTTCTTATTTAATTAAATAACTTCATTTAAATAATTAGGAATGGCTTCTCATTTAATTAAATAATTTTTTTTAATTAATTAGAAGTAAGTACTCCGTTTAATTAAATAATTTCATTTAATTATTTCAAAATTCTTTTTGAAACTAGTCAACTCAAGTCAACCGTGGTTAAATCTGGTCAACTTTTGGTCAAACATGATCGCTGCGTATGTGAATATGAGCAAATGTGAGTATAAATTCGAGCAAACTTCCAAGCAAATTCTCATTCAACCTTTCAAAATGAAGAGATGGGGGTCTCTTAAATAGACTTTCCTGGAATTTATCAACGATTGAGATCAATTTCAATCAACGGTCAAGATTAAAGGTGAAGTTCAGTCATAAGGGGAGATTTCCAAATTAAAGGGAGTTAACAGATTTAATTTGAGTAAAATAAGGAGTTAACTAATTCAATTTGAGGAGAAAAAGGAGTCAACTGATTTAACTGATTTTTTATCAATAGTGAACTGAAAATTTTCCTTTTTGAACTGAAGAGAGATTTTGCTGAGATATTTAATTTAATAAAATGAGATATGCTCTGATAATTACTTTTTTTATTTAATTAAATAATCTTTAATTAATTAGAGACACTTTTCGTATTTAATGAAATAACTTCATTTAATTAATTAGGAATGGATTCTCATTTAATTAAATAACTTTGTTTAATTAATTAGAAGTAAGTACTCCATTTAATTAAATAATTTCATTTAATTATTTTGAAATTCTTTTTGAAACTAGTCAACTCAAGTCAACTGTGGTTAAATCTGGTCAACTTTTGGTCAAACTTGATCTTTGCATATGCGAATATGAGCAAATGTGAGTATGAATTCTAGCAGCAATTCGATGCAAATTCTCATTGAAGGCTTTCTTGGAATTCATCAATGGTTGAGATCGAGTTCAATCAACGGTCAGAATTAAAAGTGAAGTTCAGTCATAAAAGGAGATTTCCAAATTAAAAGGAGTTAACAGATTTAAGTTGAGTAAAATAAGGAGTTAACTAATTCAATTTGAGTAGAAAAAGGAGTAAACTGATTTAACTCATTTTTTATCAATAGTGAACTGGAAATTTCCCTTTTTGAACTGAAGAGAGATTTTATTGAGATATTTAATTTAATAAAATGAAATATGCTCTCATAATTACTTTTTCCATTTAATTAAATAATCGTTAATTAACTAGAGACCATTTTCTTATTTAATTAAATAACTTCATTTAATTAATTAGGAATGGCTTCTCATTTAATTAAATAACTTTGTTTAATTAATTAGAAGTAAGTACTCCATTTAATTAAATATTTTTGTTAAATTATTTCAAAATTCTTTTCGAAACTGGTCAACTCAAGTTAACCGTGGTTAAATCTGGTCAGCTTTTTTTCAAACTTGATCTTTCCGTTTGTGAATATGACCAAATGTGAGTATGAATTCTAGCAACAATTTGATGCAAATTATCATTCAACCTTTCAAAATGAAGAGATGAGGGTCTCTTAAATAGACTTTCCTAGAATTCATCAATGGTTGAGATCGATTTCAATCAGCTATCAGGATTAAAGGTGAAGTTCAGTCATAACGGGAGATTTCTAAATTAAAGGGTGTTAACAAATTTAATTTGAGTAAAATAAGGAGTTAACTGATTCAATTTGAGTAGAAAAAGGAGTTAACTGATTTAACTCATTTTTCATCAATAGTAAACTGGAAATTTCCCTTTTTGAACTGAAGAGAGATTTTGTTGAGATATTTAATTTAATAAAATGAGATATGCTCTCATAATCACTTTTTTCATTTAATTAAATAATCTTTAATTAATTAGAGACACTATTCTTATTTAATTAAATAACTTCATTTAATTAATTAGGAATGGCTTCTCATTTAATTAAATAACATTGTTTAATTAATTAGAAGTAAGTACTCCATTTAATTAAATAATTTCATTTAATTATATTAAAATTCTTTTCAAAACTAGTCAACTCAAGTCAACCGTGGTTAAATCTGGTCAACTTTTGGTCAAACTTGATCTTTGCGTATGTGAATACGAGAAAATGTGAGTATGAATTACAACAACAATTCGATGAAAATTCTCATTCATCCTTTCAAAATGAAGAGATGAGGGTCTCTTAAATAGACTTTCCTGGAATTCATCAACTGTTGAGATCGATTTCAATCAACGGTCAGAATTAAAGGTGACGTTCATTCATAAAAGGGAGATTTCCAAATTAAAGAGAGTTAACAGATTTAATTTGAGTAAATTAAGGAGTTAACTTATTCAATTTGAGTAGAAAAAGGAGTTAACTAATTTAACTCATTTTTGATCAATAGTGAACTAGAAATTTCCGTTTTTGAACTGAAGAGAGATTTTGTTGAGATATTTTATTTTATAAAATGAGATATTCTCTCATAATTACTTTTTCTACTTAATTAAATAATTTTTAATTAATTAGAGGCATTTTTCTTATTTAATTAAATAACTTCATTTAATTAATTAGGAATGGCTTCTCATTAAATTAAATAACTTTCTTTAACTCATTAGATTTAAGTACTCCATTTAATTAAATAATTTCGTTTAATTATTTCAAAATTCTTTTCAAAACTTCTCAACTCAAGTCAACCGTGCTTAAATCTGGTCAACTTTTGGTCAAACTGGATCTTTGTATATGTGAATATGAGCAAATATGAGTATGAATTCCAGCAACAATTCGATGCAAATTCTCATTCAACCTTTCAAAATGAAGAGATGAGGGTCTCTTAAATAGACTTTCATGGAATTCATCAACGGTTGAGATTGATTTCAATCAACGGTCAGAATTAAAGATGAAGTTCAATCATAAAGGGAGATTTCCAAATTAAAGGGAGTTAACAGATTTAAGTTGAGTAAATAAGGAGTTAACTGATTCAATTTGAGTAGAAAAAGGAGTTAACTCATTTAACTCATTTTTGATCAATAGTGAACTGGAAATTTCCCTTTTTGAACTGAAGAGAGATTTTGTTGAGATATTTAATTTAATAAAATGAGATATGCTCTCATAATTATTTTTTCTATTTAATTAAATAATCTTTAATTAATTAGAGACACTTTTCTTATTTAATTAAATAACTTCATTTAATTAATTAGGAATGGCTTCTCATTTAATTAAATATCTTTGTTTAATTAATTAGAAGTAAGTTCTTCATTTAATTAAATAATTTCGTTTAATTATTTAAAAAATCTTTTCGAAACTAGTCAACTCAAGTCAACCGTGGTTAAATCTGGTCAACTTTTGGTCAAACTTGATCTCTGTGTATGTGAATATGAGAAAATGTCAGTATGAATTCCAGCAACAATTCGATTCAAATTCTCATTCTACCTTTCAAAATGAAGAGATGAGGGTCTCTTAAATAAACTTTCTTGGAATTCATCAACAGTTGAGATCGATTCCAATCAGCAGTCAGGATTAAAGGTGAAGTTCAGTCATAAAGGGAGATTTTCAAATTAAAGGGAGTTAGCATATTTAATTTGAGTAAAATAAGGAGTTAACTGATTCAATTTGAGTAGAAAAAGGAGTTAACTGATCGAACTCATTTCTGATCAATAGTGAACTGAAATTTTCCCTTTTTGAACTGAAGAGAGAGTTTGTTGAGATATTTAATTTAATAAAATGAGATATGCTCTCATAATTAGTTTTTCTATTTAATTAAATAATCTTTAATTAATTAGAGACACTTTTCTTATTTAATTAAATAACTTCATTTAATTAATTAGGAATGGCTTCTCATTTAATTAAATAACTTTGTTTAATTAATTAGAAGTAAGTACTCTATTTAATTAAATAATTTGATTTGATTATTTAAATATTCTTTTTGAAACAAGTCAACTCAAGTCAATTGTGGTTAAATTTGGTCAACTTTTGGTCAAACTTGATCTCTGTGTATGTGAATATGAGCAAATGTGAGTATGAATTCCAGCAACAATTCGATGCAAATTCTCATTCAACCTTTCAAAATGAAGAGATGAGGGTCTCTTAAATAGACTTTTCTAGAATTCATCAACAGTTGAGATTGATTTCAATCAACGGTCAGGATTAAAGGTGAAGTTCAGTCATAAAGGGAGATTTCCAAATTAAAGGGAGTTAACAGATTTAATTTGAGTAAAATAAGGAGTTAACTGATTCAATTTGAGTAGAAAAAGGAGTTAACTCATTTAACTCATTTTTGATCAATAGTGAACTGGAAATTTCTCTTTTTGAACTGAAGAGAGATTTTGTGGAGATATTTAATTTAATAAAATGAGATATGCTCTCATAATTACTTTTTCTATTTAATTAAATAATCTTTAATTAATTAGAGACACTTTTCTTAGTTAATTAATTAACTTAATTTAATTAATTAGGAATGGCTTCTTATTTAATTAAATAACTTTGTTTAATTAATTAGAAGTAAGTAGTCCATTTAATTAAATAATTTTGTTTAATGATTTCAAAATTCTTTTCAAAACTAGTCAACTCAAGTCAACCGTGGTTAAATTTTGTCAACTTTTGGTCAAACTTGATCTCTGCGTATGTGAATATGAGAAAATGTGAGTATGAATTCTAACAACAATTCGATGCAAATTTTCATTCAACCTTTCAAAATGAAGAGATGAGGGTCTCTTAAATAGACTTTCCTGGAATTCATCAACGGTTGAGATTGATTTCAGTCAACGATCAGAACTAAAGGTGAAGTTCAGTCATAAAAGGAGAGTTTCAAATTAAAGAGAGTTAACAGTTTTAATTTGAGTAAAATAAGGAGTTAACTAATTCAATTTGAGTAGAAATAGGAGTTAACTGATTTAACTTATTTTTTATCAATAGTGAATTGGAAATTTCCCTTTTTGAATTGAAGAGAGATTTTGTTGAGATATTTAATTTAATAAAATGAGATATGCTCTCATAATTACTTTTTCTATTTAATTAAATAATCTTTAATTAAATAGAGACACTTTTCTTATTTAATTAAATAACTTCATTTAATTAATTAGGAATAGCTTCTCATTTAATTTAATAACTTTGTTTAATTAATTAGAAGTAAGTACTGCTGAAAATATTCAAGATATAATAGGTTACTAAGAGGTTAGTGGTGAATCAGTAACAATAAAACTTTTAAGTCAACCATACACAACATTTACTCATCTATCCTACTGCATAAAAACTATTAAATATTTAAACCATATATGCACGGAGATTTGGTGACCCAGAAACCTTCCAAAATAGAAAGTAAAACTGGGGTGGGGATGATACCCACAAAGCTTCATTACTGTAGTATGAAGTTGGTCGATTAAGGGTTACAATGATCACTTCTGGTGATCTGCCCTGTTAGGAGCACAGAGGATTACTAGATCCACCTTGTTAGAGGATTTACAAACATACTTTATAAGTATGCACTCTGTTAGGAGATTTGAATAAAGACGGTTAAGTCTACCCTGTTAAAGGATTTACAAAAATGATTCACTTGTTAGGATGAAGCAACATATCAACTTACAATTTGACTGAGTTCTTTATTGTAGATCACCTTCTGTGATTGATGAAATCATTTCCGCTCCTGGTAGACCTTGCTGGGTATTCATTTCTGCTGATGAATTTGCATATCATATCTTATGTCTCTACCTAATATTCTATCTCTTGTGTATTCTTGAATGTTTCAACTGTATATATCTTTTGAATGATATAATACATTATATATATATATACCATTCCAATAATTATTTATGCAAGGTTGGCCAAACACAAGTGAACAAAATATAATTGAGTCAGCCAAATGGTAAAATAATTTCGAGTTCTTCAGACAAACTTGATGACCTTCTGATATGAGGCATCCACTACGTTACTCTGCATCATCATGCACTCGGTAGAGGTAGGGGCTCGGTTCATACTAGTCATACAACGTTGCCTAGAACTCGGTAACCATTGGTGACTCGGTAGATATAGTGTCACTCGATGCAAACTAACTTCTTCGATAACCTTCTGAGTTCAATTATCACTGAGTGCTTCCTCACTCGGTTAATACTAAGTGCAACTTTACTCAGTTGACACTCAGTGCAACTTTACTCAGTTAAAACTGTGTCTTCAGTGCTTGGTTTGAACTGTGTCTCCAGTGCTCGGTTTGAACTGTGTTGCCAATGCTCAGTTTGAACTGTGTTGCCAGTGTTGGATTCAAACTGTGTTGCCAGTGCTTGGTTTACACTGTATTACTCGGTGTGAACTGTATTACTCGGTGTTGTCACTAATGGAAAATAACTTTATGCCAACAAGTACTCCATTTAATTAAATAATTTTGTTTAATTATTTCAAAAAATTTTGAAACTAGTCAACTCAAGTCAACTGTGGTTAAATCTGGTCAACTTTTGGTCAAACTTGATCTTTGCATATGTGAATATGAGCAAATGTGAGTATGAATTCCAGCAACAATTCGATGCAAATTCTCATTCAGCCTTTCAAAATGAAGAGATGAGGGTCTCTTAAATAGACTTTCTTGGAATTCATCAACAATTGACATCAATTTCAATCAACGGTTAGGATTAAAGGCGAAGTTTAGTCATAAAGGGAGATTTCCAAATTAAAGGGAGATAACAGATTTAATTTGAGTAAAATAAGGAGTTAACTGATTCAATTTGAGTAGAAAAATGAGTTAACTGATTTAACTCATTTTTTATCAATAGTGAACTGGAAATTTCCATTTTTGAACTGAAGAGAGATTTTGTGGAGATATTTAATTTAATAAAATGAGATATGCTCTCATAATTAATTTTTCTATTTAATTAAATAATATTTAATTAATTAGAGAGACTTTTATTATTTAACTAAATAACTTCATTTAATTAATGAGGAATGGATTCTCATTTAATTAAATAAATTTGTTTAATTAATTAGAAGTAAGTACTCCATTTAATTAAATAATTTTGTTTAATTGTTTCAAAATTCTTTTCGAAACTAGTCAACTCAAGTCAACCATGGTTAAATCTGGTCAACTTTTGGTCAAACTTGATCGCTGCATATGTGAATATCAAAAAATGTGAGTATGAATTCCAGCAACAATTCAATGCAAATTTTTATTCAACCTTTCAAAATGAAGAGATGAGGATCTCTTAAATGGAATTTCCTGGAATTCATCAACGGTTGAGATCGATTTCAATCACTGGTCAGGATTAGAGGTGAAGTTCAGTCATAAAGGGAGATTTCCAAATTAAAGGGAGATAACAGATTTAATTTGAGTAAAATAAGGAGTTAAGTAATTCAATTTGAGTAGAAAAAGGAGTTAACTCATTTAACTCATTTTTTATCAATAGTGAACTGGAAAATTTCTCTTTCTGAACTGAAGAGAGATTTTGTTGAGATATTTAATTTAATAAAATGAGAGATGCTCTCATAATTACTTTTTCTATTTAATTAAATAATCTTTAATTAATTAGAGACACTTTTCTTATTTAATTAAATAATTTCATTTAATTAATTAGGAATGGCTTCTCATTTAATTAAATAACTTTGTTTAATTAATTAGAAGTAAGTACTCCATTTAATTAAATAATTTTGTTTAGTTATTTAAAAATTCTTTTCAAAACTAGTCAACTCAAATCAACCGTGTTTAAATCTGGTCAACTTCTAGTCAAACTTGATCTCTACATTTGTGAATATGAGCAAATGTGAGTATGAATTCCAGCAACAATTCGATGCAAATTCTCATTCAACCTTTCAAAATGAAGAGATGAGGGTCTCTTAAATAGACTTTTTTGGAATTCATCAACAGCTGAGATCGATTTCAATCAACGGTCAGGATTAAAGAAGAAGTTCAGTCATAAAGGGAGATTTTAAAATTAAAGGGAGTTAACATATATAATTTGAGTAAAATAAGGAGTTAACTGATTCAATTTGAGTAGAAAAAGGAGTTAACTGATCTAACTCATTTCTGATCAATAGTGAACTGAAAATTTCCCTTTTTGAACTGAAGAGAGATTTTGTCGAGATATTTAATTTAATAAAATGAGATATGCTCCCATAATTACTTTTCCTATTTAATTAAATAATCTTTAATTAATTAGAGACACTTTTCTTATTTAATTAAAAAACTTCATTTAATTAATTAGGAATGGCTTCTCATTTAATTAAATAACTTTATTTAATTAACTAGAATTAAGTACTCCATTTAATTAAATAATTTCATTTAATTATTTCAAAATTCTTTTCGAAACTAGTCAACTCAAGTCAACTGTGGTTAACTCTGGCCAACTTTTGGTCAAATTTGATCTTTGTGTATGTGAATATGAGCAAATGTGAGTATGAATTCCAACAACAATTCGATGAAAATTCTCATTCAACCTTTCAAAATGAAGAGATGAGGGTGTCTTAAATAGACTTTTTTGGAATTCATCAATGATTGAGATCGATTTCAATCAACGGTCAGGATTAAAGGTGAAGTTCAGTCATAAAGGGATATTTCCAAATTTAATGGTGTTAACATATTTAATTTGAGTAAAATAAGGAGTTAATTGATTCAATTTGAGTAGAAAAAAGAGTTAACTAATTTAACTCATTTTTTATCAATAGTGAACTGGAAATTTCCCTTTTTGAACTGAAAAGAGATTTTGTTGAGATATTTAATTTAATAAAATGAGACATGCTCTCATAATTACTTTTTCTATTTAATTAAATAATCTTTAATTAATTAGAGACACTTTTCTTATTTAATTAAATAACTTCATTTAATTAATTAGGAATCGCTTCTCATTTAATTAAATAACTTTATTTAATTAATTTGAAGTAAGTACTTCATTTAATTAAATAACTTTATTTAATTAATTTGAAGTAAGTACTTCATTTAATTAAATAATTTCTATTAAATTTTCCAAAATTCTTTTCGAAACTAGTCAAGTCAAGTCAACCGTGGTTAAATCTGGTCAGCTTTTGGTCAAACTTGATCTCTGCGTATGTGAATATGAGCAAATATGAGTATGAATTCCAGCAACAATTCGATGCAAATTCTCAGTCAACCTTTCAAAATGAAGAGATGAGGATCTCTTAAATAGACTTTCTTGGAATTCATCAACGGTTGAGATCAATTTCAACCAGCGGTCAGGATTAAAGGTGAAGTTCAGTCATAAAGGCAGATTTTCAAATTAAAGGGAGTTAATAGATTTAATTTGAGTAAAATAAGGAGTTAACTGATTCAATTTGAGTAGAAAAAAGAGTTAATTGATTTAACTCATTTTTGATCAATAGTGAAATAGAAATTTCCCTTTTAGAACTAAAGAGAGATTTTGTTGAGATATTTAATTAATAAAATGAGATATGCTCTCATAATTACTTTTTCTATTTAATTAAATAATCTTTAATTAATTAGAGACACGTTTCTTATTTAATTAAATAAATTTATTTAATTAATTAGGAATGGCTTTTCATTTAATTAAATAACTTTGTTTAATTAATTAGAAGTAAGTACTCCATTTAATTAAATAGTTTCGTTTAATTATTTCAAAATTCTTTTGAAAACTAGTCAACTCAAATCAACCGTGGTTAAATCTGGTCAACTTTTGGTCAAACTTGATCTTTGTGTATGTGAATATGAGCAAATTTGAGTATGAATTCCAGCAACAATTCGATGCAAATTCTCATTCAACCTTTCAAAATGAAGAGATGAGGGTCTCTTAAATATACTTTCCTAGAATTCATCAATGTTTGAGATCGATTTTAATAAAATGAGATATGCTGTCATAATTACTTTTTCTATTTAATTAAATAATCTTTAATTAATTACAGACACTTTTCTTAGTTAATTAAATAACTTCATTTAAATAATTAGGAATGGCTTCTCATTTAATTAAATAACTTTGTTTAATTAATTAGAAGTAAGTACTCCATTTAATTAAATAATTTTCTTTGATTATTTCAAAATTCTTTTCTAAACTAGTCAACTCAAGTCAATAGTGGTTAAATTTGGTCAACTTTTGGTCAAACTAGATCTCTGCGTATGTGAATATGAGCAAATGTGAGTATGAATTCTAGCAACAATTCGATGCAAATTCTCATTCAAACTTTCACAATGAAGAGATCAGGTCTCTAAAATAGACTTTCCTACAATTCATCAATGGTTGAGAACAATTTCAATCAATAGTCAGGATTAAAGGTGAAGTTCAGTCATAAAAGGAAATTTCCAAATTAAAGAGAGTTAACAGATTTAATTTGAGTAAAATAAGGAGTTAACTGATTCAATTTGAGTAGAAAAAAGAGTTAACTGATTTAACTCATTTTTGATCAATAGTGAACTGAAAATTTCCCTTTTTGATCTGAAGAGAGATTTTGTTGAAATATTTAATTTAATAAAATGAGATATGCTCTCATAATTACTTTTTCTATTTAATTAAATAATCTTTAATAAATTAGAGACACTTTTCTTATTTAATTAAATAACTTCATTTAATTCATTAGGAATGGCTTCTCATTTAATTAAATAACTTTGTTTAATTAATTAGAAGTAAGTACTCCATTTAATTAAACAATTTCATTTAATTATTTCAAAATTCTTTTTGAAACTAGTCAACTCAAGTCAACCGTGGTTAAATCTGGTTAGCATTTGGTCAAACTTGATCTTTGCGTATGTGAATATGAGCAAATGTGAGTATGAATTCCAACAACAATTCGATGCAAATTCTCATTCAACCTTTCAAAATGAAGAGATGAGGGTCTCTTAAATAGACTTTCATGGAATTCATCAACAGTTGAGATCAATTTCAATCAACGGTCAGGATTAAAGGTTAAGTTTAGTCATAAAGGGAGATTTCCAAATTAAAGGGAGTTAAGAGATTTAATTTGAGTAAAATAAGCAGTTAACTGGTTTAAGTCATTTTTTATCAATAGTGAACTGGAAATTTTTCCTTTTTGAACTGAAGAGAGATTTTGTCAAGATATTTAATTTAATAAAATGAGATATGCTCTCATAATTACTTTTTCTATTTAATTAAATAATCTTTAATTAATTAGAGACACTTTTCTTACTTTATTAAATAACTTCATTTAATTAATTAAGATTGGCTTCTCATTTAATTAAATAACCTTGTTTAATTAATTAGAAGTAAGTACTCCATTTAATTAAATAATTTCGTTTAATTATTTCAAAAAAAATTTGAAAGTAGTCAACTCAAGTCAACCGTGGTTAAATCAAGTCAACTTTTGGTCAAACTTGGTCTTTGCGTATGTGAATATGAGCAAATGTGAGTATGAATTCCAACAACAATTCAATGCAAATTCTCATTCAACCTTTGAAAATGAAGAGATGAGGGTCTCTTAAATAGACTTTCTTGGAATTCATCAATGGTTGAGATAAATTTCAATCAACGGTCAGGATTAAATGTGAAGTTCAGTCATTAAGGGAGATTTCCAAATTAAAGGGAGTTAACAGATTTAATTTGAGTAAAATAAGGAGTTAACTAATTCAATTTGAATAGAAAAAGGAGTTAACTGATTTAACCCATTTTTTATCAATGGTGAACTGGAAATTTTCCTTTTTGAACTGAAGAGAGATTTTTTTAAGATATTTAATTTAATAAAATGAGATATGCTCTCATAATTACTTTTTCTATTTAATTAAATAATCTTTAATTAATTAGAGACACTTTTCTTATTTAATTAAATAACTTCATTTAGTTAATTAGGAATGGCTTATCATTTAATTAAATAATTTTGTTTAATTTATTAGAAGTAAGTACTCCATTTAATTAAATAATTTCGTTTAATTATTTCAAAATTCTTTTCGAAACTAGTCAACTCAAGTCAACCGTGGTTAAATTTGGTCAACTTTTGGTCAAACTTGATCTTTGCGTATGTGAATATGAGCAAATGTGAGTATGAATTCTAGCAACAATTCGATGCAAATTCTAATTCAACCTTTCAAAATGAAGAGATGAGGGTCTTTTAAATAGACTTTCTTGGAATTCATCAATGGTTGAGATCGATTTCAATCAACGGTCAGGATTAAAGGTGAAGTTCAGTCACAAAGGGAGATGTCCAAACTAAAGGGAATTAACAGATTTAATTTGAGTAAAATAAGGAGATAACTGATTCAATTTGAGTAGAAAAAGGAGTTAATTGATCTAACTCATTTTTTATCAATAGTGAGCTGGAAATTTTCCTTTTTGAACTGAAGAGAAATTTTTTTGAGATATTTAATTTAATAAAATGAGATATGCTCTCATAATTACTTTTTCTATTTAATTAAATAATATTTAATTAATTAGAGACACTTTTCTTATTTAATTAAATAACTTCATTTAATTAATTAGGAATGACTTCTCATTTAATTAAATAAGTTAGTTTAATTAATTAGAAGTAACTACTCCATTTAATTAAATAATTTTATTTAATTATTTCAAAATTCTTTTCAAAACTAGTCAACTGAAGTCAATCGTGGTTAAATCTGGTCAACTTTTGGTCAAATTTGATCTTTGCGTATGTGAATATGAGCAAATGTGAGTATGAATTCCAGCAACAATTCGATGCAAATTTTCATTCAACCTTTCAAAATGAAGAGATGAGGGTCTCTTAAATAGACTTTCTTGGAATTTATAAACGGTTGAGATCGATTTCAATCAACGGTCAAGATTAAAGGTGAAGTTCAGTCATAAAGGGAGATTTCCAAATTAAAGTGAGTTAATAGTTTTAATTTGAGTAAAATAAGGAGTTAACTGATTCAATTTGAGTAGAAAAAGAAGTTAAATGATTTAACTCATTTTTGATCAATAGTCACTAATACATTAGGGGTCAATTTGTGATGTTAATTTGTGATGGCAAGAAAAGATAATGTGGTTTTGGTTTTTTTTTTTTCAATTTTAAAAAAAGAGCAAACCCTCATTTGAATGAAATTGCGCGACACAGGCCGGTTCTTCTGAAAGGCGCGTGTGGGAGATCACTTCAGCAAGGTGTAAGGTGAACTCGAGGTGTATTGAGAGGGTCAGGCAGAGACGCGCATCAGCAACTTGAATGAGCAGATTGTTTACATATTTTGAATGCGTGAGATCTCCATTCACAGGTGAGTCCCAATGACTCAAAATGATGGTGATGGATCCCAAAAATATCCCTAACCCAGATTGTTATGCAATGCTCTTGAGTCAAAAACATATATGAATTGTTGGTGTTATGTGGCATGCTTGCATATACCATTTTTCAGTCTTCTCACATTCACAATGCCTCCATATCTGAATTGTTCAATATTTTCATTCCTCAACTCAATGTATTAGGCATCAAAGAGAGATTGGGTCATTGCATTTAATGTATCTATCCATTATGGGCAATTCCTAGTGCATCTTGTTGAACTTTGATAAGATTGAGTGTTTGGTGTTGCAGGTCACCGCTCGATGATGTCTTCACCAACACCTCTTTATCCATTCATCTATTGAGGCCCTTCAAATCTCTAATTATCTTCTAGTACATATATTCACAATTGTATTCAAGTTCTTGATCTTCATGAGAACCAATAGAGTGAGGCTTGGGTACATGATGCTCATCACCAACTTGGCATACAAAGCATGAATTTTGACTCCAATCAGCCCTCTGAACTCTCTTTCAATGTGCATTGAATTAAACCAATGGTTTCCTTATACCCATAGAAATCCTTCACGTTCATTGAGGCCAAATTTTCTCTTTATATGTTTAGATAACTTTCCATAGATTAGGATTTCATTAGATATAGAAGTAAATGTATTCCCATGAGAGCATATTCACTTACATTTGGATTCTTGATATACTAAGCTGATTGTGAATTCCTGCTTCATGTGTGAGGAACTTTGAAATTTTAATGGTGCATCCTTGATAATATGATTAACTCATTTGCAAAAAGATGCAGCCTTCAGGATTACTTTTAAAATTGTCTTTCCAACCCTTACCAATTTTGTCTCTTCAGAGACTTCACAATAACATGATACTTAGATGCCTTCAGGTATCCCCACCTGAAGGCACAACAACACAAATTTCTTGCTATGTGGCAAGCTAAGGCTCTTTTGTTTCATTGCAGATCTTCTACTTGCACGGAGGTCTCTTCCCATCATTGGACACACTTGATAACATTCGAGCTTTGGATCGCATACAGGAAGTGCATCTATACGCATAAGTATAAACTTCTTCTTTTCCTGCAACACATATAACAACAATTTTAAGTGCTTGCAAGCTGGTATATACTTATGAATAAATATTACATCCTGATTTAAATGTATGAAAACAATTTTCATTCCTTTTAAGCTTCATTCATCTCGAGGTGCAATTCACAAACTCAAGAATAGTGGCTTTTGTTCTTTAGGATACCTTTAGGGGAAGAGTATGTGAATGCCCCCTCGTGTCTAGAGTCCAATTTAGAGGAGATGGCTATTTACACTGCTAAGGTTTGTTGAATCTAATTCTGAATAACATTGCTTCCTATTGTTGAATCTAATCTAATGTATATTTTAACTAGACTTGTAGCTTATATGTTTTGAAATTTTTGTTAGGCCTTGTAGTTTGTATAATTTGATTGCTGGAGAGCTTCTACAACTAAGCAAGAAGGCCGTTGCACGAGTTATAGCCGCGTGCTCGGGTATGAAAATTGTTTTTTTTTTATTCTAATGTATATTTTAACTAGACTTTTAGCTTATATGTTTTGAAATTGCTTTTAGTGGCTTAATGTTGTAAGGTCTCTTGAAATAAGACCTTCAAGTGGTTGGTCAAAGTTTTACAAATAATCTTAGGAATAAAGTCAAAGAAAGTATTTTTAAAATATTAAAGTATTTAGCTAGGTCTCAGAAGATTTGTGTACTTTCGACATTTTTTCTTTGTTTGTGAAAGTTGTAGACCGAAGTTTTCATAGCCTGATTTTTGCTTCTTGCAAAGAACGATCATGTCAGATAATATAAGTGAAGAACAAAATAGGGAGACAATCGGTAGATTGTGGTCTAACTTGAAAAGAAAAGGTGATGGAAAATGTTATTGTCCTTGCAATATTTGTAAGGGCTTAAACCGTAGAAGACTGCTAATCAAAATAGTTAAGAGACATTGTAGGGAGAATGGTCACATTGAAGGGGGGCATGACTATCATCCACTGGTAAGTCATTCATTATATCATTTTAACAATTTATATACATATGAAATCACTTGATGATGAGTTGATGATCATGGTTTATTTATGTTAATCAATTTTATATAGGTTGTGTAAGGAAACTTGGAAATAAAGAATATAACTGTTTCCACATAACCCATAATAAATCTAAAATAAACACGAAATTAAAATCCACATGCAAGAGAATAGACAACATACCCACAAAATTGTGACACAAGATATACCCTGGGAAACCCTCATTGAGGGAAAAAACCCAGCCTCCAAAAGCATCCATCATCATGTATTATTCAGCAAAAATACCATTGCCATACAACCATGGAAGCCTTCATGGCCATAGCCACAACCGAGCAAACTATATGAACAAGCATAAATCCACACATCCCATGCCACACTTTCAACCGTCACAAATGCTCCCTTGGCTAACCTATCAAGCCTTGTCTTGCTTGACTCTTGCCTTTTATCTTCTCCTTGTCACTCTCTCTCTCTCTCTACAACAACTACCCTTGTGGTTGCTTATATAGTAGCAAGTCCCACAAAATCACCAAGTGGTATTACATAAATCATGTGCTAAAACCATGTGCTACCTAACCCACTGACCCCACATTTAATATTGGGCATTTAATTCTTTTCCCCAATATTAAATAATTACATAAAATATTTTCACAATGTTACAATACAACTCATCAAGAATATTCCATGGGAATCTTTACATGTTGCACGTCCATCTGGGTACAACATTACATAATAAAAATAAAATAATAAAATAACACTATTATGCAATGTGTGCAACACCCATTATCTCAACAATCTCCCACTTGTTGTATACATTGCATAGGGTCAATCCGTAGCCACATAAATGAACAAGGGAACACTCCCTCCCAGCACATCCACCATCATGGATCAAAATACACCAAGTGCTCCATCTTGGTACCAGCAACAAAATCAAAGTATCCAGCATCTCAAACATGAATGATCTCACCTCCTATTATGCCACTGCCATTGGACATACATAGAAGCCATCCAAAAAGAAAGCCACCCAACCTATCACATTAGAAGATCATAAAATCTTGTACCAACTAAAATTTCAAGCACAAAAACCTGATCCAAAGGTAATCACATGTATCCGTAGTTGTCAAAATATCCATAGCTGAAATAGCACCCACAACAAAGTGCCAAACCCATCCAACTATCCATACCTCAAAGGTATAACAAGTGAATCTCATATCACCGACATATCCAATCTATAACCTGCAATCACAAGCCTCAAGAGCAATACCTGCCACATATTTACCAAGAAGCTCCCACTGCAAAAGATAATGTCAAATCTATAACCAATCCACTCAACACATCTCAAAGAAGTGAATCCATGTAGTATCAAGGACATCCACAATACATAAACTGATATCTTGCAAGAAAAAATCTCATAACAAGTCTCCAACAGTCTCCCAAATTCTTCACAACCAAAAGAGGAAAGAGATAAAGGAATAACCATGTCATCTCTCACATGACATACATGAGCACAAACCAGTGATCACAATCTCCAACCAATCTCAAATCCAATGTAGTCAAAACTAAACATCTAGGAAGATAATCAAGACCAGAGAAACCATGTAAATCATAACCTGTATCATGTCCTTCTACACACACCTCTAGATGTAAACTGTGCAAGTATGATCTCCTCCATAAAACCTCAACAAGAAGCCTCAACAACACCCAAACCATACCATATAGCTAATCATGGATGTAAGCCTCTCACAAGAAGATCAAACTCAATAAAACCATTCCTAAACCAAAGAAAAATGCCCAATGTAAAACCATCTCCCAAACTGAACCAACATAAAAACATATGCACATGGAGATAACCAATGCTAAACCATCTCTCAAATGAACCCTCCAAAACTAACTCATGTACTGTAGCTCAAGATCCTTATCCATGAAAGATAAGCATAAATATAATACAACTGAGAGAAACAATGGGCTATACCTCTCAAGTAGCAAACCGCTGAGTAGACCAAGAGTGGGGAATGAGAATGCTCATCAAGATACCCAAGTCTCCAACCAAGACTCATCTAAGAACAATCTCCTCTCAATTCCATATTAGGTGACTGCCCCTCAGACTTCCTGCTGAAACCATTAACCTTCCCAACAAATACTTCTCTAATCCAAGAGAAATCAGCATCACCACTGTCTCTAAGTATCCATGAGCACCTGTAACCAATCAATCCATGCCAACTCCAAATGCAACATAGAAATATCATGAAGTATCCAGCTTATGATCAGTGTACTCAATACCAAGAAACTAAACCAAGATCAATGTCAAAAATTCCAACCATGGCCTCAGGAACATAAACATGACAACATGATCTTACCATCTCAACTAAAAGAGATAACATGCTCCATATGAACATACTATAACATGTCACAACTCTAAATGCATATCAAGAGTATACCATGACATAATAATGAAACCATCCTCACACCAAGGATAACATGCCAAATAAAAGCATAAACCACACCTTTGCCAAGAACCCTGTGAGTCCTCAAGATGTAGCCATCTCCATACACCATGAAGAAAACCATATCCACATACCATGAAGAACCATCTCCACATACCATGAAGATAACCAAGAACTCCATGAGTCCTCAAGATCTAACCATCTTCAAACACCATGAAGATAACAAGTGCACCATGCAAATGTCAAAGACGCTTCTGCAGCAACAGGATCTAAGACAAACCTCCAACATTTGCAAACACTCAATAAAAAAATCAATGCTAACAACTCCCACTCAACCGTGGTACCAAGTCACCTATGGCATCATAAAATCCATCTCCTATATGAAGATCCAAATCAAACCAGGAACTAATCCTGCACTGTCACCCCATCACTATCACAAGCTCCCACTAAACCGTGTATCCAAGCTATCCATGACATAATGATGAAAAACCATCCTCTAACCATGAGAATCAACCAAGGCATCAAACCATCAAAGAACTCAAAGTGCACATCATGAGCTCCTTAAAAGAAACCAAATAACCATGATCCTCAACCAAGAAGATATACCACCATAACTGAATCAGAAATCCAAGCTAATGAACATCAAAGATGTACTTGTATATCCAATCATGTCATGCCAAAATCCATGACACCATGATCACATCTATGAACCGAGCATCTATCTCTCAATATGTCCAACTTGTCAGCATAGTCAACCACAATCCTCCACCATGACTGTACCTGGTAACAACATCTCATCCCTTCTACATGAAGAAAATAGCAAATCATGTGTCTTAGGGCATAGACAACCCAAATCCAAGCCACCAATCTGAATATGCATCAATAATGAAAGATCAATGGGCAAAGACAACTCATAACCAAGCCATAAATGCAACCTGTAAGTATAGACTGCTTACAACACTGCACAACTTGTAGACCCAATAAGTCATCATGCATATCCAAACCAAACACTGATAACCATCATCATGAGACCAATCTGAAATATAAACTGAGTATACAATGACATCAAATCTTAAATCTCCAATGCCATAAACTCACAATGTTACCATAGTCAAAATATATCTATAAACTGTTCAGATCAATATATCAACAAATAAATCATGCCAAACCTGCACCAAATCTAAACCAATGTGTAGAGCTCTCCAAGAGCTTTCCGTTGACTACTCGAAGTCCAAAATTTGACTCCGTATGCCCAAGTTATGCCCCAATCCGTGCTCAAAATAAACAACATCTGCCTTTAGGGCTCTGAAAACTTGACAAAATTTTAAAATCACAGAACCAAACCTAAACCATGTTTTAGTGCTCTGAATTAGCTTTCCAATGCCTATAAGAACTCTGAAATCCGATATTCTGAGAGAAAGTTATAGCCATTTTACTAAGACAATCTTTTTACCATTTTCAGTACGATTTTTCATTTTTAATTTTTTTTTTTGGTGATGAAAATTCCGACGGGACTAAATTTGACGGTCATCATGGGCTGAAACCAAAAAACTCTTTCATTTTCTCTGAACATGGCCAAACTAGGGCATATTATATATCAAAATTTATGGAAATGTCGACCCAGATCCAATGGTGAGGTTTGTTTTTACTCAGGAGGGCATTTCTGCAAGCTACCCCCCAAAACCCTCATTTTAAATGAAACATCCAAAAAACTCTTTTTTCCAATAATTTCACATGCCCAAATATTTTAACATCCCATCATAACAACAAATCCAAAACCCTCAGATCTGCAATCATTCATATATCTTGCCCTTTTCTTTTATCCTCTCATGCATTCCCATGGATTCAACCTAGGGTTACAATAATAAAACCATAGCTCTGATACCACTTGTAAGGAAACTTGGCAATAAAGAATATAACTGTTTCCACATAACCCATAATAAATCTGAAATAAACACAGAATTAAAATCCACATGCAAGAGAATAGACAACATACCCACAAAATTGTGACACAAGATATACCGAGGAAACCCTCATTGAGGAAAAAAACCCAACCTCCAAAAGCATCCATCATCATGTATTATTCAGCAAAAATACCATTGCCATACAACCATGGAAGCCTTCATGGCCATAGCCACAACCAAGAAAACTATATGAACAAGCATAAATCCACACATCCCATGCCATGCTTTCAACCGTCACAAATGCTCCCTTGGCTAACCTATCAAGCCTTGTCCTGCTTGACTCTTGCCTTTTGTCTTCTCCTTGTCACTCTCTCTCTCTCTCTCTACAACAACTACCCTTGTGGTTGCTTATATAGTAGCAAGTCCCACAAAACCACCAAGTGGTATTACATAAACCATGTGCTAAAACCATGTGCTACCTAACCCACTGACCCCACATTTAATATTGGGCATTTAATTCTTTTCCCCAATATTAAATAATTACATAAAATATTTTCACAATGTTACAATACAACTCATCAAGAATATTCCATGGGAATCTTTACATGTTGCACGTCCATTTGGGTACAACATTACATAATAAAAATAAAATAATAAAATAACACTATTATGCAATGTGTGCAACACCCATTATCTCAACAGGTTGATCTTCCCAGGGAAGTACACGATATGAACCACAACAATCTGAAGAATATGGTTTTCAAAGTGGAGGAACATGGAGGTGCAAATATCCAAGGTGAAGATAATGATCCCATGGAAGATGACGATCATGCGCCAGAAAACACAATTGAAGAGGATGGTATAAATACATTGATCCATGATACATCTAGTCCAAGTGTATCTGATCATGATGATGATGATAGCCTCGATGTACCTCTACTTCAGAAGGCATACGAGCCCCTATACAAAGACTCCCAAACAACTCTTCTCTCTACTATATTGTTGTTGTTGAACTTGAAGGTTATGAATGGTTTATCCAACATCACAATGTCACGTATGTTAAGGTATGTCATATATGTCTTTATAGTTAACAAAAGGTGAATAATGTACCACTAATATTGTTTATATTAACAACTTATATTTTTTGTTGTAGATTGATAGGCGAGTTTTTGTTACCATCATCAAATATTCTACCTCGCTCATATCGAGAATTAACTACTGTTATGAAAGATATTGGAATGGAGTATGAAGCAATACATGCTTGTCCCAATGATCATATTATATATTATAAAGAACATGAATTTGCAACACAATGCCTTGTATGTCATACGAGTAGATATCGAATAGATCGACTAACAAAAAAGGTGCCTCAAAAGGTTCTTCATTACATCCCCATTATTCCACAGATGCGACAATTATTCAGGTGTAGTAGCTTGGCTCAATTTATGGATTATCATGCACGCAGTAGAAGTTGAGATGACATTATTTGAATCCTTGCAGATGGTTCAACATTTATGCACATAGAGGAAAAGTGGCAACACTTCAAAGAAGAACCTCGTAATCTCAGGCTTTCATTGGCAGCGAACGGTGTCAATCCATTTGGAGAGATGAGATCTATTTACTCGGTGTGGCCTGTTTTTGTTATCAACAATAACATTCCCCCGTGGATGTCAATAAAGAGGGAGCACATTATGTTGGAAATGATTGTTCCAGGTATCTTATCATTTGATAGTTATTAATTTACACGTACTTACAAATATTGCAATAAAACGGTCACAATAACTATGTAATGTTACTGTTCATTCAAGTAGGTAAATATCAAGTAAAAGATATGAATGTATATATTGAGCCTCTTATCAACGAGTTGGTGGATTTATGGAACAGTGTCACTATGTATGACGTGTCTAGACCAATACGACAAAGACAATTTCAATTCCATGCAATACTTGCATGGATAATACATGATGCCCCAGGGCTAACACATTTTTGTGGTATGTTATAGTGAATTCAAGTTGCGCACAATAATTCCAATTATAAAAATCAACATATTTAATAATCCAATTACATCATTATCTTGTAGGTCTTCAAACAAAGGGAAAATTTGCATGTCCAGTTTGTGGTCCAAAGATGAAATCTCGTCATTCAAAAAGTTTAGGAAAGTAGGTGTTTGATGAGTGTAGACACTTCCTCCATAGGAATCATAAGTATCGAAGTATGGAAAAACATCTTTTCAATGGGAAAGAAGAGACTACATCAAAGCCATGAAGAATGACACCTTGCCTATGGAACTTGGAATATAATAGAATTAATCGTCGAGGTAATGTCGTTCCACCTAATGGTTTATGTTTGTAATTTATATATTTCTATTGTGATTTTTGTTGACTAATTGTGTAATTGATGATCATGAAGGTCGTCAAGGAAATACTGACAACCTTCCAAAGGGACTAAAAAGCTATCCTAGACAATTTAGTAGGTTGCCCTACTACGAGCACTTACAAATTGTGCATTTGTTTGATACTATGCATATTGGAAAGAATATAACAGAGACATTGTGGAAAATATTGGATGGAAGGTGTGACAAAGAAAAAATTGTCAAAATTTGTAATGACATACATGAATCCAATCATATTGCATTGAAAAATTGCATTCACTCAAATAGCAACAGAGATCAGATTAATATAAGTGCCCTTCCATGGTTATTAATGGAGCAGCAAAGTGATGCCATAAAAAGAAGTCATACGAAAAATTCGATTTCCCACAGGATTTGCTGTGAACATAAACAATCTCATATCAAAAAAAAGTGAATTTGGGCCAAGGCTCAAAACGCATGATTGGCATACTTTCGTTAAGATAAGTTATGTTCTTCTGTATTTACAATATATTCATAAACTACGTGAATTGTTCGTTATGTTATGTTAGAAAACAATGAAATGATTGGTTTATAATTATTGTAGTACGTGCTTCCTCTATCTCTCCCAGAGCACTTCAATAATAACATCAAACAAGTGATATACGATCTTGGAAAATATATGAGGTAAGCAGTAATATCTGTTCAATTTGTTGTATATATTTATTATATTCGTGATTTGTTTTTCTTGCTATGTAATCTATTGTATATTATTTTGTAAAGTCTCATATCTATATATTTTTGTGACTTGAATCTCTTAATGTAGGTGGTTGTCATCTAAAGAAATCCATAAAGAAGATATAAACTATTGGAAGAGAAGAATTCCTCATTTACTGTGTGAAATGAAAAAGTGTCTACCTCCAACTTTTTTCAATGCACAGGAACACTACCTCATACACCTAGTTGAGGAGATTGAATTGTGTGGACCTGTACACACTAGGTCAATGTGCATGGTTGAGAGGCATTTGAAATCTTTGAAGGCTTTGGTTCGACAAAGAGCACATCCTGAGGGTTCTATGGTAGAGGGATATATGGTATACCAGAATATGGTGTACATTACTGAATATCTTCCTAAGTTTGCATCAACTATCCATGTAGATCACATTTGGGATCTCGAGCCTTTTAAAAAATTAGAAGGGGAGTACTTGATGGGGAAAGGTACATTAAGAAAAGTGAGAGGTAATAATTTATAAGATGTTACTGTAATAAATTATTTCTTAATCTTCAAAATAAATCGGTTGTAAGTTGTCTTTTTTTTTTTTGTACAGGTGCTCGAGAGTGGGATGCACTACATTTGTATATTGCAAACAATCTTGATTGGATGACGGTATGGATTGAACGATGTCAACATTCTGGTCGCACATTAACATGGGAAGGTGTATCTTCATTGGTTAAAGAAGCTCATCGTAATGGAGATTCCAATGTTACGCAAATGGAAATAGATTTAGCATGTGGTTCAAGAGATTTCCAGGTACATACAAATTTATTAATCACTCGTATGTTTATCAACTCACGATACAATAATTTTGATATGTTTCACATATTATTGCAGGTTAAACACCACAAGGCTATGTTCTGTAATGGTCAGAAATTTTGCGTGAAAGTGTTGGATGACACAAAGAAAACTTGTGATTCAGGAATAACTGTAGTCTTTCAAGTGACTAATATTTCATCTAGAAACAACTTACATCCTCAAGAGTCTGAAAATTGATACTATGGCATTTTGGATGAGATAATCGAGTGTGACTTTAGTTCCTTCAAATTAGTACTCTTCGTTGTCAAATGGTACAGGCTATGACTTAATCCAAATGATCTTGATAGAACTGTTATTGAACATGATAATGGATTTACAATGGTTAATACAAGGTCGTTTGAGCTAGTTGGGGATGAGCCTTATGTTCTTCCAAGCCAATGTGAGCAAGTATTTTACTCAGAGGTTCCACATAAACCGGGTTGGTCATTTGTTGTTAGACATGAACCGAGAGGAAGGCCAATAAAGTATAATGAAATGGAAGAAGAAGATACCGAAGAAGTAGAAGATGATGTAGATGGTGATCACGATCGATAGTTATTGGATGATGTTCTTGACACAAATTTTCATGAAGAAGAAGAAGAAGATGATGACGATGATGCTGCTACTAATGATGATGATGAAGATGATGTTGATGTTGATGATGATGTTGATGATGATGACGACGACGAAAATGATGATGACGATGATGGTGAGGAGGATGATGATGACGACGACGACGACGATGATGATGATGACGAGGATGATGATGATGGAATTTAGAGGTATGCCATCAATCCTTAATCTATTTAATATTCATTTCTTGCTAGAAATATATTTGTCTTATATATATGGTTACATAGTTTATTCATTATCTATTTAAAAGCGACAAGTTTCAACTACAAATAGAATACTGCTAATCCATTTTAAAATTATTATAATGGTTTTTGGTAGAAATTATAGTTATCTTAATTAATATAAAATATCTAACTGAATTTCAAAATGTTATGCAAGTGGCTTTAGTCTAGGTGTTTCCTCCACCTCCACACACATCAAACAACTTCAAATAGCATGTCCTCGAGGTGACTAAGCCCTCAACTCATTAGCTGATACAAAAACCCAGTTTTAGCCCTTCACTAGGCCTACTTCCCTAGTAGGCTTATAATGTGAGCTTGATTTAAGTGTTTTATTGTGTACCTTTTAATGTTTTCAATTTTTATGTGATGCTAATGATGGATTTGATTATGATTATGATGTGATTATGCTCACAATAATTGAATTACATTTGCAAGAAATTGAACCCCTTTCAAGAGCATCCCGCACAGTCTCATGGATCGACAGGTATAAGTCAATACTCCTTATAGATAGTCTATTTAATACACTTATCAATAGTAAGATTGATGTCTTCTAAGATCTCTCCCATTTTCAGGTACCAGCGAATAGGTATTTGTCATAAGTGTCTTCCTCAAGTGAGGGAAATGCTGACAATGCTCCCGGCTCATCTACACATGAGTAGGTAAAACTCATTTGTAATTTTGCAAACTAGATAGAAGCAAAATGTTATTTTTTTAATGTTGTTTTCTTTATTGTTTTGGAGTAATTTTGATAATACTAATACTATTGTTGTCACAGAGGGCTAGTGGTCGGAGGGAGGGAAAGGAACATGCAGTCCCTCAGCAGGCCCCCCTTGAGGAGGACCCTTTCTATATCTATTTAGCAGAGACCGATGACCCGATCGGTTCGATTAAAATTAATTTAAAGAAAATTAGCAAAGAAATTCTATGTTTGGCAACCATAAAGCCTATGACTCAACAAATAAAAGATAGGGCATTTGAATTGTTGCACACCTCTGAGTCCTTAAAAATAAGTATTAATGAAATTTTTAATTATAACAAGAGTTCAATAATGGTTTTTATGTTATGCTCTTTTATGGCATTAATTAAAATATGGATGCGTTGTCTTTACAGAGTTTTTTGCTTGATTTCAAGCCTCGTTCCCATGATGAGGGTGCTGCAGGTGGTTCAGGTAGATCGCATGTTCCATTCACCACTTCTGTTTTCCACTGAATATATATAGGAATGATCATAATCATTGACAATACATGCTCGAACAATCCTTTTTTTTAATGCTCTAACAATCTTGTCCATGCTAGTCCACGCGTTCTATATTTATGCATGCTCTAACAATTTTATTCTTCAGCTTCACATTAGTTGAATCCTACGATGACGTCGTCTCCATCCAAGACAACCACAAATCTCTTTTCAACTGCTGAGTCAGCAACATGCAACTTACATGCATCAACTGTTGCACCATCTGCTGGTACACAAATCCCTCTTTTTCTCTCTTATTACAGCAAAAAATAGTTTCTTTTTTACAACTTTATAACATCAATTATCATTTGTTCTTTTATACTTCGATCGTGACAAAGACTTATGAAACTTATGAAACTTTTTGCAATAGGACCTGCGACATCATTTCCTAGATGTTCCTATGTTCCTAGTACGGGAATGGTGAAAGATGTCACATTGATCGTCAGCGACGATGAAGGCATTCCATTAAAAGTAGCCAAAGTTCCAGGTACTTTAAAGTTATTATTATTCTATAGTGATATAATAGTAATTTATTTTTTGATCACTCTTCATCGACTAATGATCCCATGATTGTTTTGTAGGGAATGATCTTTTTTGGAGAAAACTTGGTGATGAGTGTTTGCGAATATTTGGGCCCACCATGCGTACCTGGTGGAACATCATATCCTAACTAAAACCCCAAACCATTATTTTGATTTCATATCATTGCTATAATAGTTTTCCTTTTCGTCCATTTCTTGAACTATATTAAAGGTAGCTTCACTTCATTTATGAGTCTAACATTTTTTTTTTTACTTAAAAGGTGGAATCAGTAATGCAAACCGTTGAAGGATGATCTTATAGAGAGCATGACCCAACTCTTTGGACCTCGTGCATTCGAGAGAAACAAGATCCTTGAAAAAGCTGGTTTATGTTTGAAGTATATTAGGGACCAGTACAGAAAAAATTTACGGGATAACCCCAGGTATGAGCGTCCGCCCTATGTTCCTGAGGCTGAGTGGTAGGCTCTAATTTTGGATGGAAAGTATAAAGCTGACAAGAAAAATAATATTACACCAGTGGAGAGTATAGCAAGGTATGTGATACTGTTGAGAATCTAATTATGTACTAATTAACCTTCATATTTATACTATCTAACATATTTCAAACTTTTCATAGATTGCCTGACACATCAAAGGCAACAAAGGCAAGACTAGAAAAGCACGGGACACACAAGCTCGGCTCTGGTGGTTTTTCGAAACTTCAAGCAAGAGTTGTAAGTATTAGTAAATGAAAAATTGTATCAAATTTTTTGTATAATGTGAAGGGAAATGCTAGGACTCCCTTATTTAGCTCATCAATTATAAATAGGTCAATAGAATATAATAACAATAGTAGATTTTCATATTCAATATAAACAATTCAACAATTGAAGTCAAGACTCTGCAATCTAGATTAGTGAAGAAAACTTGTGATTCACTAATATGACATTATTTAAAATCTCACCCTTGACTAAATTTTCCTCCAATAGTTGAGAATAAAGGAAGTGATTGAAAGAATGAGGGAATGCAACAGCACTTGCAGCCATTTTTATTTCCAAAGAGCTGAACTAACTCTTACCCAACTTAAGAATTTGGAGAAAATATGTTGGTACAAGCAAAGCATACAAACACACAACATTTATATAGTAGATTGCTCCATCAAAACTGCTCGATTTTTGTTCTATTATATTGTGATGGATATAGATGATTTTTTGTTGATATTTTAACTACTCTCCATTGGTTGATGAAACAATGAAAGAAAAATTCACCATACCACGCAAAAATGCAGGGCTCAGAGTTCAAGAGATGCCTCACAGAAGACGATAAGAGAATTGGCTTCCAACAAGGCTATAGAGCCATGGCTGAATGGCTACGAGATGAAATTAGTGTGGAAGGTTCTAATACTAATGCATCTCAGCCACAGGTAAATAAGATAAATGAAATTTATTTCAAATTGAATACTTTACCAATTAGTCTATTTGATGTTAAGTTCCAATATAAAGTGAGTATATTTGTTTTAAGCAAGCAATGATAACAATGCATAGGATATTGGAATGCAACCTGACAATCCTTCTACACAATCTGTGGATGTCGAAGGTTCGCATGATGTGCATCCTAGTGGTGGAAGTATACATTTGCTATTAAATTTTTTATATGTAATTGCAACTGGTGTTTGGATCAACGTAACATTTTGTATAGCAGCTGTAGAGGATCGAGGGGTCGATGTTCATGACCCTGTTGATGTTGAGTCCAGACAAAATGATGTGGTCAGATCAGGTAAAGAGACACAGTTATGTTATTTAAAATAATTAAATACTTGTAACAATTACAATAAATTATTTTTAATTTAACTCTTTTATTTGTTATTGCAGAGGACCCCCCTTTGCAACATCATAGGAATTTGAGATCATCAAGAATAGAGAACAGAACAACTGATGAGGGGGGAATTGATGATGACACTGATGCTCCTCTTAGAGCTTACATAGAAACAAGAAATAGAAAGAAAAAAAAAAATGATTGTCACTACATACCTTAATTGATAATGACTGTATTTTATGTCTCAATGAATTTAATTATGTGCTAATGAATGTTCATGAATTATGTGTTAATGCAGAATATTGATGAATGTTGCATGTTAACAAATCTAATGTGTTAATGAATGTTATCATGTGATATTGATTGAATGTTACATTTTATTAATGGTTGAAAGAATGAATGAATGTTAGATGTTAACGGGGAATGTAGAGTGATGTTAGGGGGAGGGGGTTGGGGCCAAATGAGCTTCCACCTTCACGTGGTTGGCCCTGTTTAGTAGAGAATATTAAACTATTCTCGAAATAAAGTGAAGCTCAATAAGATGTAAGTGAAGCTCAAATTGGCACAAATAGGGAGTCTATATGATGTAAGGGGTCATTTGAAGTCCTAGGGTGTCCTAAGAAGAGTTATGGGTGGATGGTAGTGTTTACATGATGTAATAGGCTATTAAAGCCCCTAAATGATGTAAAATGCACTCAAAGTGCAAGATCTGCTATTTCCCAGTCCTTCCCCAATATCAAATGCTTTAATTTTGATCTCCGTAAAGTCATCTCGGATAATGAAAAAGAATTCACTGAATCACTGGATGAAAAAATGCAGCATGGCCTTTCTAGCAAAGATGTTAATTTTAGAGATCTAGTGCAATGCCTGACAGATGTTGTCATTCCAACATGTAGAGGTCCAGCTGGAAGCTGAGCATTGCTCATCTACAAACATTGTAAAAGAAAGCAATTCAACTAAGAGATCCATTTTCCATGAAGTGATGAAGTTGATTTTGAAAAAACCTAAGGAATTGGCAGTCAAGTACAAAGATTGCCCCCTTCCATTATCTACCCACCTTGACACTTCTGAGGACAAGGTTAGAGAGTATCCTTTTTTTTTTGTCTTTTTCATTTAGACTTTTACATAGACATTTCTTTGAAAGCTCATTAAAAAAATTATTGAAATTCTTCACTCAAGAATAGACATGAATTACAAGTATTATTTCGCATGGAAATACTTGCCTTAGAGATTGCTGGGAGCATTGAAGAGAAAACAAAGAATAAATTAATAAAAGAAATTTGCAAACTTCTAGAAAACATCCAATTTAATTTTCGAGGAGGAATATTTGGTGGGGAAAACCTAAATGAGTTTGCAAATAGAGTTATTGCATCCAGGTAACTGTCTAACTTATTAATAGATTGTGTCTACTATATTTTAATATCTGAAAACACTTAAATTTATCATATGTTCATATAAGCCATGCCCTTCTTTGTAGGTATATTAACCGACTGGACATGGTGATTAGAAAAGTATATAAGGATATGGAATTTTATGTATATGATGATTCAGGGGATATCTTCAATTCTATGTCCAATGAGGATAAAGATGCTGATATGCAGAAAAATGAGTCTGATGTATTAGCTTCTTCTCAAAATAATGTCATGGCTACTAATGGTGGGAAAGGGAGAAATGTAGGCTAGATAGGATAGTTATATCATCAGATGTTTTCCTCGTATGATGATCAACATTCTCTAAAATTGCCACAAGCTGAAAGGGTTTCAAGAAAGCATAAGGGCAATGATTATGAATGTAGACTTAAGAAAGTCGAAGAAAACAGGGAGTGTGCACATAGATTTGAACATTTCACAAGTAAAGCTCAAGATTTACAATCTGTGTGGGCATCAAAACATGCTAGCCATATGATCAGGAAGCAATCTAATAGCAAAGTATATCAACTGAAGAAGAAACATATAAAAGTTATAACGGTATGTCAGATTGATATTGGACTATGTTAATATTTTTTATTAGATAAGCAAGAATTTTCAAAGAATTCTGAAATAATTTATGCTAATATTACAACTAATATGTTTTGTTACAATTTAGACTAACTTTGTTTGTCTCTTTGTTAACCTTTGTGGACTTTAAATAGGATTCTAATAATGAGGACCAGGTAAGCAATAATGCCACTAGAGGTTCAACCCTCTATTTTCTTCATGTAAGTTCTTCAAACATTTTAGTTTCTTAGGAATAACTTAATCTAACCATTTTCTATTCCTTTGTCGACTTGACTATAATAGGAGTTTGATGATGAATACCATGTAAGCAACTATGATAGTAAATGTTTAGCTCTCCATTGTCTTGATTTAAGTTCTGTGAAGATTCTAATTTTCATGGGAATATTTTATTCTGAGCATTTACTAACCCTTTGTAGACTTGACTATAATAAGAGCATGATGATGATGCCCATGTAAGAAAAATGCTACTAGAATTTCAGCTCTCTATCATCTTGTTGTAAGTTCAAAGATTCTAATTTTATTAAGAATAACTTAATCTATACATTTGCTAATTTCCATTTTTGAATGAGTTTATCAGAGATATGTTGGGTTGATAATGGACTATGCTAATATTATTTATTAGAAAATTAAGAATCTTGAAAGGGCTGTAATGTCTTGTTCAAATAGAAAGTAAGATTTAAAGGTTATGCTATTGTTACAACTAATATGTTTGTTTTTCTCCTTTTTGATTATCTGCTAACCTTTGAGGACTTTTAATAGGAACCTCATGACGATGACCATATAAGAAACAATACTACTGGAAGTTTAGCTTTCTATTGTCTTGATGTAAGTTCTTCAAAGATTCTAATTTTCTTAGGAATAACTTAATCTGACCATTTTCTAATCCTTTGTGGATTTGATTAAAAAATGAGCTTAATGATGATGACCATGTCAACCATGATGTTAATAGAGGTCTTCATGTAAGTTGCTCAAATATTCTAATTTTCTTAAGAGTAACTTAATATAACATTTGCTAAACCTTTATGGACTTGACTTAACAAAAGTCTCATGGTAATGGTGGTGTAAGCAACAATACTACTAGAAGTCTTGGTGTAAGTTCTTCAAAGATTATAATTTTCTAAAAAATAACTTAATCTCATCATTTGCTAACCCTTTGTGAATTTTGACTATAACAAAGTTCTAATGATGATGACAATGCAAGCATCAACGATTATGTAACCATTTGTAACTCTTTGTGGGCTTGACGATATAGAAGTCTAATGATGACCACCATGAATAGAAGTTTGATGATGACCACCATGTAAGCAATAGTGAAACTGTAGGTTCAACTCTCCATTGCATTGATGTAAGTTCTTCAAAGATTCTGTAAGACATTTTTCAATCATATTGTTTCAGTGATCTATTGTAGTTTGAATGAGGTTTCAGATTCTACTTTTCATTTGGTTGATGAGGCCACTTAGTATGTGAATATTAGTTGACATGATATTTTATCTAGAAAGACATCCAAATTTATAGATAGTTTGTGATTTCTAATTTCTAATTATTAAAATCCACCAGCAAAGAGACATCAATAAAGAGGTTACAGAGGTCACAACCAGCTTAAGTTCTCTTCGTCCCTTCTATAGTGTGTGCTAAGTTGTGAGTCCCATAAGCTGCTTTATTCTCGCAAATTCATTCATTCATTCATTTGAAAGTCTAAAATTGTAGTACTTTAAAAACACATGTTTGCAATCTTTTCTCAGAAAATATATAATTAATTGTCAACATTGTTCTTATGCAGGTGCAAAACAGAAGTGATTCAGTATGAAGGCCAATTGTTGGGGAATCTAAATAGAGAGTGATATCCAAATGCACCCTTCGAACCTTCAAAGTAAAAATTCCATTCAATTGATTGAATAATGTAGGCCATTACCTTTTCATACAATTGGAAAGAGCATGCAAGCGGTTTGAAGTGACTTCCATGGATATCATAGCTTTAATCAAATTTTTGCTACTATCAACATCAAAATATTCACTTGTTTTGAAATGGGATATTATAGATTTTTGGATTAATGATATTGTAAGTTTCATGTTCCTCTACTTTTTTCAATGAATTAAGGGTTTCAATATATCTTTTGTCCTTTCTTCCCTGGGGTATAACATGCTTATTTTGGACTTGGTTTGACAATGAAAGTTCAGTATGCTATCTCAAGCATCAGGATGGAGGATTCACTAAAGGGAGAAAATAGATTGATGTCTATTTTCTGCTACAGATTGGATAAAACATAATGTAAGTACAATTCATCTACTAACAACATTGATTGAATGAAAAGAGTCAAGGATCAAGAAGTAACAGCTTTAAATTATCTTTACACTTCTGTGATGTCAAATAAATATTTACTAGATGACAGTGATCTGAAGCTCAAATGCAATTAATAGTCATTGATGGGTATAAAATAATTTAGATGTGTGAAGAATTAATGGTGCAACATTTGAAATGAAAAGGTAAGATGTAGATTAATATTTAGAAAGGAAACATGAGTATATTGAGAAGATCAGTTGTGACTACAAATTTCATGGAGACTTAAGAAATGGTGAAAATTGTATCAGTTTGCTTTTGAAAGGATGTGATAATTTCTTTGCTGCAAAGGGATGGGTGTTCTTCTTAGGACATTGTTTTGAATTGTTAAAAAACTGTCAGCTTCAAGTCATTAGACTTAGACTTACTTTAACATGGCAAATTTGAATGTTTTAGATTGAATTTTCAGTGGTTTTTTTGGTTTTGGTAAGATGTCTTGGTTATGATTGTTTACTCAACAGTTTTTATTTATAGAATCTTCTTATGTAATTGAATGATTCACTTTTTCCCAAGATAGGCATGGGCGCAATGTTGGAGTTAATGTGGAAAGCCAATGTTCTGGAGCTACATTGTTGTCTTAAATCTTTTGCAATTGTGCTTAAAATTAATGTAACTCAATTAAATTTAAATCTCTTGATATCTGGATCATCAATCCAAGCATGGCTGTAGAGAATCGTAGCTGTGTAGACACCAAATTTGAACAGTCCACTTACAATTGAGAAATAGATTATTGGTAGTGTCCTCATCTACTTGATAGATTGAGCATGCAGAAGCTTGGTAGGTGCCTCAAACCTAGCCCTAGTTTCATTGCCAACCATAAATTTGGTGTATACACGAAAGCTGTTTTGATCTTGTGAGCATTGAATATCAGGATCTCCATTTGACTTCTCGTTATTAATGCCTTGACTCACTACTGCTGGATAAACAACCTAGTTGAAGTCCAGTGCAAAGAGGTTTCTGGCTACCAAAGATTTGATAAGTGTTACGAAAATATTCACTGTAACAATCTCCTTCTAAATTGAACTCCCGATGAATATTAATCTGGAATTCTTTTGGTGCCATCTTTTTTATTTTATTTTAATATTCTAAATTCCTACTCTAGCCTCATTGCTCTATTTTTTTTTTAATTCTATTTAATTATATATGTAATATTACAATGTGAAATTCAATGTTCAGATGTTTGTGGATGAAGTAATGGAACTTGTGGAGCTCACTTCTTTGAGAGGTGCCTTGGTTGGGCTTCCTGGACTGAATGGCCTATCTACTGAATAGCGTAAGCGGTTAACAATAGCAGTAGAGCTTGTGGCTAATCCTTAAATTATATTCACGGATGAGCCAACTTCAGGCTTGGATGCTCAGGCAATAGCTATAATTATGAGAACAGTAAGAAATATAGTTGACACAGGGAGAACTATTGTTTGCACAATCCATCAGCCTAGTATTGATATCTTCGAGGTATTTGACGAGGTAAAGATTTGGTTTTCTTAAAATAGCTTTGTGAAGCATTTGAAATTGGCATCTTCTTAAAGCTAAATGAAATATGTTCCAGCTATTCTTAATGAAGTGAGGAGGTCAGCTTATCTATGCAGGTCCACTTGGTCACAATTCTAACAAACTTATAGAATATTTTTCGGTAAGATGCCATCCACTACGGTTTTATTCTGTTGAGAGATTTAGATCTGAATCTGGTACCTTTTGCTGAGCAGTTTGAATTTTGGAGTTGTAAGTAGTCATAGTTTATTGTACTAGAACCAATAGGAAGTTGATTTTATATACAAGGAATTGGTCATGCTGGATAGTGTTGACCACTAAGCTTTTAGCAAACATTCTCAATACGTTGAGCTTAAGAGTCAAGCACTAGCTGCAATCGTCATATATGTTTTAGCTAATTGAAAATGATTCATGTAGGCCATTGAGGGGTTTTTCACAGATCAAGGAAGGTTATAATCCAGCTACGTGGATGCTAAAAGTAACTTCTATGTCAGAAGAGCACCGTCTAGGTGTCAACTTTAGTAAAAACTATAAATCATCAGACCAGCTTAAAGCACGAAATTTATTTTTCTTTGTTTTACTCCTTCCACCGTCGCAATTGCGACGGTGTTGCCATCGCACCTATAGTAACCCCAACGCAATTGCAGGGGTTGGCGTCACAATTGCGACGAAAAACATGAGAATTGTGACGCAGTTGCCGTCACACCTACCATCCAATTGCGACGGAAAACACAAGAATTGCGACGAGGATGACGGGACAACAAGGTGGCTGCATAGAGACGGATAGGCATCGCAATTGCGACCGCAAGGGTAGACGTCGTAAATTGTGACTAAATAACAATGACGTCTATATCTGTCACAGTGGCAATACATTGTTGTCGTAATTACAACACATAGTCATCGCAAATCGATGCCAAATCTATTAGTGAGTGAACTGGAAATTTCCCTTTTTAAATTGAAGAGATATTTTTTTGAGATATTTAATTTAATAAAATGACATATGCTCTCATAATAATTAAATAATCTTTAATTAATTAGAGACACTTTTCTTATTTAATTAAATAACTTCATTTAATTAATTAGGAATGGCTTCTCATTTAATTAAATAACTTTGTTTAATTAATTAGAAGTACTCCATTTAATTAAATAATTTGGTTCAATTATTTAAAAATTCTTTTCGAAACTAGTCAACTCAAGTCAACTATGGTTAAATCTGGTCAACATTTGGTCAAACCTGATCTTTGCATATGTCAATATGAGCAAATGTGAGTATGAATTCTAGCAACAATTCTATGCAAATTCTCATTCAACATTTCAAAATGAAGAGATAAGGGTCTCTTAAATAGACTTTCCTAGAATTCATCAACGATTGAGATCGATTTCAATCAACGGTTATGATTAAAGGTGAAGTTCAGTCATAAAGGGAGATTTCCAAATTAAAGGGAGTTAACAGATTTAATTTGAGTAAAATAAGAAGTTAACTGATTCAATTTGAGTAGAAAAAGGAGTTCACTGATTTAACTCATTTTTTAACAATAGTGAACTAGAAATTTCCCTTTTTGAACTGAAGAGAGATTTTGTCGAGATATTTAGTTTAATAAAATGAGATATGCTCTCATAATTACTTTTTCTATTTAATTAAATAATCTTTAATTAATTAGAGACACTTTTCTTGTTTGATTAAATAACTTCATGTAATTAATTAGGAATGGCTTCTCATTTAATTAAATAACTTTGTTTAATTAATTAGAAGTAAGTACTCCGTTTAATTAAATAATTTCATTTAATTATTTAAAAATTCTTTTTGAAACTAGTCAACTCAAGTCAACCGTGGTTAAATCTGGTCAACTTTTGGTCAAACTTGATCTTTGCGTATGTAAATATAAGCAAATGTGAGTATGAATTCCATCAACAAGTCGATGCAAATTCTCATTCAACCTTTCAAAATGAAGAGATGAGGGTCTCTTAAATAGACTTTCTTGGAATTCATCAACGATTGAGATCGATTTCAATCAACGGTCAGGATTAAAGGTGAAGTTCTGTCATAAAGGGAGATTTTCAAATTAAAGGGAGTTAACAGATTTAATTTGAGTAAAATAAGGAGTTAACTGATTCAATTTGAGTAGAAAAAGGAGTTAACTGATCTAGCACATTTTTTATCAATAGTGAACTGAAAATTTCCCTTTTTGAACTGAAGAGAGAATTTGTTAAGATATTTAATTTAATAAAATGAGATATGCTCTCATAAATACTTTTTCTATTTAATTAAATAATCTTTAATTAATTAGAGACACTTTTCTTATTTAATTAAATAACTTCATTTAATTAATTAGGAATGGCTTCTCATTTAATTAAATAACTTTGTTTAATTAATTAGAAGTAAGTTCTCCATTTAATTAAATAGTTTCATTTAATTATTTCAAAATTCTTTCCGAAACTAGTCAACTCAAGTCAACCGTGCCTAAATCTGGTAAAATTTTGGTCAAACTTGATCTTGGCGTATGTGAATATGAGCTAATGTGAGTATGAATTGCAGCAACAATTCGATGCAAATTCTCATTCAACCTTTCAAGATGAAGACATGAGGGTCTCTTAAATAGATTTTCATGGAATTCATCAACAGTTAAGATCGATTTCAATCAACAGTCAGGATTAAAGGTGAAGTTCAGTCATAAAGGGAGATTTCCAAATTAAAAGGAGTTAACAGATTTAATTTAAGTAAAATAAAGAGTTAACTAATTCAATTTGAGTAGAAAAAGAAGTTAACTGATTTAACTCATTTTTGATCAATAGTGAACTAGAAATTTTGGTTTTTGAACTGAAGAGAGATTTTGTTGAGATATTTAATTTAATAAAATGAGATACGCTCTCATAATTATTTTTTCTATTTAATTAAATCATCTTTTATTAATTATAGACACTTTTCTTATTTAATTAAATAACTTCATTTAATTAATTAGAAATGGCTTCTCATTTAATTAAATAACTTTGTTTAATTAATTAGAAGTAAGTCCTCCATTTAATTAAATAACTTCGTTTAATTATTTCAAAATTCTTTTCAAAACTGGTCAACTCAAGTCAACCATGGTTAAATCTAGTCAACTTTTGGTCAAACTTGATCTTTGCGTATGTGAATATGAGCAAATGTGAGTATGAATTCCAGCAACAATTCGATGCAAATTCTCATTCAACCTTTCAAAATAAAGAGATGAGAGTCTCTTAAATAGACTTTCCTAGAATTCATAAACGGTTGAGATCGATTTCAATCAACGGTCAGGATTAAAGTTGAAGTTCAGTCATAAAGGGACATTTCTAAATTAAAGGGAGTTAACAGATTTAATTTGAGTAAAATAAGGAGTTACCTAATTTAATTTGAGTAGAAAAAAGAGTTAACTCATTTAACTCATTTTTTATCAATAGTAAACTGTAAATTTTCCTTTTTGAACTGAAGAGAGATTTTGTTGAGATATTTAATTTAATAAAATGAGATATGCTCTCATAATTACTTTTTCTATTTAATTAAATAATCTTTAATTAATTAGAGACAATTTTTTTATTTAATTAAGTAACTTCATTTAATTAATTAGGAATGGTTTCTCATTTAATTGAATAACTTTGTTTAATTAATTATAAGTAAGTACTCCATTTAATTAAATGATTTCATTTAATTATTTCAAAATTATTTTTGAAATTAGTCAACTCAAGTCAACCGTGGCTAAATCTTGTCAACTTTTGATCAAACTTGATCTTTGCGTATGTGAATATGAGCTAATGTGAGTATGAATTCCAGCAACAATTCGATGCAAATTCTCATTCAACCTTTCAAAATGAAGAAATGAGGGTCTCTTAAATAGATTTTCCTAGAATTCATCAACGGTTAAGATCGATTTCAATCAACGGTCAGGATTAAAGGTGAAGTTTAGTCATAAAGGGAGATTTCCAAATTAAAGGGAGTTAGCAGATTTAATTTAAGTAGAATAAGGAGTAAACTGATTCAATTTGAGTAGAAAAAGAAGTTAACTCATTTAACTCATTTTTGATCAATAGTGAACTGGAAATTTCCCTTTTTGAATTGAAGAGAGATTTTGTTGAGATATTTAATTTAATAAAATGAGATATGCTCTCATAATTACTTTTTCTATTTAATTAAATAATCTTTAATTAATTAGAGACACTTTTCTTATTTAATTAAATAACTTCATTTAATTAATTAGGAATGGCTTCTCATTTAATTAAATAACTTTGCTTAATTACTTAGAAGTAAGTACAAAATTTAATTAAATAATTTCAAAATTCTTTTCAAAACTAGTCAACTCAAGTCAACCATGGTTAAATTTTATCAACGTTTGGTCAAACTTGATCTTTGCATATGTGAATATGAGAAAATGTGAGTATGAATTCCAACAACAATTCGATGCAAATTCTCATTCAACCTTTCAAACTGAAGAGATGAGGGTCTCTTAAATAGACTTTCCTGCAATTCATCAACAGTTGAGATTGATTTCACTCAAAGGTCAGGATTAAAGGTGAAGTTCAGTCATAAAGGGAGATTTCCGAATTAAAGAGAGTTAACAGATTTAATTTGAGTAAAATAAGGAGTTAACTGATTCAATTTGAGTACAAAAAGGAGTTAATTGATTTAACTCATTTTTGATCAATAGTGAACTGGAAATTTCCCTTTTTGAACTGAAGAGAGATTTTGTTGAGATATTTAATTCAATAAAATGAGATATTCTCTCATAATTACTTTTTTCATTTAATTAAATAATCTTTAATTAATTAGAGACACTTTTCATATTTAATTAAACAACTTCATTTAATTAATTAGGAATGGCTTCTCATTTAATTAAATAACTTTGTTTAATTAATTAGAAGTACTCCATTTAATTAAATAATTTCGTTTAATTATTTCAATATTCTTTTCGAAACTAGTCAACTCAAGTCAACGATGGTTAAATCTGGTCAACTTTTGGTCAAACTTGATCTTTGCATATGTGAATATGAGCAAATGTGTCTATGAATTCCAACAACAATTTGATGCAAATTCTCATTCAACCTTTCAAAATGAAGAGATGAGGGTCTCTTAAATAGATTTTTCTACAATTAATCAATAGTTGAGATCGATTTCAATCAACAGTCAAGATTAAAGGTGAAGTTCAATCATAAAGAGAGATTTCCAAATTAAAGGGAGTTAACAGATTTAATTTGAGTAAAATAAGGAGTTAACTGATTCAATTTGAGTAGAAAAATGAGTTAACTCATTCAATGCATTTTTGATCAATAATGAACTGGAAATTTTCCTTTTTCATCTGAAGAGATATTTTGTTGAGATATTTAATTTAATAAAGTGAGATATGCTCTCATAATTACTTTTTCTATTTAATTAAATAACCTTTTATTAATTAGAGACACTTTTCTTATTTATTTAAATAACTTCATTTAATTAATTAGGAATGGCTTCTCATTTAATTAAATAACTTTGTTTAATTAATTAGAAGTAAGTACTCCATTTAATAAAATAATTTCATTTAATTATTTCAAATTTTTTTTCGAAACTAGTCAACTCGAGTCAACCGTGGTTAAATCTAGTTAACTTTTGGTCAAACTTGATCTTTGCGTATGTGAATATGAAGAAATGTGAGAATGAATTCCAGCAACAATTCGATGCAAATTCTCATTCAACCTTTCAAAATGAAGAGATGGGGGTCTCTTAAATAGACTTTCCTGAAATTCACAAATGGTTGAGATCGATTTCAATCAATGGTTAGGATTAAAGGTGAAGTTCAGTCATAAAGGGAGATTTCCAAATTAAAAGGAGTTAACAGATTTAATTTGAGTAAAATAAGGAGTTACCTAATTTAATTTGAGTAGAAAAAAGAGTTAACTAATTTAACTCATTTTTGATCAATAGTGAACTGAAAATTTTCCTTTTTGAACTGAAGAGAGATTTTGTTAAGATATTTAATTTAATAAAATGAGATTTTCTCTCATAATTACTTTTTCTATTTAATTAAATAATCTTTAATCAATTAGAGACACTTTTCTTATTTAATTAAAGAACTTCATTTAATTAATTAGGAATGGCTTCTCATTTAATTAAATAACTTTGTTTAATTAATTAGAAGTAAGTAGTGAATTTAATTAAATAATTTCGTTTAATTATTTCAAAATTCTTTTCGAAACTAGTCAACTCAAGTCAATCATGGTTAAATCTGGTCAACTTTTGGTCAAACTTGATCTTTGCATATGTGAATATGAGCAACTGTGAGTATGAATTCCAACAATATTTCGATGCAAATTCTCATTCAACCTTTCAAAATAAAGAGATGAGGGTCTCTTAAATAGACTTTCCTCGAATTCATCAACGGTAGAGATCGATTTCAATCAACGGTCAGTATTAAAGGCGAAGTTCAGTCATAAAAGGAGATTTCCAAATTAAAGGGAGTTAATAGATTTAATTTGATTAAAATAAAGAGTTAGCTGATTCAATTTGAGTAGAAAAGGGAGTTAACTGATTTAACTCATTTTTTATCAATAGTGAACTGGAAATTTCCCTTTTTGAACTGAAGAGAGATTTTGTTGAGATATTTAATTTAATAAAATGAGATATGCTCTCATAATTAATTTTTCTATTTAATTAAATAATCTTTAATTAATTAGAGACACTTTTCTTATTTAATTAAATAACTTCATTTAATTAATTAGGAATGGCTTCTCATTTAATTAAATAACTTTGTTTAATTATTTATAAGTAAGTACTCCATTTAATTAAATAATTTCATTTAATTATTTCAAAATTATTTTCAAAACTAGTCAACTCAAGTCAACCGTGGCTAAATCTGGTCAACTTTTGGTCAAACTTGATTTTTGCGTATGTGAATATGAGCTAATGTGAGTATGAATTTCAGTAATAATTCGATGCAAATTCTCATTCAACCTTTCAAAATGAAAAGATGAGGGTCTCTTAAATAGATTTTCCTAGAATTCATCAACAGTTAAGATTGATTTCAATCAACAGTTAGGATTGAAGGTGAAGTTCAGTCATAAAGGGAGATTTCCAAATTAAAGGGAGTTAACAGATTTAATTTAAGTAAAATAGTGAGTTAACTTATTCAATTTGAGTAGAAAAAGAATTTAATTGATTTAACTCATTTTTGATCAATAGTGAACTAGAAATTTTCCTTTTTGAACTGAAGAGAGATTTTGTTGAGATATTTAATTTAATAAAATGAGATATGCTCTCATAATTACTTTTTCTATTTAATTAAATAATCTTTAATTAATTAGAGACACTTTTCTTATTTAATTAAATAACTTCATTTAATTAATTAGGAATGGCTTCTCATTTAATTAAATAACTTTGTTTAATTAATTAGAAGTAAGTACTCCATTTAATTAAATAACTTCATTTAATTATTTCAAAATTCTTTTCGAAACTAGTCAAATCAAGTCAACCGTGGTTAAATCTAGTCAACTTTTGGTCAAACTTGATATTTGCGTATGTGAATATGAGCAAATGTGAGTATGAATTCCAGCAAAAATTCGATTCAAATTCTCATTCAACCTTTCAAAATGAAGAGATGAGGGTCTCTTAAATAGACTTTCCTTGAATTCATGAACGGTTGAGATCGATTTCAATCAACGGTCAGGATTAAAGATGAAGTTTAGTCATAAAGGGAGATTTGCAAATTAAAGTGAGTTAATAGATTTAATTTGAGTAAAATAAGGAGTTACCTGATTTAATTTGTGTAGAAAAAGGAGTTAACTGACTTAACTCATTTTTTATCAATAGTGAACTAGAAATGTAGTGCCTACCCTCGTTTACATCTTTTCTGGACATTGGTGTTATTATTATCAAACTGTAATAGACTAGTTTTATGTTGATGGATTAGTGGTATTGTTTTGACACTATCAGACATTATGTTATGGATTCAGTGGTTATATGATGAGATCATTTAGATTTTACATTTCATGCATACATGACCATTATATTGTTTTCAGTTATTATTGATGATTAGATGGATGGTTATTATCTTATGTGTTTTATTATGGATACTTATCTCATATTTGCATGTATATGGTGTGCGTGTTTTCTTATTGTATGACATTTCTGATGTGGTTAAGGAAGGGAGTCGTAGTCACCTGCTTAGTCGGGATCTACACAATGCACTTCCTGCCATTGTCTGCTTAGCTTAGCATTATATATATTGTATATACATGCATGGTTTTTCTGCAAGTTGCAGGTACCAGGTATCGACTTCCCTGAATTGCTAGGATGAGCATACCCTATTATACTATCTCAATGATAAGAGAAGGGAGATAAATTCTTATGTCCAAATCCCAAACCCTTACACCATTTGTCCTAGTGAGTTAGGACAAGTATCAGAGTTGAGTACCCACCGAATGTGTCGGATGACATATTTTGTGATTTTTAACCCTTTAGACTGATTTTGTATGATTTTTTCTATGATGGGTTTTCATATTTTATCTTGGAGGTCTATGGTGAATTTTCTATTAATTAAGTCTTAATAAATAGATTTAATTAATAAATTAATTATTTGAAAAAATTAATATAAAATATCATGTCATTTGATTTTTTGATTGTAATTAATTGAATGAGAATTATTGAGGAAATGAATTAAATAAAAGAAAACTAGAAATTAAAATTAATAATAATAATAAAATAATAATAAAGTAATAAATAAATAATAATAATAAAAGTTATAAAAATTAAAATGAAAGTTATAAATATTTAGATAGAAATTATATAAAAAGTGGATTGAAGTTATAACCTAGCATGGGAGTTAACGCACCTTTCTATTTCTCATGTGTCAATAACGCGGGGGTTAGTGCATTAATTAAACACATGGTGTCTACAACCCTATGGCTCATCTTGAAGGTTGGAAAAGATCCGTGCTTAGTTGGTGACACCTTCCAACTGTTTCTAAAAACATTCTAGAGGTTTTCTGAGAGCTCTTTATATTCAGGCATCCCTAGAAGCTTAGACATAGCGTTTGGAGTGCAATTGGAGCATTGGAGGATTCAAGAATTCTGAAGAAGGGAGCTTGCTCTGCGGGTTTTCTAAGGAAGAGCGAATTAGCATCAGAATTCGAGTAGATTTTTTTGATTTTACTTATACTATTTCCGCATCTTGCATTCCCTGTCTTCTTCGTGTCTTCCATATGTCTTCTGAGGAATTTCATATTTTTATTGCATGCATTCTCAATATGGGCAATTGAATATATGTGGAAATCTTTATATGCATAGATCTGAAAGAAAACGGGGCTAGGGTTTAAATTCATAGCCAAACCCATTAGATTATTTATTGGATAAATTTGAAGATCAAAGATTTAAATGAAAATTTTGAAAATTAGAATTTCTAAGTAAACTATGTATATTCTTGAATCTACATACACATATACGTATATATCATTATATACATATATGTATGTATGTGTTGTGATGGTGATAAACTCTGTGTGTGTGTGTGTGTGTGTGTGTGTGTGTATATATATATATATACATATATATATATATACATATATATATATATATATATACATATGTATATATATACATATATAGTAATCGAATGTCAAATCGCGATAGAGTTTCATGTTAATAGTATTTCATATTGCATGGGAACATTTTTATAAAAAACCTTATTGAAAATCACGTAAATATATATATATATATGATGTCGGGCAGGTATTATATACCCCACCCACCATAGGCTTGCGAGATCGCAGGGTACCTGCGACTGCAGTGTACCTGCGGTGCCTATGTATTGGGTCGTGCGATTTTAAAATTGCATTGCGATTTGAGTTTGGTTTTAAATTATATAAAAAAAAATTTGCAACGTTATTTCATATGAGATTTGGATATGAATCTCGATTTTGTTGCAATATCATTAATTATTAAATGCTATTATATATATATATGTATATAAGTATATATGTATATATAATTAATTATAAATGAATATTATAAAGTTCTAAATTAATGGATCACTCTTTTAATGATTTAAAATATTGATATTGAGCTTGTCAATTATGAAGAGATATTAATAATTAATTTAATTAAACTCAGTTTAATTAATATTAGTTATTAGAATATATAATCGAAGTTTTGATTCATTGAGAGTGTCAATTTTATATAAACAAAATATTATTAGATCAATTAGAAAATTGAGTCTAATAGTTTTGGGGAGAAACTTTTATCTATCAGACAAATACATGGGTTAGGAAAAACATGAAATTTCTCCACTTAATATAATTTGGAAAAACGTAAACTGAGACTTTTAAATTCAAATTTGAAAACTTAGCAAAACCAAAACATGTGTTTACATTTTGTATTGTTTATGCTATTGTTTTTGGTTTTGGGTTTTGAGTTGACTAGTGTTGACCAGTATAGGACGTCTACCAGAGGCTTGGGGGTTATGTGATTGTGGTGACATGATGATGTTTTAATCTCGATCTTTATAAACCCAACCATGGTTTGTGATGGAATGCTCTATGTATTGGATGTGATTACTAATTGTTATAGTTGAGATTCTTGTGTATGAGACTCTTGACCTAACCATTATTTTGGTCATCGATCAGTTATCCTTGATTATTTTCTAGTCGCCATAATGGGACTAAGATGTGATTTTATTCTTGATGATGTCATGTTGTGACATGTTTGACTCAACCATTTTTGGAGTCTTTGATCAGTATGATTGAGATATATATTTTGGTTATTGAGAACCATTAGATATTTGATTATCAGTGATACTTCAGTTGCCAATAGAGAGCTGTTGTGTTTATGATTTTCTATGGATGCTAGCTCATGGAGATTTGATGCTTTTATGCATATTTGATGATTTTATGGATTATCTTTTGTGATTTTGAGATTTATGAGTCCATGAGCATTAGGGTAGGATATCTGCATGTAGTGACGGGAAGTGGCTTGCAATGGGGGCTGGGGCCCTAAGAGGCTACCAGGGTAACTCATTGTAAGTTGGATTAATAAGTGATAACATTCACACCTAATACTAACTGAATGAACCTAAAAAGATAAGTGTCTTGTTCTCGCCCATGCCTTGAGCGCTTGTACAGGCTAGGATGGGAGTAGTGAGACGCATGGTTGCGACCTTGCATTCAGTAGTATTCCTCGTCAGTATGAGAGGATACTAGTAGCTGCATGAAATCAATATGGACCCGTGGAGTTTAGCTAACTGCCAGGGTAACTTATACGTGATAATTGCGATGACACTTTCCCGCTTGCATAGTAGGTTCCTACATGTCATTGTGTGCCTCTGGAGATTACATGTCATATTTTGTGTTAGGAACCTTTGAGTTAGTATACTTTTAGGATTCCTAGACTTATGGAGATTTGTGCTATGTGATTTTGATAGCCTGTTTGAGACTTGAGATTATCTCCTTAGCACGGTGGGAGTGGACCAATTAGGTACCACGCGGTCAGATGGTAGTGTATTTTCCACTCTTATCATTTTGATATTTATTGAGACATTGTGGTTGATGCGTCCTTCATGATGTCGGATAGGTATCCTTTTTCATTGATGATTAGCATATGTTAGATGATGTTATCTTATGCTTTTATTTGCATGTTAGATTACTTTCTACATATGATGTTGTATATATTAGGAGTGACATTCTTACTATATAATACCGATGATCTCTTTAGTGATTTGGAATGTTACGCACAGAGGGATGGCTAGGATCCACGATGATCTAATGATGCTATTGATAGTTGGGAGAAACCGTGCACTTAGTATATTATGTTCGATCTTTATGATGGACGTATATGTTCTCTATGATGTTGTATCATGTGATTGTCTCTACTTTGATGTATCATGGATTAGAATAGGATGATGTACCTTATTCTATGTATGTATATTCTTTTGAGCTTGTCATACCCTATGACATGTACAGTGGATGATTAAGTATTTGAAATGTAATGTATAAACATTGGACTTATCATTATTATTTCATGTCGATGTTGTACTAGAGATGGATTGATGTATGTAATTCAACGTTAAGAGATCTTAAACAATGTAATCTGTTATTTATGTTATATTTAATTTCAGATGGACATTTCTATTGCTTCCATTATTGTGCATAAGTTATATGTGATGTTTACTTCTATGAAAAAAAATTTAAAAATGCTACTAAACCTAGTGAAAATTCTAAGCTAATTCTTTGGATCCCTTGGCGGGGCATTACAGAAAATTTCCCTTTTTGAACTAAAGAGAGATTTTTTTGAGATATTTAATTTAATAAAATGAGATATGCTCTCATAATTACTTTTTCTATTTAATTAAATAATCTTTAATTAATTAGAGACACTTTTCTTATTTAATTAAATAACTTCATTTAATTAATTAGGAATGGCTTCTCATTTAATTAAATAAATTTGTCTACTTAATTAGAAGTAAGTACTCCATTTAATTAAATAATTTCATTTGATTATTTCAAAATTCTTTTCGAAACTAGGCAACTCAAGTCAATTGTGGATAAATCTGGTCAACTTTAGGTCAAAGTTGATCTTTGCGTATGTGAATATGAGCAAATATGAGTATGAATTTCAGCAACAATTCGATGCAAATTCTCATTCAACCTTTCAAAATGAAGAGATGAGGGTCTCTTCAATAGAGTTTCCTAGAATTCATCAACAGTTGAGATCGATTTTAATCAACGGTCCGGATTAAAGGTGAAGTTCAGTCATAAAGAGAGTTAACAAATTTAATTTGAGCAAAATAAGGATTTAACTGATTCAATTTGAGTAGAGAAAGGAGTTAACTGATTTAAGTCATTTTTTATCAATAGTGAATTGGAAATTTCCGTTTTTGAATTGAAGAGAGATTTTGTTGAGATATTTAATTTAATAAAATGAGATATGCTCTCATAATTACTTTTTCTATTTAATTAAATAACTTAATTTAATTAATTAGGAATGGCTTCTCATTTAATTAAATAACTTTGTTTAATTTATTAGAAGTAAGTACTCCATTTAATTAAATAATTTCATTTAATTATTTCAAAATTCTTTTCGAAACTAGTCAACTCAAGTCAACCGTGGTTAAATCTGATCAACTTTTGCTCAAACTTGATCTTTGCATATGTGAATATGAGAAAATGTGAGTATGAATTCTAGCAACAATTCAATGCAAATTCTCATTCAACCTTTCAAAATGAAGAGCTGAGGGTCTCTTAAATAGACTTTCCTGGAATTCATCAACGGTTGAGATCGATTTCAATCAACGGTCAGGATTAAAGGTGATGTTCAGTCAAAAAGGGAGATTTTCAAATTAAAGGGAGTTAACAAATTTAATTTGAGTAAAATAAGGAGTTCACTGATTCAATTTGAGTAGAAAAAGGAGTTAACTGATTTAACTCCCTTTTGATCAATAGTGAACTGTAAATTTCCCTTTTTCAACTGAACAGAGATTTTGTTGAGATATTTAATTTAATAAAATGAGATATGCTCTCATAATTACTCTTTCTATTCAATTAAATAATCTATAATTAATTAGAGACACTTTTCTTATTTAATTAAATAACTACATTTAATTAATTAGGGATGGCTTCTCATTAATTAAATAAATTTGTTTAATTAATTAGAAGTATGTACTCCATCTAATTAAATAATTTTGTTTAATTATTTTAAAATTCTTTTCAAAACTAGTCAACTGTAGTTAAATCTGGTCAACTTTTGGTCAAACTTGATCTTTGCGTATGTGAATATAAGCAAATGTGAGTATGAATTCCAACAACAATTCGATGCAAATTCTCATTCAACCTTTCAAAATGAAGAGATGAGGGTCTCTTAAATAGACTTTCCTAGAATTCATCAATGGTTGAGATCGATTTCAGTCAACGGTTAGGATTAAAGGTGAAGTTCAGTCATAAAGGGAGATTTCCAAATTAAAGGGAGTTAACAAATTTAATTTTAGTAAAATAAGGAGTTAACTGATTCAATTTGAGTAGAAAAAAGAGTTAATTGATTTAACTCATTTTTTATCAATAGTGAATAGGAAATTTCCCTTTTTGAACTGAAGAGATATTTTGTTGAGATATTTAATTTAATAAAATGAGATATGCTCTCATAATTACTTTTTCTATTTAATTAAATAATCTTTAGTTAATTAGAGACACTTTTATTATTTAATTAAATAACTTCTTTTAATTAATTAGGAATGGCTTCTCATTTAATTAAATAACTTTGTTTAATTAATTAGAAGTAAGTACTCCATTTAATTAAATAATTTCATTTAATTATTTCAAAATTCTTTTCGAAACTAGTTAATCATGGTTAAATATGGTCAAATTTTTGTCAAACTTGATCTTTGTGTATGTGAATATGAGGAAATGTGAGTATGAATTCTAGCAACAATTCGATGCAAATTCCCATTCAACCTTTCAAAATGAAGAGATGAGGGTCTCTTAAATAGACTTTCTTAGAATTCATCAACGGTTGAGATCGATTTGAATCAATGGTCAGGATTAAAGGTCAAGTTCAGTCATAAAGGGAGATTTCCAAATTAAAGGGAGTTAAGAAATTTAATTTGAGTAAAATAAGGTTATAACTGATTCAATTTGAGTAGAAAAAGGAGTTAAATGATTTAACCAATTTTTTATCAATAGTGAACTGGAAATTTCCCTTTTTAAACTGAAGAGAGATTTCGTTGAGATATTTAATTTAATAAAATGAGATATGCTCTCATAATTGCTTTTTCTATTTAGTTAAATAATCTTTAATTAATTAGAGACACTTTTCTTATTTAATTAAATAACTTCATTTAATTAATTAGGAATGGCTTCTCATTTAATTAAATAACTTTGTTTAATTAATTAGAAGTAAGTACTCCATTTAATAAAATAAATTTGTTTAATTATTTGAAAATTCTTTTTGAAATTAGTCAACTCAAGTAAACCGTGGTTAAATCTGGTGAACTTTTGGTCAAACTTGATCTTTGCGTATGCAAATATGAGCAAATGTGAGTATGAATTCCAGCAACAATTCGATGTAAATTCTCATTCAACCTTTCAAAATGAAGAGATGAGGGTCTCTTAAATAGACTTTCCTAAAATTCATCAACGGTTGAGATCAATTTCAATCAATGGTCAAGATTAAAGGTGAAGTTCAGTCATAAAGGGAGATTTCCAAATTAAAGGGTCTTAATAGATTTAATTTGAGTAAAATAAGGAGTTAACTGATTCAGTTTGAGTAGAAAAAGGAGTTAACTAATTTAACTCATTTTTTATCAATAGTGAACTGGAAATTTCAGTTTTTTAACTAAAGAGAGATTTTGTTGAGATATTTAATGTAATAAAATGAGATATGCTCTCATAATTACTTTTTCTATTTAATTAAATAATCTTTAATTAATTAGAGACACTTTTCTTATTTAATTAAACAACTTCATTTAATTAATTAGGAATGTCTTCTCATTTAATTAAATAACTTTGTTTAATTTATTAGAAGTAAGTACTCCTTTGAATTAAACAAATTCATTTAATTATTTAAAATTTTTTTTCAAAACTAGTCAACTCAAGTCAACCGTGGTTAAATCTGGTCAACTTTGATCAAACTTGATCTTTGCGTATGTGAATATGAGCAAATGTGAGTATGAATTCTAGGAACAATTTGATGCAAATTCTCATTCAACCTTTCAAAATGAAGAGATGAGGGTCTCTTAAATAGACTTTCCTGAAATTCATCAACGGTTGAGATCGATTTCAATCAACGATCATGATTAAAGGTGAAGTTGAGTCATAAAGGGAGATTTTCAAATTAAAGGGAGTTAACGGATTTAATTTGAGTAAAATAAAGAATTAACTGATTCAATTTGAGTAAAAAAAGGAGTTAACTCATTTAATTCATTTTTGTTCAATAGTGAATTGGAAATTTCCCTTTTTAAACTAAAGAGAGATTTTGTTGAAATATTTAATTTAATAAAATGAGATATGCTCTCATAATTACTTTTTCTATTTAATTAAATACTCTTTAATTAATTAGAGAGACTTTTCTTATTTAATTAAATAACTTCATTTAATTAATTAGGAATGGCTTCGCATTTAATTAAATAACTTTATTGAATTAATTAGAAGTAAGTACTCCATTTAATTAAATAATTTCATTTAATTATTTCAAAATTCTTTTCGAAACTAGTCAACTCAAGTCAAGCGTGGTTAAATCTGATCAACTTTTGGTTAAACTTGATCTTTGCGTATGTGAATAAGAGCAAATGTGAGTCTGAATTCCAGCAATAATTCGATGCAAATTCTCATTCAACCTTTCAAAATGAAGAGATGAGGGTCTCTTAAATAGACTTTTCTGGAATTCATCAATAGTTGAGATCGATTTCAATCAACGGTCGGGATTAAAGGTGAAGTTCAGTCATAAAGGGAGATTTTCAAATTAAAGGGAGTTAACAAATTTAATTTGAGTAAAATAAGGAGTTAACTGATTCAATTTGAGTAGAAAAAGGAGTTAACTAATTTAACTCACCTTTGATCAATAGTGAATTGGAAGTTTCCCTTTTTGAACTACAGAGAGATTTTGTTGAGATATTTAATTTAATAAAATGAGATATGCTCTCATAATTACTTTTTCTATTTAATTAAATAATCTTTAATTAATTAGAGACACTTTTCTTATTTTATTAAATAACTTGATTTAATTAATTAGGAATGGCTTCTCATTTAATAAAATAATTTTGTTTAATTAATTAGAAGTAAGTACTGCATTTAATTAAATAATTTCATTTGATTATTTTAAAAAAAAATTTGAAACTAGTCAACTCAAGTCAACCGTGGTTAAATCTGGTCAACTTTGAGTCTTAGGAGACATGTGATAACATCGATGACTCTTAGTGTGGATTTGAGGAGTCGTATTCTTTAGGCACTTCCTGCAGATTCATGGTATTAGGAAGTGTGGAGAGAGATATATTCAGGAAGATCTTTGGAAGGTAAGTTTGCAAGTTTTGTTCGAGAGTCAGATGGTCTTTTGAGACATTTGGAGAGGATTTATGTGCCATTTTCGGATAAGCTTCGCACCTTGATACTAGTAGAAGCCCATCGTACACCTTACTCAGCACATCCAGGTGTCAAGAAAATGCATGCTAATTTGAGACATTTTTTCTTTTGGTCTGGGATGAAGCGAGATATTGCTGATTTTGTGGCTAGGTGTCTTGAGTGTCATAGAGTCAAGACAGAACACCAGCACCCGGCTACACTTTTGCAGCCTAATCTCATTCCTTTTTGGAAGTGGGATATCATCTCCATGGATTTTATGGTAGGATTACCTATGACAGTTTGGTGTCATGATGCTATCATGGTTACCATTGATAGGTTGACTAAGGTGGCACATTTCTCACCGATTAGGTCTTCCTACACAACAACTTCTGTAGCTAATGTTTTCATGCATGACTTTGTGAGACTACATGGTATTTCTAGAAAGATTATTTCTGACAGGGATTTTGTATTGACATCTGCATTCTGGACATCATTGCAGTATGAGCTTGGATCGCGGGTAAACTTTATTTCAGCATATCATCCAGAGATAGATGGTCAGACAGAGAGGGTGAACAAAGTTTTGGAGGATATGCTACGGATGTATGTGATGGATAGGCAGACACATTGGGAGGACTATCTCTACCTAGTGGAGTTTGCTTACAACAATGGGTATCATAGTTCTATTGGCATGGCACCTTTTCAGGCATTATATGGTCATCCTTGTCGTACACCATTAAGTTGGGACAGTCTTGAGGATCACATTCTGTTGGGTCCTGAGATGCTTCGTGATATGGAGCAATAGGTAGTGCATATCCGTGAGCACTTAACTACAGCACAGGATAGGAAGAACAAGTATGTCGATGCTCATAGGACTGATAAGCAGTTTGTTGTGGAAGATAAGGTTTTCCTGAGAGTGTGACCGCAAAAGAGTCCAATCCGGTATGGAAAGGGTTCTAAGCTAGCACCTCACTTTGTGGGACCATTCGAGATTCTAGAGAGGATTGGCCCGATTGCTTACCGCCTTGCTCTATCACCCAGCCTAGCTCGCATTCATGACGTTTTCATTGTTTTAGTGCTTAGGTATTATATTCCTAATATTGTGCATGTTCTTGATTGGAATGCATTGCAGGTAGAGGATAGGCAGCTGGCTTTGGAGCCGGTTCGTATTCTGAAGTAGCAGGGGTTGACCCTTAGGGGTCGAACCATTGAGCAAGTAAAGGTCCAATGGGACCCTACTGATGATTCTTCAGCTACTTGGGAGGATGTAGCTAGATTGAGGGAGTTATATCCCTATTTTTTTGTAGGCTTCCAGGAGTAAGCCTAACCCAAGGGGGGGTGGACGTAGTGCCTACCCTCGTTCACATATTTTCTAGACTTATTGTTGTTATTATTATCAGACTATGATCGACTAGTTTTATGTTGATGGATTAGTGGTATTGTTTTGACACTATCAGACATTATGATATGGATTCAGTTGATATATGATGAGATCATTTAGACTTTACATTTCATGTATGTATGATGATCATTATATTGTTTTCAGATATTATTGATGATTAGTTGATGGTTATTATCTTATGTGTTTTATTATGGATACTTACCCCATCCTTGCATGTGTATGGTGTGCGTGTTTTCATATTGTATGGTGTTTCTAATGTGGTTAAGGAAGGGAGTCATAGTCACCTGCTTAGTCAGGATCTACACGATGCACTACTTCCTGCCATTGCCTGTTTAGCTTAGCATTATATATATTGTATGTACATGCATGGTTTTTTTGCAAGTTGCAGGTACCGGGTATCGACTTCCCTGAATTGCCAGGATGAGCGTACCCTATTATACTATCTCAATGATAAGAGAAGGGAGATAAATTCTCAAGTCCAAATCCCAAACCCTTAAACCATTTGTCCTAGTGAGTTAGGACAAGTATCAGAGTTGAGTACCCACCGAATATGTCGGATGACATATTTCATGATTTTAAACCCTTTAGACTGATTTTGTATAATTTGTTCTATGATGGGTTTTCATATTTTATCTTGGAGGTCTATGGTGAATTTTCTATTAATTAAGTCTTAATAAATAGATTTAATTAATAAATTAATTATTTTGGAGAAAATTAATAAAATATCATGATCTTTGATATTTTGAGTATAATTAATTAAATGTGAATTATTGAGAAAAATGAATTAAATAAAAGAAAATTAGAAAATTAAAATTAATAATAATAAAATAATAAAGTAATAAATAAATAATAATAATAAAAGTTATAAAAATCAAAATGGAAGTTATAAATATTGAAATAGAAATTATATAAAAAGTAAATTGGAGTTATAAGTTTGCATGAGAATTAACGCACTTCTCTATTTCCCATGTGTCAACAACATGGGGGTTAGTGCATCAATTAAGCACATGGTGTCTACAACCCTATGGCTCATCTTGAAGGTTGGAAAAAGACCCATGCTTAGTTGGTGACACCTTCCAGTTGTTTCTAGAAGCATTCTGGATGATTCCTGAGAGCTCTTTATATTGAAGCATTCTTAGAAGCTTAGACACAGCGTTGGAGAGCAATTGGAGCATTGGAGGACTCAAGAACTCTGAAGAAGGGAGCTTGCTCTACGGGTTTTTTGAGGAAGAGCGAATTAACATCAGAATCCAGGTAGATTCTTGTGATTTTACTTATGCTATTTCTGCATCATGCATTCCTGTCTTCTTCATGTCTTTCATATGTCTTCTGAGGAATTTCATATTTCTATTGTATGCATTCTCAATTTGGGCAATTAAATTTATTTGAGAATTTTATATGCATGGAATTAAAAAGAACACGGGGCTAGGGTTGAAATTCATAGTCAAACCCATTAGATTAATTATTGAAATTTTTTTTGAGATCAATGGTTGATAGGAAAATTCTGAGAATTGAAATTTATATATATACCTTATTTTTTTTGTCAATTTGCATACTCATACACACGTATATATATATATATATATATATATATATATATATATATATGCAATTATATATATATACACATGTTTATATGCTGTGATTTTTTAAAATTTGTATGTATCTATATATATATATATATATACACACACACACACACACACACACATATATATATATACATATTTATACCCTCACACACACACACACACACACACACACACACACATATATATATATAAAATTGTATATATATACATATCTATTTATTTAATTTAAAATCGAATTCGCATATAGTAACCAGCGACTGAAATCGCTTATGAAATTTTAAAAATATATATATATAATATGCTTTGAAAAGGGGGGGCAGATGTACTCTCACCCTCCCCCATACTGCCACTGTCATATCAGAATTTATTAGCACAGGATACATGCGCATCGCAGGGTACCTGCGCACAGGGTTAAATCCATTTCAGACAAATTTGGGTGGGGCGGGTTTATCTCAACCCCGTACCCATTTACATTTGTTTAAGGCAGCGGTCAGAGTCATATGTGCTACGACTATCCAGCGACGCTTATGTATATGGGCTGCACGATTTTATAATCGACGTTGTCTATTATTAAACAGAGGGATGTGATTAAAGTTTTTAAATCAAAATTTTATGATTTGATTTCATATTTCATTTTTTAATAAAATGCGAAAATCATTATTATTTATATATTTACATATATATGTATATGTATATATATATATATATATATATAGATATATATATATATATATATATGTATATACATATATATATATATGTATATATATATATATATACATATATATATATATATGTATATATATCTATATATATATATATACATATATATATATATGTATATACATATATATATGTATATACATATATATATATATACATATATATATATATGTATATATATATATATGTATATATATATATGTATATATATATATATATATATATATATATATGTATGTATATATGTAATATGTAAATACATTATTAATAAATTTGAATAATTATTATTTGATTAAGGATTTAATGATTCATCTTTTATAATGATGAATTATAATATTATAATTTAACTATTAGAATTTAATTAATAGTTTTGAATTATAAAATATATAAAGTATATGAAATTTAATTAAAATTTGGTGGGGAACGATTTGAACATAATATTGTAAATTGGAAATTGGATTTTAGACTTATAAAGGAAAACTTTTATCCATCCAAAAACAATACATGGAAAAACGTACAAAATGTTCCTCTAATTCTTTCTCTAAACTTGGAAACGTAAACTGAGACTTTTGCATTGGAATTCAAATTTGAAAACTTAGCAAAACCAAAACATGTGTTTACATTGTGTATTCTTTATGCTATTGTTTTGGGTTTTGGGTTGACTAGTGTTGACCAGTATAGGACGTTTACCAGAGGCTTGGGGGTTATGTGATTGTGATGTCATGATGATGTTTTAATCTCGATCTTTATAAACCCAACCATGGCTATGTGATGGAATGCTTTATGTATTGGATGTGATACTGATTGTTATAGTTGAGATTCTTATGTATGAGACACTTGACTTAACCATTATTTTTGGTCATCGATCAGTTATCCTTGATTATTTTCTAGTTGCCATGATGGGACTGAAATGTGGATTTATTCTTAATGATGTCATGTTGTGACATGTTTGACAGAACCATTTTTGGAGTCTTCGATCAGTATGATTGAGATATATTTTGGTTATTGAGAACTATTGGATATTTGATTCTCAATGATACTTCAGTTGCCAATAGAGAGTTGTTGTGTTCATGATTTTCTATGGATGTTTGCTCATGGATATTTGATGCTTTTATGCATGTTTGATGATTTTATTATGGATTATCTTTTGTAATTTTGAGATTTATGAAAAAAGATAAGTGTTTTGTTCTCCCCCATGCCTTGAGCGCTTGTACAGGCTAGGATGGGAGTAGTGAGACGCATGGTTGCGACCTTGCAATCCATAGTATGCCTTGTCTGTATGAGAGGATACTAGTGGCCGCATGAAATTAGTATGGACCCGTGGAGTTTAGCTAACTACCAGGGTAACTTGTATTTGATAATTGCGATGACACTTTCCTGCTTGCATCGTAGGTTCCTACATGTCATTGTGTGCCTCTGGGATTAGATGTTAGATTTTTTGTTTAGAACCTTTGAGTTAGTATACTTTTAGGATTCCTGGACTTATGGAGATTTGTGCTATGTGATTTTGATAGCCTGCTTGCGACTTTAGATTATCTCCTTAGCACGGTGGGAGTCGACCACTTAGGTACGACGCGGTCAGGTGGTAGTGTATTTTCCACTCTTATCATTTTGAGATTCATTGAGACATCGTGGTTGATGCATCCTTCATGTTGGTGGATATGTATCATTTTTCATTAATGATTAGCATATGTTAGATGATGTTATCTTATGCTTTTATTTGCATATTAGATTACTTTCTACATATGATGTTGTATTTATTAGGAGTGACATTCCTACTATGTAATACCGATGATCTCTTCGGTGATTTGAAATGTTACGCACGGAGGGATGGCTAGGATCCACGATGGTCTAATGATGCTATTGACGGTTGGTAGGAATCGTACACTTAGTTTATTATGTTTGATCTTTATGATGGATGTATATGTTCTCTATTATGTTGTATCATGTGATAATCTTTACTTTGATGTATCATGGATTAGAGCAAGATGATGTACCTCATTCTATGTATGTATAATCTTTGAGCTTGTCATACCCTGTGACATGTACAGTGGATGAATGAGCATTTGAAATGTAATGTATAAACATTGAACTTATCATTTCATGAGGATGTTGTACTATATGGATTCATGTATGTAATTCATCGTTAAGGGATCTTAAAGAATGTAATCTATTATTTATGTTATGTTTACTTTCAGATGGACAATGTTATTGCTTTCATTATTGTGCATAAGTTATATGTGATGTTTACTATCATGAAAAAATGTTAGTGAAATTCTAGGTTAATTCTTTGGATCCCTTGGCGGGGCATTACATTTGGTATTAGAGCCCGAGTTTCTACATTGGACGCTCTGGGTATTTTGGAACAACTAGAACTTTGAACTATCAAGTGTATCTGTTCAATTTGAAACTAGGTGAACTGAAACAGAACTTGAACTATTACTTGTATATTTTTCATACTTCAACACTTAGTTTTCAAAACTGGAAATTTTACTTAAACCTAAACATAGAATTAACATAGTCTATGGCAACATGTGAATTTAATAGTACTTTGTACTATTGTAGGATGGTATCTGGGACTAGGTCTTTTGTTAGAGGCTATGGTAGAGGCCGTGGAAGAGGCCGTGGTCGTGGCAGAGCTGTCAGTGCCCATGAGTCTGCCCATGAGAGATCGGCTCGTGTAGAGAGCAGGGAAGAGCAGTCTAGTAGGCAGCACGAAGAGAGCCGTAGAGAGGACCAAGCTGAGTCTGAAGAGGTTAGTTTGAGATAGATAATGCAAACTATTTTAGAATGTCTACCTCCTATTCAAGAACAGCATAAAGTGCATCAGACAGAACAAGAGGATAGACCCAGATCTAGAAGTCCTCGAAAGGATCGTCAGAGGTCCATTGTGTCCACTCAGATGAAGGATCTTTCAAGATCCAAGGTTAAGCCTTTCAATGGGCAAGGTTCTAGTTATGTGGCCAAGCAGTGGCTTATTTCCCTCGATGGGATTTTTTCCATGCAAGAGTTCGACAGCAATGTTAAGGCAAGGTTTGCGATCACTAATTTAGAGAATTTTGGGGCCAATTGGTGGACAATTGAGGAGAAGAAGCTGGGAATCGACATGAGCTATGTTACATGGGAGTTATTCCTAGAGAGTTTTCGTGAATGATTCCTACCAGAGGAATTGAAATAGCAAAGGGCTGATGAATTTCATAATCTCAGACAATACACCTTGTCAGTGACCGAATATGAGTGTAAGTTTTATGAGCTCATGTCTTTTTTAGGGTTCAGTGAAAATTTGGCCTAATTGACACAACATTTTATTAGGGGTTTGAATAACTGTATTATTGGGGGAGTTAAGGTATTTTAGCCAAAAACCCTCAAGGATGCGGTGCATCGAGCTATCCTTGTTGAGCAAAGTGTCAACCTTGGTCAAGGTGGTTTTGTAGGAGCACTAGTAGCATCAGGATCTAAAAGCAACTACAATTCAGGTGGTAACAAGAAGTTTTCTTTCTCTAAGGGGAAACAGTATCAGCAGCAGTCTCAACACACACAAAAACAAAAGGGCTCAAATTCTTAGGCTCAAGGTGGTAGCAAAGGTTCTAAGAACAACTGCAATACTCAGCGCAATAAACAGAATCAGTCCAATCAGCCAGCTCAAAGAAGCCAGTCTTTTGTTAGCAGGAATAGTCGCTAGCAATCTAATGTACCACCTATAGGAAGAGGTTATGGCAGAAATATGGGATGCTTTCCATGTGGTCAGATTGGACATTATGCAGCTCAGTGTCCACAGCAAGCACGCCAATTTTTAGGACCTAGGCCTACAGCTTCAGAGCCTACAGTTGGTGATGCAGGTAGAGCTCATAGAGTTTTTGATGCAGTTGATCAGCGTCAGGTAGATCATCAAGGAACAGTGGTTGAGACCATAGGTGCTATTATAGGTATATCTCTTTCAGTATTATTTGATTCAGGAGCTACAGATTCATTTATTTCACCATCTATTATTTCTAAGTGTAAGCTGAATGCGGTGAAGCAAGATCATGGTTGGCAAGTGGAACTAGCCTCAGGGATCAAGGTCTCCATGGATTTTGTAGTTCATAAGTGTGGGCTTAGTTTAGGAAGCTTTGTTACGGCAGTCGATCTTCAAGTCATACCCCTTGGTTCCTATGTTGTGGTTTTAGGCATGGACTGGCTTGGATCTCATAAAGCCAACATAGATTGTAGGAAGAAGATCATTTTGTGCCAAGATGACCAAGGGAATGATGTGAAGATAGTTGGGATACCAAGGCCTATATCTCTGCGGATGATTTCTGCTATGCAAATGAAGTGAAGTTTTCGTAAGGGATGTCAGATATTTTCTGTTATGGTAAATGATCTTGATGAGGAAGATCCCATGAGGGAGACTTTAGATCACCCAATTTTGCAGGAGTACGTAGATGTTTTTCCAAGTGAGATTCCAAGCATGCCTCCGAAGAGGGACATTGACTTTAGTATTGATCTGATTCTTGGAGCAGAGCCTATCTCTAAAGCTCCTTATCACATGACTACTTAGGAATTGGGTGAGCTACGTCTTCAATGAGAAGAAATTTTGGCCAAAGGGAGCATTCGACCTAGTGTATCACCATGGGGGGCTTCAGTGCTCTTTGTGAAGAAGAAAGATGGTTCTTTGCGCCTTTGCATTGACTACAGATAGTTGAATAAGGTGACTATTAAGAATAGGTATCCTTTGCCTAGGATTGATGACTTATTCGATCAGATCAAGGGAGCTACAGTATTCTCCAAGATTGATCTTAAGTCAAGATACCACCAGCTTCGCATTAAGGAAGCAGATATTCACAAGATTGCTTTTCGAATGCGTTATGGGCATTATGAGTTCACAATGGTACCTTTTGGGTTGACTAATGCTCCATCAATTTTCATGAGTTTGATGAATGGTGTTTTTCGATCATATCTTGATAGGTTTTTACTTGTGTTTCTTGATGACATATTGATATATTTTAAGACTCAGAAGGAGCATGAGGAACACCTATGGTTGGTATTGCAATGTTTAAGGGACAATCAGCTTTATGCTTATGCAGCTAAGTGTGAATTCTTCAAATTAGAGATTCAGTATTTAGGGCATGTCATCTCAGGTTATGGTATTTCAGTGGATCCTGCAAAGATTCAAGCGATAACAAATTGGCTGACACTGACTAATGTGTCAGAGATTTGTAGTTTCATGGGTTTAGCTGGTTATTATCGCAGATTTGTCTAGAACTTCTCTAGGATAGCACATCCTATCACTTCTCTTCAAAATAAAGGAAAGAAGTTCGTATGGACAGAGAAATCTGAGGAAGCTTTCCAGAAGCTCAAGGAGCTTTTGACCAGTGCACCGATTCTAGCCGTACCGGATCCAGAAGGTGATTTCATGGTATGTATAGATGCTTCTCTTGAAGGGATTGGGGCAGTGTTGATGCAGAATGGACGGGTGATTGCATATGAATCATGCAAGCTCAAGGATCATGAGTTAAATTATCCTAAGCATGATCTTGAGTTAGCAACAATAGTTCATGCTTTAACAAGGTGGAGACATTTCTTGTTGGGGCACATATTTGAGCTACACAGCAATCATCGTAGTCTTCAGTACATTTTTACTCAACCTAATTTGAATGCTCACCAGAGGCGATGGATGAAGTTTCTATGCGAGTATGATTTTGAGGTTAAGTACATTCAGGGTAAGGAGAATGTGGTGGTGGATGCTTTGAGTTGTAGGAGACATGTGATAACATCGATGACTCTTAGTGTGGATTTGAGGAGTCGTATTCTTCAGGTACTTCCTGCGGATTCATGGTATCAAGAAGTGTGTAGAGAGATTGATTCAAGAAGATCTTTGGAAGGTAAGTTTGCAGGTTTCGTTCAAGAGTCAAATGGTCTTTTGAGACATTTGGGGAGGATTTATGTGCCATTTTCGAATGAGCTTCGCACCTTGATACTAGTAGAAGCCCATCGTACACCTTACTCAGCACATCCAAGTGTCAAGAAGATGCATGCTGATTTGAGATGTTTTTTCTTTTGGTCTGGGATGAAGCGAGATATTGTTGATTTTGTGGCTAGGTGTCTTGAGTGTCAGAGTGTCAAGGAAGAACACCAACACCCGGCTAGACTTTTGCAGCCTAATCTCATTCTTTTTTGAAAGTGGGATATCATCTCCATGGATTTTATAGTAAGATTACCTATGACAGTTCAGCGTCATGATGCTATCATGGTTACCGTTGATTGGTTGACTAAGGTGGCACATTTCTCACCGATCAGGTCTTCCTACACAGTAGCTTCTATAGCTAATATTTTCATGCATGAAATTGTGAGACTACATGGTATTCCTAGAAGGATTATTTCTGACAGGGATCCTGTATTCACATCTGCATTCTGGAAATCATTGCAGCATGAGCTTGGAGCATAGCTAAACTTTAGTTTGGCATATCATCCAGAGATAGATGGTCATATAGAGAGGGTGATCCAGGTTTTGGAGGATATGCTACGGATGTATTTGATGGATAGGCAGACACATTGGGAGGACTATCTCTACCTAGTGGAGTTATCTTACAATAATGGGTATCATAGTTCTATTGGCATGGCACCTTTTCAGGCATTATATGGTCGTCCTTGTCATACACCATTAAGTTGGGACAGTCTTGAGGATCACATCCTATTGGGTCCTGAGATGCTTCGTGATATAGAGCAATAGGTAGTGCGTATCCATGAGCACTTGACTACAACACAGGATAGACATAAGAAGTATGTCGATGCTCATAGGACTGATAAGTAGTTTGCTGTGGAAGATAAGGTTTTCTTGAGAGTGTGACCGTGAAAGAGTCCAATCCGGTATGGAAAGGGTTCTAAGCTAGCACCTCGCTTTGTGGGACCATTCGAGATTCTAGAGAGGATTGGCCCAGTTGCTTATCGCCTTGCTTTACCGCCTAGCGTAGGTCACATTCATGATGTTTTCATTGTTTCAGTGCTTAGGCAGTATATTCTTGATATTGTGCATGTTCTTGATTGGAATGCGTTACAGGTAGAGGATGGGTAGCTGGCTTTGGAGCTGGTTCGTATTCTGGAGCAGCGAGGGTTGACCCTCAGGGGTCGAACCATCGAGCAGGTAAGGGTCCAATGGGACCCTACTGATGATTCTTCAGCTACTTGGGAGGATGCAGCTAGATTGAGGGAGTTATATCCCTATTTGTTTGTAGGCTTCCAGGAGGAAGCCTAACTGAAGGGGGGGTGGATGTAGTGCCTACCCTTGTTCACATCTTTTTTAGACTTATTTTTGTTATTATTATCAGACTATGATCGAAAAGTTTTATGTTGATGGATTAGTGGTATTGTTTTGACACTATCAGACATTATGATATGGATTCAATTGATTTATGATGAGACCATTTAGACTTTACATTTCATGTATGTATGATGATCATTATGTTGTTTTCAGATATTATTGATGATTAGTTGATGGTTATTATCTTATGTGTTTTATTATGGATACTTACCCCATACTTGCATGTGTATGGTGTGCATATTTTCATATTGTATGGTGTTTCTGATGTGGTTAAGGAAGGGAGTCGTAGTCACCTGCTTAGTCGGGATCTAGACGATGCACCACTTCTTGCCAATATCTGTTTAGCTTAGCATTATATATATTGTATGTACATGCATGGTTTTTTTGCAAGTTGCAGGTACCGGGTATCGACTTTCCTGAATTGCCAGGATGAGCGTACCCTATTATACTATCTCAATGATAAGAGAAGGGAGATAAATTCTCAAGTCCAAATCCCAAACCCTTAAACCATTTGTCCTAGTGAGTTAGGACAAGTATCAGAGTTGAGTACCCACTGAATATGTCGGATGACATATTTCATGATTTTAAACCCTTTAGACTGATTTTATATGATTTGTTCTATGATGAATTTTCATATTTTATCTTGGAGGTCTATGGTGAATTTTCTATTAATTAAGTCTTAATAAATAGATTTAATTAATAAATTAATTATTTTGGAGAAAATTAATAAAATATCATGATCTTTGATATTTTGAGTATAATTAATTAAATGTGAATTATTGAGGAAAATGAATTAAATAAAAGAAAATTAGAAAATTAAAATTAATAATAATAATAAAATAATAATAAAGTAATAAATAATTAATAATAATAAAAGTTATAAAAATCAAAATGAAAGTTATAAATATTTAAATAGAAATTATATAAAAAGTAAATTGGAGTTATAAGCTTGCATGAGAATTAACGCACTTCTCTATTTCTCATGTGTCAACAACACGGAGGTTAGTGCATCAATTAAGCACATGGTGTCTACAACCCTATGGCTCATCTTGAAGGTTGGAAAAAAACCCATGCTTAGTTGGTGACACCTTCCATCTGTTTCTAGAAGCATTCTAGATGTTTCCTGAGAGCTCTTTATATTGAAGCATTCTTAGAAGCTTAGACACAGCGTTGGAGAGCAATTGGAGCATTGGAGGACTCAAGAACTCTGAAGAAGGGAGCTTGCTCTACGAGTTTTCTGAGGAAGAGCAAATTAGCATCAAAATCTAGATAGATTCTTGTGATTTTACTTATGCTATTTCTGCATCATGCATTCTTGTCTTCTTCGTGTATTCCATATGTCTTCTGAGGAATTTCATATTTCTATTGTATGCATTCTCAATTTGGGAAATTAAATTTATTTGAGAATTTTATATGCATGGAATTAAAAAGAACACGAGGCTAGGGTTGAAATTCATAGTCAAAACCATTAGATTAATTATTGAATTTTTTTTTGAGATCAATGGTTGATAGGAAAATTCTGAGAATTGAAATTTATATATATACCTTATGTTTTTGTGTCAATTTGCATACTCATGCACACGTATATATATATATATATATATATATATATATATATATATATATATATATATATATATATATATATATATGCAATTATATATATATATACACATGTTTATATGCTGTGATGTTTTAAAATTTGTATGTATCTATATATATACACACATATAAATATATATATATACATATTTATACCCTCACACACAGATATATATATATATATATATATATATATATATATATATACACATATGTATTTATTTAATTTAAAATTGAATTCGCATATAGTAACCACCGACTGAAATTGCTTACGCGATTTTAAAAAATATATATATATATATAATATGCTTTGAAAAAGGGGGGGGGGGGGGGTGGATGTACTCTCACCCTCCCCCGTACTGCCACTGTCATATGAGAATTTATTAGCACAGGGTACCTGCGCATCGCAGGGTACCCGTGCACGGGGTTAAATCCGTTTCAGACAAATTTTGGTGGGGCGAGTTTATCTCAACCCCTACCCATTTATATTTTTTTAAGGCAGCAGTCGGAGTCATATGTGCTATGACTATCCACCGACGCTTATGTATATGGGCCTCACGATTTTATAACCGGCGGTGTCTGTTATTAAACAGAGGGATGTGATTAAAGTTTTTGAATCAAAATTTTGTGATTCGATTTCATATTTCATTTTTTAATAAAATGCGAAAATTATTATTATTTATATATTTACATATGTATATATATATATATATATATATATGTAATATTTAAATACGTTATTAATAAATTTGAATAATTATTACTTGATTAAAGATTTAATGATTCATCTTTTATAATGATGAATTATAATATTATAATTTAACTATTAGAATTTAATTAATAGTTTTCAATTATAAAATATATAAAGTATATGAAATTTAATTAAAAGTTGGTGGGGAACGATTTGAACAGAATATTGTAAATTGGAAATTGGATTTTAGACTTATAAAGGAAAACTTTTATCCATCAAAAAACAATACATGGAAAAACGTACAAAATGTTCCTCTAATTCTTTCTCTAAACTTGGAAACGTAAACTGAGACTTTTGCATTGGAATTCAAATTTGAAAACTTAGCAAAACCAAAACATGTGTTTACATTGTCTATTCTTTATGCTATTGTTTTGGGTTTTAGGTTGACTAGTGTTGACCAGTATAGGACGTTTACCAGAGGCTTGGGAGTTTTGTGATTGTGATGTCATGATGATGTTTTAATCTCGATCTTTATAAACCCAACCATGGTTATGTGATGGAATGCTCTATGTATTGGATGTGATACTAATTGTTATAGTTGAGATTCTTATGTATGAGACACTTGGCTTAACCATTATTTTTGGTCATCGATCAGTTATCCTTGATTATTTTCTAGTTGCCATGATGGGACTGAAATGTGCATTTATACTTAATGATGTCATGTTGTGACATATTTGAGTCATCCATTTTTGGAGTATTCGATAAGTATGATTGAGATATATTTTGGTTATTGAGAACCATTGGATATTTGATTATCAGTGATACTTCAGTTGCCAATAGAGAGCTATTGTGTTCATGATTTTCTATGGATGTTTACTCATGGAGATTTGATGCTTTTATGCATGTTTGATGATTTTATTATGGATTATCTTTTGTAATTTTGAGATTTATGAGTCCATGAGCATTAGGGTAGGATATCTGTATGTAGTGATGGGAAGTGGCTTCCAATGGGGGCCGGGGCCCTAAGAGGCTGCCAAGGTAACTCATTGTAAGTTGGATTAATAAGTGATAACATTCACACCTAATACTAACTGAATGAACCTAAAAAGATAAGTATTTTGTTCTCGCCCATGCCTTGAGTGCTTGTACAGGCTAGGATGGCAGTAGTGAGACGCATGGTTGCACCCTTGCATTCCATAGTATGCCTTGTCTATATGAGAGGATACTATTGACTGCATGAAATCAGTATGGACCCGTAGAGTTTAGCTAACTCCCAGGATAACTTGTACGTGATAATTGCGATGACACTTTCCCGCTTCCATCGTAGGTTCCCTTTTTGAACTGAAGAGAGATTTTGTTGAGATATTTAATTTAATAAAATGAGATATGCTCTCATAATTAGTTTTTCAATTTAATTAAATAATCTTTAATTAATTAGAGACACTTTTTTTATTTAATTAAATAACTTCATTTAATTAATTAGGAATGGCTTCTCATTTAATTAAATAACTTTGTTTAATTAATTAGAAGTAAGTACTCCATTTAATTAAATAATTTCTTTTAATTATTTAAAGACTCTTTTCGAAACTAGTCATCTCATGTCAACTATGGTTAAATCTGGTCAACTTTAGGTTAAACTTGATATTTACGTATGTGAATATAAGCAAATGTGAGTATGAATTCCAGCAACAATTCGATGCAAATTCTCATTCAACGTTTCAAAATGAAAAGATGTGGGTCTCTTAAATAGAATTTCCTGGAATTCATCAATGGCTGAGATCAATTTCAATCAACAGTCAGGATTAAAGGTGAAGTTCAGTCATAAAGGGAGATTTCCAAATTAAAGGGAGTTAGCAAATTTAATTTGAGTAAAATAAGGAGTTAAATGATTCAATTTGAGTAGAAAAAGGAGTCAACTGATTTAACTAATTTTTTATCAATAGTGAACTGGAAATTTCTCTTTTTGAACTGAAGAGAGGTTTTGTTGAGATATTTAATTTAATAAAAGGAGATATGCTCTCATAATTACTTTTTTTATTTAATTAAATAATCTTTAATTAATTAGGGACACTTTTCTTATTTAATTAGATAACTTCATTTAATTAATTAGAAATGACTTCTCATTTAATTAAATAATATTGTTTAATTAATTATAAGTAAGTACTCCATTTAATTAAGTAATTTCGTTTAATTATTTCAAAATTATTTTTGAAACTAGTCAACTCAAGTCAACCGTCATTAAATCTGGTCAACTTTTGGTCAAACTTGATCTTTGCGTATGTGAATATGAGCAAATGTGAGTATGAATTTCAGCAACCATTCAATGAAAATTCTCATTCAACCTTTCAAAATGAAGAGATGAGGGTTTCTTAAATAGATTTTTTTGTAATTCATCAACGGTTGAGATCGATTTCAATCAACGGTCAGGATTAAATGTGAAGTTTTGTCATAAAGGGAGATTTCCAAATTAAAGGGAGTTAAATGATTTAATTTGAGTAAAATAAGGAGTTAACTGATTCAATTTCAGTAGAAAAAGGAGTCAACTGATTTAACTCATTTTTTATCAATAGTGAACTGGAAATTTCATTTTTTGAACTAAAGAGAGATTTTGTTTACATATTTAATTTATTAAAATGAGATATGCTCTTATAATTACTTTTTCTATTTAATTAAATAATTTTTAATTAATTAGAGACACTTTTCTTATTTAATTAAATAACTTCATTTAATTAATTAAGAATGTCTTCTCATTTAATTAAATAGCTTTTTTTAATTAATTAGAAGTAAGTACTCCATTTAATTAAATAATTTCGTTTAATTATTTAAAAATTCTTTTCGAAACTAGTCAACTCAAGTCAACTATGGTTAAATTTGGTCAACTTTTGGTAAAACTTGATATTTGCGTATGTGAATATGAGTAAAGGTGAGTATGAATTCCAACAACAATTCGATGCAAAATTCTCATTCAACCTTTCAAAATGAAGAGATGTGGGTCTCTTAAATAGAATTTCCTAGAATTCATCAACGGTTGAGATCGATTTCAATCAACGGTCAGGATTAAAGGTGAAGTTCAGTCATAAAGGGAGATTTCCAAATTAAAGGGAGCTAACAGATTTAATTTGAGTAAAATAAGGAGTTAACTGATTCAATTTGAGTAGAAAAAGGAGTCAACTAATTTAACTCATTTTCGATTAATAGTGAACTGGAAATTTTCCTTTTTGAACTGAAGAGAGATTTTGTTGAAATATTTAATTTAATAAAATGAGATATGATCTCATAATTACTTTTTCTATTTAATTAAATAATCTTTAATTAATTAGAGACACGTTTCTTATTTAATTAGATAACTTCATTTAATTAATTAGGAATGACTTTTCATTTAGTTAAATAACTTTGTTTAATTAATTATAAGTAAGTACTACATTGAATTAAATAATTTAGTTTAATTATTTTAAAATTATTTTTGAAACTAGTCAACTCAAGTCAACCATGGTTAAATCTGGTCAACTTTTGGTCAAACTTGATCTTTGCGTATGTGAATATGAGCAAATGTGAGTATGAATTCCAGCAACAATTCAATGCAAATTCTCATTCAACCTTTCAAAATCAAGAGATGAGGGTCTCTTAAATAGACTTTCCTGGAATTCATCAACGGTTGAGATCGATTTCAATCAATGGTCAGGATTAAAGGTGAAGTTCAGTCATAAAGGGAGATTTCCAAATTAAAGGGAGTTAAAAGATTTAATTTGAGTAAAATAAGGAGTTAACTGATTCAATTTCAGTTGAAAAAGGAGTCAACTGATTTAACTCATTTTTAATCAATAGTGAACTGGAAATTTCCCTTTTTGAACTGAAGAGAGATTTTGTTTACATATTTAATTTATTAAAATGAGATATGCTCTCATAATTACTTTTTCTATTTTATTATATAATCTTTAATTAATTAGATGCAATTTTCTTATTTAATTAAATAACTTCATTTAAATAATTAGAAATGGCTTCTCATTTATTTAAATAACTTGTTTTAATTAATTAGAAGTAAGTACTCCATTTAATTAAATAATTTCGTTTAATTATTTCAAATTTTTTTTCAAAACTAGTCAACTCAAGTCAACCGTGGTTAAATCTGGTCAACTTTTGGTCAAACTTGATCATTGCATATTTGAATATGAGCAAATGTGATTATGAATTCCAGCAACAATTCGATGCAAATTCTCATTAAACCTTTCAAAATGAAGAGATGAGGGTCTCTTAAATAGACTTTTCTGGAATTCATCAACGGTTGATATCGATTTCTATTAACGATCAGGATTAAAGGTGGAGTTTAGTCATAAAGGGAGATTTCCAAATTAAAGGGAGTTAACAGATTTAATTTGAGTAAAATAAGGAGTTAATTGATTCAATTTGAGTAGAAAAAGGAGTCAACTGATTTAACTCATTTTTGATCAACAGTGAACTGGAAATTTCCCTTTTTGAATTGAAGAGAGATTTTGTTGAGATATTTAATTTAATAAAATGAGATATGTTATCATAATTACTTTTTCTATTTAATTAAATAATCTTTAATTAATTAGAGATAATTTTCTTATTTAATTAAATAACTTCATTTAATTAATTAGGAATGACTTCTTATTTAATTAAATAATTTTGTTTAATTAATTAGAACTAAGTACTCCATTTAATTAATAAATAATTTTGTTTAACTATTTCAAAAAAAATTCCAAACTAGTCAACTCAAGTCAACCGTGGTTAAATCTGCTCAACTTTTGGTCAAACTTGATCTTTGCGTATGTGAATATGAGCAAATGTGAGTATGAATTCCAACAACAACTCGATGCAAATTTTCATTCAACCTTTCAAAATGAAGAGATGAGGGTCTCTTAGATAGACTTTCTTGGAATTCATCAACGGTTGAGATCGATTTCAATCAACGGTTAGGATTAAAGGTGAAGTTCAGTCATACAGTGAGATTTTCAAATTAAAGGGAGTTAACAAATTTAATTTGAGTAAAATAAGGAGTTAACTGATTCAATTTGAGAAGAAAAGGGAGTCAACTGATTTAAATCATTTTTTATAAATAGTGAACCAGAAATTTCCCTTTTTGAACTGAAGAGAGATTTTGTTTACATATTTAATTTAATAAAATGAGCTATGCTGTCATAGTTACTTTTTTTATTTAATTAAATAATCTTTAATTAATTAGAGGAACTTTTCTTATTTAATTAAATAACTTCATTTAATTAATTAGGAATGACTTCTCATTTAATTAAATAACTTTGTTTAATTAATTAGAATTAAGTACTCCATTTAATTAAATAATTTCGTCTAATTATTTCAAGATTCTTTTCATAACTAGTCAACTCAAGTCAACCGTGGTTAAATCTAGTCAACTTTTGGTCAAACTTGATCTTTGCATATGTGAATATGAGCAAATGTGAGTATGAATTCCAGCAACAATTTGATGCAAATTTTCATTCAACCTTTCAAAATGAAGAGATGATGGTCTCTTAAATAGACTCTCCTAAAATTCATCAATAGTTGAGATCGATTTCAATCAACGGTCAGGATTAAAAGTGAAGTTCACTCATAAAGGGAGATTTCCAAATTAAAGAGATTAAAGAGATTTAATTTGAGTAAAATAAGGAGTTAACTGATTTAACTCATTTTTTATCAATAGCGAACTGAAAATTTCCCTTTTTGATCTAAAGGGAGATCTTGTTGAGATATTTAATTTAATAAAATGAGATATGCTCTCATAATTACTTTTTCTATTTAATTAAATATTCTTTAATTAATTAGGAATGGCTTCTTATTTAATTAAATAACTTTTTTTAATTAATTACAAGTATTTTATTTAATTAAATAATTTCGTTTAATTATTTAAAAATTCTTTCCGAAACTAGTCAACTCAAGTGAAACATGGTTAAATCTAGTCAACTTTGGGTCAAACTTGATCTTTGCATATGTGAATATGAGCAAATGTGAGTATGAATTCTAGCAACAATTCGATGCAAATTCTCATTCAACCTATCAAAAAGAAGAGATGGGGGTCTCTTAAATAGACTTTCTTGGAATTCATCAACGGTTGAGATCGATTTCCATCAACGGTCAGGATTAAAAGTGAAGTTCAGTTATAAAGGAAGATTTTCAAATTAAAGGGAGTTAATAGATTTAATTTGAGTAAAATAAGGAGTTAACTGATTCAATTTGAGTAGAAAAAGGAGTTAACTGATTTAACTAATTTTTGACCAATAGTGAACTGGAAATTTCCCTTTGTAAACTGAAGAGAGATTTTGTTGAGATATTTAATTTAATAAAATGAGATATGCTCTCATAATTACTTTTTCTATTTAATTAAATAATGTTTAATTAACTAGAGATAATTTTCCTATTTAATTAAATAACTTCATTTAATTAACTAGTCAACTCAAGTCAATCGTGGTTAAATCTGGTCAACTTTTGGTCAAACTTGATCTTTGCGTATGTGAATATGAGCAAATGTGAGTATGAATTCTAGCAATAATTCGATGCAAATTCTCATTCAACATTTCAAAATGAAGAGATGAGGGTCTTTTAAATAGACTTTCTTGGAATTCATCAACCGTTGAGATCGATTTCAATCAACGGTCAGGATTAAAGGTGATGCTCAGTCATAAAGGGAGATTTTTAAATTAAAGAGAGTTAACAAATTTAATTTGAGTAAAATAAGGAGTTAACTGATTCAATTTGAGTAGCAAAAGGAATTAACTAATTAAACTCATTTTTGATCAATAGTGAACTGGAAATTTTCCTTTTTGAACTAAAGAGAGATTTTGTCAAGATATTTAATTTAATAAAATGAGATATGCTCTCATAATTACTTTTTCTATTTAATTAAATAATCTTTAATTAATTAGAGACACTTTTCTTATTTAATTAAATAATTTCATTTAATTAATTAAGAATGGCTTCTCATTTAATTAAATAAATTTATTTAATTAATTAGAAGTAAGTACTCCATTTAATTAAATAATTTCATCTAATTATTTCAAAATTCTTTTCGAAACAAGTCAACTCAAGTCAACCGTAGTTAAATCTGATCAACTTTTGGTCAAATTTGATCTTTGCATATGTGAATATGAGCAAATGTGAGTATGAATTCCAGCAACAATTCGATGTAAATTCTCATTCAACCTTTCAAAATGAAGAGATTAGGGTCTCTTAAATAGTCTTTCTTGGAATTCATCAACAGTTGAGATCGATTTCAATCAACGGTCAGGATTGAAGGTGAAGTTCAGTCATAAAGGGAGATGTCCAAATTAAAGGGAGTTAACAGATTTAAGTTGACTAAAATAAGGAGTTAACTAATTCAATTTGAGTAGAAAAATGAGTTAACTGATTTAACTCATTTTTGATCAATAATGAACTAGAAATTTTCATTTTTGAACTGAAGAGAGATTTTGTTGAGATATTTAATTTAATAAAATGAGATATGCACTCATAATTACCTTTTCTATTTAATTAAATAGTATTTAATTAATTAGAGACACTTTTCTTATTTAATTAAATAACTTCATTTAATTAATTAGGAATAGCTTCTCATTTAATTAAATAACTTGGTTTAATTAATTAGAAGTAAGTACCCAATTTAATTAAATAATTTCGTTTATTTATTTCAAATTTTTTTTTGAAACTAATCAACTCAATTCAACCGTGGTTAAATTTGGTCAACTTTTGGTCAAACTTGATCTTTGCGTATGTGAAAATGAGCAAATGTCGGTATGAATTTTAGCAACAATTCGATGCAAGTTCTCATTCAACCTTTCAAAATGAAGAGATGAGGGTCTCTTAAATAGACTTTCCTAGAATTCATCAACGGTTGAGATCGATTTCAATCAACGGTCAGGATTAAAGGTGAAGTTCCGTCATAAAGGGAGATTTCCAAATTAAAGAGAGCTAACAGATTTAAGTTGAGTAAAATAAGGATTTAATTGATTCAATTAGAGTAGAAAAAGGAGTTAACTGATTTAACTTATTTTTGATCAATAGTGAACTGGAAATTTCTCTTTTTGAAATGAAGAGAGATTTTGTTAAGATATTTAATTTAATAAAATGAGATATGCTCTCATAATTACTTTTTCTATTTAATTAAATAATCTTTAATTAATTAGAGACTCTTTTCTTATTTAATTAAATAACTTCATTTAATTAATTAGGAATGACTTCTTATTTAATTAAATAACTTTGTTTAATTAATTAGAAGTAAGTACTCCATTTAATTAAATAATTTTGTTTAATTATTTCAAAATTCTTTTCGAAACTAGTCAACTCAAGTGAAACATGGTTATAACTAGTCAAATTTGGGTCAAACCTGATCTTTGCGTATGTGAATATGAGCAAATGTGAGTATGAATTCCAACAACAATTTGATGCAAATTCTCATTCATCCTGTCAAAAAGAAGAGATTAGGGTCTCTTAAATAGACTTTCTTAGAATTCATCAATGGTTGAGATCGATTTCAATCAACAGTCAGGATTAAAAGTGAAGTTCAGTCATAAAGGGAGATTTTCAAATTAAAAGGAGTTAACAGATTTAATTTGAGTAAAACAAGGAGTTAACTGATTCAATTTGAGTAGAAAAAAGAGTTCACTGATTTAACTAATTTTTGATCAATAGTGAACTAGAAATTTCACTTTTTGAACTGAAGAGAGATTTTGTTGAGATATTTAATTTAATAAAATGAGATATGCTCTCATAATTAATTTTTCTATTTAATTAAATAATCTTTAATTAATTAGAGACACTTTTCTTATTTATTTAAATAACTTCATTTAATTAATTAGGAATGACTTCTCATTTAATTAAATAACTTTGTTTAATTAATTAGAAGTAAGTACGTCATTTATTTAAATAATTTCATTTCATTCTTTTAAAATAAAATTTGAAAGTAGTCAACTCAAGTCAACCGTGGTTAAATTTGGTCAACTTTTGGTCAAACTTGATCTTTGTGTATGTGAATATGAGCAAATGTGAGTATGAATTCCAGCAACAATTCAATGCAAATTCTCATTCAACCTTTCAAAATGAAGAGATGAGGGTCTCTTAAATAGAGTTTTCTTGAATTCATCAATAGTTGAGATCGATTTCAATCAACGGTCAGGATTAAAGGTGAAGTTCAGTCATAAAGGGAGATTTCCAAATTAAAGGGAGTTAACAGATTTAATTTGAGTAAAATAAGGAGTTAACTGATTCAATTTGAGTACAAAAAGGAGTTAACTGATTTAACTCATTTTTTATCAATAGTGAACTGCAAATTTCCCTTTTTGAACTGAAGAGAGATTTTGTTTAGATATTTAATTTAATAAAATGAGTTATGCTCTCATAATTACTTTTTCCATTTAATTAAATAATCTTTAATTAATTAGAGACACTTTTCTTATTTAATTAAATAACTTCATTTAATTAATTAGGAATGGCTTCTCATTTAATTAAATAACTTTGTTTAATTAATTAGAAGTAAGTACTGCATTTAATTAAATAATTTCGTTTAATTATTTAAAAATTCTTTTCGAAACTAGTCAACTCAAGTCAACCATGGTTAAATCTGGTCAACTTTTGATCAAACGTGGTCTTTGCATATGTGAAGATGAGCAAATGTAAGTATGAATTCTAGCAACAATTCGATGCAAATTCTCATTCAACCTTTCAAAATGAAGAGATGAGGGTCTCTTAAATAGACTTTCTTGGAATTCATCAACGGTTGAGATCAATTTCAATCAACAGTCAGGATTAAAGGTGAAGTTTAGTCATAAAGAGAGATTTTCAAATTAAAGGAAGTTAACAGATTTAATTTGAGTAAAATAAGGAGTTAACTGATTCAATTTGAGTAGGAAAAGGAGTTAACTAATTTAACTAATTTTTGATCAATAATGAAATGAAAATTTCCTGTTTTGAACTGAAGAGAGATTTTGTTGAGATATTTAATTTAATAAAATGAGATATGCTGTCATAATTACTTTTTCTATTTAATTAAATAATCTTTAATTAATTAGAGACATGTTTCTTATTTAATTAAATAACTTCATTTAATTAATTAGGAATGGCTTCTCATTTAATTAAATAACTTTGTTTAATTAATTAGAACTAAGTACTCCATTTAATTAAATAATTTTGTTTAATTATTTCAAAATTCTTTTCAAAACTAGTCAACTCAAGTCAACCATGGTTAAATATATTCAACTTTTGATCAAACTTGATCTTTGCGTATGTGAATATGAGCAAATGTGAGTATGAATTACAGCAACAATTCGATGCAAATTCTCATTCAACCTTTCGAAATGAAGAGATGAGAGTCTCTTAAATAGACCTTTCTAGAATTCATCAATGGTTGAGATTGATTTCAATCAACGGTCAGTATTAAAGGTGAAGTTCAGTCATAAAGGGAGATTTCCAAATTAAAGGGAGTTAAAAAATTTAATTTGAGTAAAATAAGGAGTTAACTGATTCAATTTGAGTACAAAAAGGAGTTAACTGATTTAACTCATTTTTTATCAATATTGAACTGAAAATTTTCCTTTTTGAACTGAAGAGAGATTTTGTTTAGATATTTAATTTAATAAAATGAGATATGCTCTCATAATTACTTTTTCCATTTAATTAAATAATCTTTAATTAATTAGAGACACTTTTTTTATTTAATTAAATAACTTCATTTAATTAATTAGGAATGGCTTCTCATTTAATTAAATAACTTTGTTTAATTAATTAGAAGTAAGTACTCCATTTAATTAAATAATTTCGTTTAATTATTTAAAAGTTTTTTTCGAAACTAGTCAACCATGGTTAAATCTGGTCAACTTTTGATCAAACTTGATCTTTGCGTATGTGAAGATGAGCAAATGTGAGTATGAATTCTAGCAACAATTCGATGAAAATTCTCATTCAACATTTCAAAATGAAGAGATTAGGGTCTCTTAAATAGACTTTCTTGGAATTCATCAACGGTTGAGATCGATTTCAATCAACGGTTAGGATTAAAGGTGAAGTTCAGTCATAAAGGGAGATTTTGAAATTAAAGGGAGTTAACAGATTTAATTTGAGTAAAATAAAGAGTTAACTGATTCAATTTGAGTAGAAAAAGGAGTTGACTGATTTAACTCATTTTTGGTCAATAGTGAACTGGAAATTCACCTTTTTGAACTGAAGAGAGATTTTGTTGAGATATATAATTTAATAAAATGAGATATGCTCTCATAATTACTTTTTCTATCAAATTAAATAATCTTTAATTAATTAGAGACACTTTTCTTATTTAATTAAATAACTTCATTTAATTAATTAGGAATGGCTTCTCATTTAATTAAATAACTTTGTTTAATTAATTAGAACTAAGTACTCCATTTAATTCAATAATTTTGTTTAATTATTTGAAATTTTTTTTTGAAACTAGTCAACTCAAGTCAACTGTGGTTAAATCTGGTCAACTTTTGGTCAAACTTGATCTTTGTGTATTTGAATATGAACAAATGTGAGTATGAATTCCAGCAACAATTCGATGCAAATTCTCATTCAACCTTTCAAAATTAAGAGATGAGGGTCTCTTAAATAGACTTTCCTAAAATTCATCAACGGTTGACATCGATTTCAATCAACGGTCAGGATTAAAAGTGAAGTTCAGTCATAAAGGGAGATTTTTAAATTAAAGGGAGTTAACTGATTTAATTTGAGTAAAATAAGGAGTTAACTGATTCAATTTGAGTAGAAAAAGAAGTTAACTGATTTAACTAATTTTTGATCAATAGTGAACTGGAAATTTCCCTTTTTGAACTGAAGAGAGATTTTGTTAAGATATTTAATTTAATAAAATGAGATATGCTCTCATAATTACTTTTTCTATTTAATTAAATAATCCTTAATTAATTAGAGACACTTTTCTTATTTAATTAAATAACTTCATTTAATTAATTAGGAATGGCTTCTCATTTAATTAAATAAGTTTGTTTAATTAATTTGACGTAAGTACTCCATTTAATTAAATAATTTTGTTTAATTATTTCAAAAAAAATTTGAAACTAGTCAACTCAAGTCAACCATGGTTAAATTTGGTCAACTTTTGGTCAAACTTGATCTTTGCGTATGTGAATATGAGCAAATGTGAGTATTAATTCCAACAACAATTCGATGCAAATTCTCATTCAACCTTTCAAAATTAAGAGATGAGGGTCTCTTAAATAGACTTTCCTGAAATTCATCGAGGGTTGAGATCGACTTCAATCAACAGTCAGGATTAAAGGTGAAGTTCAGTCATAAAGGGAGATTTCCAAATTAAAGGGAGTTAAGAAATTTAGTTTGAGTAAAATAAGGAGTTAACTGATTCAAATTGAGTAGAAAAAGGAGTTGACTGATTTAACTCATTTTTTATCAATAGTGAACTGGAAATTTACCTTTTTAAACTGAAGAGAGATTTCGTTGAGATATTTAATTTAATAAAATGTGATATGCTCTCATAATTACTTTTTCTGTTTAATTAAATAATCTTTAATTAATTAGAGACATTTTTCTTATTTAATTAAATAACTTCATTTAATTAATTATGAATGGCTTCTCATTTAATTAAATAACTTTGTTTAATTAATTAGAAGTACTCCATTTATTTAAGTAATTTCGTTTAATTATTTTAAAATTCTTTTCAAAACTAGTCAACTCAAGTCAACCGTGGTTAAATTTGGTCAACTTTTGGTCAAACTTGATCTTTGGGTATGTGAATATGAGCAAATGTGAGTATGAATTTTAGCAACAATTCAATGCAAATGTAGTGCCTACCATCGTCTACATCTTTTCTTGATGTTGTTATTATTATCAGACTATGATAGACTAGTCTTATGTTGATGGATTAGTGGTATTGTTTTGACACTATCAGACATTATGTTATCGATTCAGTGGTTATATGATGAGATCATTTAGATTTTCCATTTCATGCATACATGATGATCATTATACTGTTTTAATTTATTATTGATGATTAGATATATGGTTTATTATCTTATGTGTTTTATTATGGATACTTACCCCATACTTGCATGTGCATGGTGTGCGTATTTTGTTATTGTATGGCATGTCTGATGTGGTTAATGAAGGGAGTTGTAGTCACCTGCTTAGTCAGGATCTACACGATGCACCACTTTCTGCCATTGTCTGTTTAGCTTAGCATTATATATATTGTCTGTTTAGCTTAGAGAAGTTGGTGAAACTTGATCTTTGCGTATGTGAATATGAGAAAATGTGAGTATGAATTCCAGCAACAATTCGATGCAATTTAATAAGGAGTAAAATAAGGAGTTAACTGATTCAATTTGAGTAAAAAAAGAAGTTAACTGATTTAACTCATTTTTTATCAATGGTGAATTGGAAATTTCCCTTTCTGAACTAAAGAGAGATTTTGTTGAGATATTTAATTTAATAAAATGTGATATGCTCTCATAATTACTTTTTCTATTTAATTAAATAATTTTTATTTAATTAAAGACACTTTTCTTATTTAATTAAATAACTTCATTTAGTTAATTAGGAATGGCTTCTCATTTAATTAAATAACTTTGTTTAATTAATTAGAGGTAATTACTCAATTTAATTAAATAATTTAGTTTAATTATTTGAAAATTCTTTTCGAAACTAGTCAACTCAATTAACCCGTGGTTAAATCTGGTCAACTTTTGATCAAACTTGATCTTTGCGTATCTGAATATGAGAAAATGTGAGTATGAATTCTAGCAACAATTCGATGCAAATTTTCATTCAACCTTTCAAAATGAAGAGATGAGGGTCTCTTAAATAGACTTTCCTGGAATTCATCAACGATTGAAATCGATTTCAATCAAAGATCGGGATTAAAGGTGAAGTTCAGTCATAAAGGGAGATTTCCAAATTAAAGAGAGTTAACAGAATTAATTTGAGTAAAATAAAGAGTTAACAGATTCAATTTGAGTTGAAAAAGAAGTTAATTGATTTGATTCATTTTTTATCAATAGTGAACTGGAAATTTCCCTTTTTGAACTAAAGAGAGATTTTGTTGAGATATTTAATTTAATAAAATGAGATATGCTCTCATAATTACTTTTTCTATTTAATTAAATAATCTTTAATTAATTAGAGACACTTTTCTTATTTAATTAAATAACTTCATTTAATTAATTAGGAATGGCTTCTAATTTAATTAAATAACTTTGTTTAATTAATTAGAAGTAAGTACTCCATTTAATTAAATAATTTCGTTTAATTATTTCAAAATTCTTTTCGAAACTAGTCAACTCAAGTCAACCATGGTTAAATCTGGTTAACTTTTGATCAAACTTGATCTTTGCGTATGTGAATATGAGCAAATGTGAGTATGAATTCCAACAACAATTTGATGCAAATTCTCATTCAACTTTTTAAAATGAAGAGATGAGGGTCTCTTAAATAGACTTTCCTTGAATTTATCAACGGTTGAGATCGATTTCAATCAACGGTTAGGATTAAAGTTGAAATTCAGTCATAAAGCAAGATTTCCAAATTAAAGGGAGTTAACAAGTTTAATTTGAGTAAAATAAGGAGTTAACTGATTCAATTTGAGTAGAAAAATGAGTTAACTGATTTAACTCATTTTTGATCAATAGTGAACTGGAAATTTCCTTTTTTGAACTGAAGGGAGATTTTGTTGAGATATTTAATTTAATAAAATGAGATATGCTGTCATAATTACTTTTTCTATTTAATTAAATAATCTTTAATTAATTAGAGACACTTTTCTTATTTAATTAAATAACTTCATTTAATTAATTAGGAATGGCTTCTCATTTAATTAAATAACTTTGTTTAATTAATTAGAAGTACTCTATTTATTTAAACAATTTCGTTTAATTATTTTAAAATTCTTTTCGAAACTAGTCAACTCAAGTCAACCGTGGTTAAATTTGGTCAACTTTTGGTCAAACTTGATCTTTGCGTATGTGAATATGAGCAAATGTGAGTATTAATTTTAGCAACAATTCGATGCAAATGTAGTGCTTACCGTCGTCTACATCTTTTCTTGATATTGTTATTATTATGAGACTATGTTAGACTAGTCTTATATTGATGGATTAGTGGTATTGTTTTGACACTATCAGACATTATGTTATGGATTTAGTGGTTATATGATGAGATCATTTAGATTTTACATTTCATGCATACATGATGATCATTATACTATTTTAAGTTATTATTGATGATTAGATGGATGGTTTATTATCTTATGTGTTTTATTATGGATACTTACCCCATACTTGCATGTGTATGGTGTGTGTGTTTTGTTATTGTATGGCGTGTCTGATGTGGTTAACGAAGGGAGTTGTAGTCACCTGCTTAGTAAGGATCTACACGATGCACCACTTTCTGCCATTATCTGTTTAGCTTAGCATTATATATATTGTCTGTTTAGCTTAGAGAAGTTGCTGAAACTTGATCTTTGCGTATGTGAATATGAGCAAATGTGAGTATGAATTCTAGCAACAATTCGATGCAAATTCTCATTCAACCTTTCAAAATTAAGAGATGAGGGTCTCTTAAATAGACTTTCTTGGAATTCATCAACGGTTGAGATTGATTTCAATCAATGGTAATGATTAAAGGTGAAGTTCAGTCATAAAGGGAGATTTTCAAATTAAAGAGAGTTAACATATTTAATTTGAGTAAAATAAGGAGTTAACTAATTCAATTTGAGTAGAAAAAGAAGTTAACTGATTTAACTCATTTTTTATCAATAGTGAACTGGAAATTTCCCTTTTTGAATTGAAGAGAGATTTTGTTGAGATATTTAATTTAATAAAATGAGATATGCTCTCATAATTACTTTTTCTATTTAATTAAATAACTTTGTTTAATTAATTAGAAGTAAGTACTCCATTTAATTAAATAATTTTGTTTAATTATTTGAAAATTCTTTTTGAAACTAGTCAACTCAAGTCAACCGTGGTTAAATCTGGTCAGCTTTTGGTCAAACTTGATCTTTGCGTATGTGAATATGAGAAAATGTGAGTATGAATTCTAGCAACAATTCGATGCAAATTCTCATTCAACTTTTCAAAATGAAGAGATGAGGGTCTCTTAAATAGACTTTCCTGGAATTCATCAACGGTTGAGATCGATTTCAATCAACGGTTAAGATTAAAGGTGAAGTTCAGTCATAAAGGGAGATTTCCAAATTAAAGGGAGTTAACAGATTTAATTTGAGTAAAATAAGGAGTTAACTGATTCAATTTGAGTAGAAAAATGAGTTAACTCATTTAACTCATTTTTGATCAATAGTGAATTGGAAATTTCCCTTTTTGAATTGAAGGAAGATTTTGTTGAGATATTTAATTTAATAAAATGAGATATGCTCTCATAATTATTTTATCTATTTAATTAAATAATCTTTAATTAATTAGAGACACTTTTCTTATTTAATTAAATAACTTCATTTAATTAATTAGGAATGGCTTCTCATTTAATTAAATAACTTTGTTTAATTAAGTAGAAGTAAGTACTCCATTTAATAAAATAATTTTATTTAATTATTTCAAAAAAAAATTTGAAACTAGTCAACTCAAGTCAACTGTGGTTAAATCTGGTAAACTTTTGGTCAAACTTGATCTTTACATATGTGAATATGAGCAAATGTGAGTATGAATTCCAGCAACAATTCGATGTAAATTCTCATTCAACTTTTCAAAATGAAGAGATGAGGGTCTCTTAAATAGACTTTCCTGGAATTCATCAACGGTTGAGATCGATTTCAATCAATGGTCAGGATTAAAGGTGAAGTTCAGTCATAAATGAAGATTTCCAAATTAAAGGGAATTAACAGATTTAAATTGAGTAAAATAAGGGGTTAACTAATTAAATTTTAGTAGAAAAAGGAGTTAACTGATTTAACTTATTTTTGATCAATAGTGAACTGAAAATTTCCCTTTTTGAATTGAAGAGAGATTTTGTTGAGATATTTAATTTAATAAAATGAGATATGCTCTCATAATTACTTTTTTTATTTAATTAAATTATCTTTAATTAAGTAGAGACACTTTTCTTATTTAACTAAATAACTTCATTTAATTAATTAGGAATGGCTTCTCATTTAATTAAATAACATTGTTTAATTAATTTGAAGTAAGTACTCCATTTAATTAAATAATTTTGTTTAATTATTTCAAAAAAAATTTCGAAACTAGTCAACTCAAGTCAATTGTGGTTAAATCTGGTCAACTTTTGGTCAAACTTGATCTTTGCATATGTGAATATGAGCAAATGTGACTATGAATTTCAGCAACAATTCGATGCAAATTCTCATTCAACTTTTCAAAATAAAGAGATGAGGGTCTCTTAAATAGACTTTCCTAGAATTTATCAACGGTTGAGATCGATTTCAATGAACGGTTAGGATTAAAGGTAAAGTTTAGTCATAAAAGGAGATTTCCAAATTAAAGGGAGTTAACAAGTTTAATTTGAGTAAAATAAGGAGTTAACTGGTTCAATTTGAGTAGAAAAAAGAGTTAACTCATTTAACTCATTTTTGATCAATAGTGAACTGGAAATTTCCCTTTTTGAACTGAAGGAAGATTTTTTTTGAGATATTTAATTTAATAAAATGAGATATGCTCTCATAATTACTTTTTCTATTTAATTAAATAATCTTTAATTAATTAGAGACAAATTTCTTATTTAATTAAATAACTTCATTTAATTAATTAGGAATGGCTTCTCATTTAATTAAATAACTTAGTTTAATTAATTAGATGTAAGTACTCCATTTAATTAAATAATTTCATTTAATTATTTCAAAAAAAAATTTGAAACTAGTCAACTCAAGTCAACTGTGGTTAAATCTGGTCAACTTTTGGTCAAACTTGATCTTTGCGTATGTGAATATGAGCGAATGTGACTATGAATTCTAGCAAAAATTTGATGCAAATGTAGTGCCTACCCTCGTCCACATCTTTTCTTGACATTGTTATTTTTATTAGACTATGATAGACTAGTCTTATGTTGATGGATTAGTGGTATTGTTTTGACACTATCAGACATTATGTTATGGATTCAGTGGTTATATGATGAGATCATTTAGATTTTACATTTCATGCATATATGATGATCATTATACTGTTTTGAGTTATTATTGATGATTAGATGGATGGTTTATTATCTTATGTGTTTTATTATGGATACTTACCCCATACTTGCATGTGTATGGTGTGCGTGTTTTCGTATTGTATGGCGTGTCTGATGTGGTTAAGGAAGGGAGTCGTAGTCACCTGCTTAGTCAAGATCTACATGATGCACCACTTTTTTCCATTGTTTGTCTAGCTTAGCATTATTTATATTGTATGTACATGCATGGTTTTTCTGCAAGTTGCAGGTACCGGGTATCAATTTCTCTGAATTGCCAGAATGAGCGTACCCTATTATACTATCTCAATGATATGTGAAGGGAGATAAATTCTCAAGTCCAAATCCCAAACCATTAAGCCAATTGTCCTAGTGAGGTAGGACAAGTATCTGGATATTTTACTCGCCGAATATGTCGGATGACATAATTCATAATTTTTAACCCTTCAAACTGATTTTGAGTGATTTTCTCTATGATGGGTTTTCATATTTTATCTTGGAAGTCTATGGTGAATTTTCTATTAATTAAGTCTTAATAAATAGATTTAATTAATAAATTAATTATTTGAGAAAATTAATATAAAATATCATGTTATTTGATATTTTGATTGTAATTAATTAAATGTGAATTATTGTGGAAAAATGAATTAAATAAAAGTAAATTAGAAATTAAAATTAATAATAATAAAATAATAATAAAGTAATAAATAAATAATAATCATAAAAGTTATAAAAGTTAAAATGAAATTTATAAATATTTATATAGAAATTATATAAAAAGTGAATTGGAGTTATAAGCTTGCATGGGATTTAGCGCACTTCTCTATTTCTCAAGTGTCAACAACACGGGGGTTAGTGCATCAATTAAGCACATGGTGTCTACAACCCTATGGCTTATCTTGAAGGTTGGAAAAGGCCCATGCTTAGTTGGTGACACCTTCCAGCTATTTCTAGAAGCATTCTAGATGTTTTCTAAAAGCTCTTTATATTCAAACATTCATAGAAGCTTAGACATGGCGTTGGGAGAGTAATTGGAGCATTGGAAGACTCGAGAATTCTGAAGAAGGGAGGAGCTTGCTTTGCTGATTTTTTGAAGAAGAGCGATTTAGCATCAGAATCCGGGTAGATTCTCGTGATTTTATTTATGCTATTTTTGCATCATGCATTCCCTGTCTTCTTCGTGTCTTCCATATGTCTTCTGAGAAGTTTCATATTTATATGCATTCTCAATATGGGTAGATTAATTTTATTGGAGAATCTTATATTCATTCTATAATGCAAATATTTTATTCTTAATTGTAGATATAATCTTTGTGGAAAAAGAAGAAGAGACATACATGGTTATATGTTCAGATCTGGATACATATATATATACATATATATATATATATATATATACATACATACATATATATATATATACATATATATATATATACATACATATATATATATACATACATACATATATATATATACTGGTACATATATATATATATACCTATGTATATAATGCACCGAATTGAGCGATTGATAAAATCGCAGTGAAAAATTTATTAAATCGCATCACGATTCATATCGCATGAAATAAGTATATATATTATATCCCGTGGGCACGATTCGTACCCTATGCCGGTGGAAGGCAGAGACCTGCCATTGCAGGTGTGCAGTGACAGGGGTACTACATACTCACTTTCGGCGCAGTGCCTTCGACTGCAGGTACTGTGTACCACAGCAAGTGTTTTGGGGGTTATTAATGTTAATGTGACACAAGAAAAAAATGTTTATGTTAAAACATTTATAAACAATCGAATTTTCATTGCTATATAATATGAAGTCAATCAAAATTGTTAAATCGATTTTATGAAAACGTATTAATATATTTGCATATGTATATATATATATATATATATGTATATATATGTATGTATGTATGTATGTATATATGTAATATGTAAATATTTTATTTATAAATTTAAGTTATTTTTATTTGATAAATGATTTATATTGAAAATTTATTTTCATAAGGTGACTCTTTAATAACTTTCAACTATTTAATAATTTAAATGTTTTAAATTATTAAATAAGGAATTGATAGTTGGGTGGGGGATGTATCAAACAAATGTTATTAATTGGAAAATAGATTTTTAGTTCTAATAAGGAAAACTTTTATTTATCCACAAACAATATATGTGTTCCTCCATTCATTCTTTAGACTTGGAAACTTAAACTGAGATCTCTACATTTAAACTCAAGTTGTAAAACCAAACATGTGTTTGCATTGTGTATTCTTTATGCTATTGTTTTGGGTTTTGGGTTGACTAGTATTGACTAGTATAGGATGTCTACCAGAGGCTTGGGGGTTATGTGATTGTGGAGACATGGTGATGTTTTAATCTTGATCTTTATAAACCCAACCATGGTTATGTGATGGAATGCTCTATGTATTGGTTTATTTTCTAGTCGCCATGATGGGACTGAAATGTGGATTTATTTTTGATGATGTCATGTTGTGACATGTTTGACTCAACCATTTTTGGAGTTTTCGATCAGTATGATTGATATATATATATATATATATATATATATTGGTTATTGAGAACCATTGGATATTTGATTATCAGTGATACTTCATTTGCCAATAGAGAGCTGTTGTGTTCATAATTTTCTATAGATGTTAGCTCATGGAGATTTGATGCTTTTATGCATATTTAATGATTTTATGGATTATCTTTTGTGATTTTGAGATTTATGATTCCATGAGCATTAGGGTAGGATTGTCATGCCAAAAATTTTGGGCAAAAACACACCATTTTTTTAAAAATTAAGCTAATTAATCCACTATGTGTAATACATGTTACCTTGAAAGTTATGAAAGGTTTGACCAAGCGTTAGAGTGAGAAGTGGTTTTTTTTTACTAAGATGCAAAGTTGACATTCCGACCATACTATATAGGTTTGGGACACTCAAATCATGGTGTTATACAAACACAAAGTTTGGGTTGACTAAACCCTAATTGTTGACTAAGTCAACCTTAATTTGAACCTTCCATAAATCATGTTATTTTAGTTCATAAAATTTCATTTGTTCTATTAGGTTATCAACTTATTTCATATTCATTTAACTTGCATCTAAGTCCATATATAATTAACTTTCATTTGATTCATATTCAAAACATTACAATATCAACATTTATCCTTCATATCCTTACGAAATTAACGTTCTAAGTACTACCACCATTCTTATAATCATTAAAAAATCAAACATATGAGTTGGGTTCATTTGCATATTCAAATCTATCCTTTGGTGCTAATTTTCATTTGAACATTACAATTTGACATTCAAGTATTTATTTAAGCCGCTAAATGAATTTAGAACATGAAATGAAACTGTTAAATATATCAAATAGATTCTAATAATCGCAAATCACTAAAATGTCGATATTAAAATGAAAAAACCCTATAGTCTTGAAACTATATCAACACGTCAAATTAAAAGTACCACAATGCAATTGTCATCTATACTATAGTGGATTGGGTGAGGCCTCACAAGGATATCTGCATGTAGTGACAGGAAGTGGCTTGCAATGGGGGCCAGGGCCCTAAGAGGCTGCCAAGGTAACTCATTGTAAGTTGGATTAATAAGCGATAACATTCACACCTAATACTAATTGAAAGAACCTAAAAAGATAAGTGGTTTGTTCTCGCCCATGCCTTGAGTGCTTGTACAGACTAGGATGGGAGTAGTGAGATGCATGGTTGCGACCTTGCATTTCGTAGTATGCCTCGTCAGTATGAGAGGATACTAGTGGCCACATGAAATCAGTATGAACTCGTGGAGTTTAGCTAACTATCAGGATAACTTGTACGTGATAATTGCGATGACACTTTTTCGCTTGCATAGTAGGTTCCTACATGTCATTGTGTGCCTCTAGGATTAGATGTCAGATTTTGTGTTTGGAACCTTTGAGTTAGTATAGTTTTAGGATTCTTGGACTTATAGAGATATATGCTATGTGATTTTGATAGCCTGTTTGGGACTTGAGATTATCTCCTTAGCATGGTGGGAGTGAACCACTTAGGTACCACGTGGTCGGGTGGTAGTGTATTTTTCATTGTTATCATTTTGAGATTCATTGCGACATTGTGGTTGATGCTTAAGTATGAATCGTGCCCATGGCATATAATATATATACTTGTTTCATGCGATATGAATCGTGATGTGATTTAATAAATTTTTCGCTATGATTTTATCAATCGCTCAATTCGGTGCATTATATACATAGGTATATACATATATGTATGTATGTATATATATATAAATTTGAATTTTATAATTGATTCATAATAAATGTATACATATGCATATATATATATATATATATATATATATATATATATATATATATATATATATATATATATATATATATATATATATATATATATATATATATATGTATGTATGTATGTATATGTATGCAGATCTGAACATATAACCATGTATGTCTCTTTTTTTTTCCACAAAGATTATATCTACAATTAAGAATAAAATATTTGCATTATAGAATGCATATAAGATTCTCCAATAAAATTAATCTACCCATATTGAGAATGCATATAAATATGAAACTTCTCAGAAGACATGGAAGACACGAAAAAGACACGGAATGCATTATGCAAAAATAGCATAAATAAAATCACGAGAATCTACCCAAATTCTGATGCTAAATCACTCTTCTTCAGAAAATCCGCAGAGCAAGCTCCTCCCTTCTTCAGAATTCTCGAGTCCTCCAATGCTCCAATTGCTCTCCCAATTCCATGTCTAAGCTTCTATGAATGCCTGAATATAAAGAGCTTTCAGGAAACATTTAGAATGCTTCTAGAAACAGCTGGAAGGTGTCACCAACTAAGCATGGGTCTTTTCCAACCTTCAAGATAAGCCATAGGGTTGTAGACACCATGTGCTTAATTGATGCACTAACCCCCGTGTTGTTGACACTTGAGAAATAGAGAAGTGCGCTAACTCCCATGCAAGCTTATAACTCCAATTCACTTTTTATATAATTTCTATTTAAATATTTATAACTTTCATTTTAACTTTTATAACTTTTATTATTATTATTTATTTATTACTTTATTATTATTATTAATTTTAGTTTCTAATTTTTTTTTATTTAATTCATTTTTCCTAAATAATTCACATTTAATAAATTACAATTAAAATATCAAATAACATGATATTTTATATTAATTTTCTCAAATAATTAATTTATTAATTAAATCTATTTATTAAGACTTAATGAATAGAAAATTCACCATAGACTTCCAAGATAAAATATGAAAACCCATCATAGAGAAAATCACTCAAAATTAGTCTAAAGGGTTAAAAATCATGAATTATGTCATCTGACACATTCGGTAGGTAAAATATCCAGATACTTGTCCTACCTCACTAGGACAATTGGCTTAAAGGTTTGGGATTTGGACTTGAGAATTTATCTCCCTTCTCTTATAATTGAGATAGTATAATAGGGTACGCTCATCCTGGCAATTCAGGGAAGTCGATACCCGATACCTGCAACCTGCAAAAAAATCATGCATGTACATACAATATATATAATGCTAAGCTAAACAGACAATGGCAGGAAGTAGTGCATCGTGTAGATCCCGACTAAGCAGGCGACTATGACTCCCTTCCTTAACCACATCAGACACACCATAAAATAAGAAAATATGCACACCATACACATGCAAGTATGGGGTAAGTATCCATAATAAAATACATAAGATAATAAACCATCCATCTAATCATCAATAATAACTAAAAATAGTATAATGATCATCATGTATGCATGAAATGTAAACTCTAAATGATCTCATCATATAACCACTGAATCCATAACATAATGTGTGATAGTGTCAAAATAATACCACTAATCCATCAACATAAGACTAGTCTATCATAGTCTGATAATAATAACAATGTCAAGAAAAGATGTGGATGAGGGTAGGCACTACATTTGCATCGAATTGTTGCTAGAATTCATACTCACATTTGCTCATATTCACATACGCAAAGATCAAGTTTGACAAAAAGTTCACAACGTTTAACAACGGTTGACTTGAGTTGACTCATTTCAAAAAGAATTTTGAAATAATTAAACGAAATTATTTAATTAAATGGAGTACTTACTTCTAATTAATTAAACAAAGTTATTTAATTCAATGAGAAGCCAATCCTAACTAATTAAATGAAGTTATTTAATTAAATAAGAAAAGTGTCTCTAATTAATTAAAGATTATTTAATTAAATAGAAAAATTAATTATGAGAGCATATCTCATTTTATTAAATTAAATATCTCGACAAAATCTCTCTTCAGTTCAAAAAGAGAAATTTTCATTTCACTATTGATAAAAAATGAGTTAAATGAGTTAACTCCTTTTTCTACTCAAATTGAATTAGTTAACTCTTTATTTTACTCAAATTAAATCTGTTAACTCCCTTTAATTTGAAAATCTCCTTTTATGACTGAACTTCATCTTTAATCCTGTCCGTTCATTTAAATCGATCTCAACCATTGATGAATTCTAGGAAAGTCTATTTAAGAGACCCTCATCTCTTCATTTTTAAAGGCTGAATGAGAATTTGCATCGAATTGTTGTTGGAATTCATACTCACATTTGCTGATATTCACATAAGCAAAGATCAAGTTTGACCAAAACTTGACCAGATATAACCACGGTAGACTTGAGTTGACTAGTTTTGAAAAGAATTTTAAAATAATTAAATAAAATTATTTAATTAAATGGAGTAGTTACCTCTAATTAACTAAAAAAAATTATTCAATTAAATGAGAAGCCATTCCTAATTAATTAAATGAAGTTATTTAATTAAATAAGAAAAGTGTCTCTAATTAATTAAAGATTATTTAATTAAATAGAAAAAGTAATTATGAGAGCATATCTCATTTTATTAAATTAAATATCTCAACAAAATCTCTCTTCAGTTCAAAAAGGGAAATTTACAGTTCACTATTGATAAAAAAGGAGTTAAATCAATTAACTCCTTTTTCTACTCAAATTGAATCAGTTAACTCCTTATTTACCCAAATTAAATCTGTTAACTCCTTTTAATTTGAAAATCTCCCTTTATGACTAAACTTCAACTTTAATCCTGACCGCTGATTGAAATCAATCTCAACCGTTGACGAATTCCAGGAAAGTCTATTCAAGAGACCCTCATCTCTTCATTTTGAAAGGTTGAATGAGAATTTGCATCGAATTGTTGCTGGAATTCATAGTCACATTTTCTCATCTTCACATACGCAAAAATCAAGTTTGACCAAAAGTTGACTAGATTTAACCATGGTTGACTTGAGTTGACTAGTTTCGAAAAGAATTTTGAAATAATTAAATGAAATTATTTAATTAAATGGAGTACTTACTTCTAATTAACTAAATAAAGTTATTTAATTAAATGAGAAGCCATTCCTAATTAATTAAATGAAGTTATTTAATTAAATAAGAAAAGTGTCTCTAATTAATTAAAGATTATTTAATTAAATAGGAAAAGTAATTATGAGAGCATATCTCATTTTATTAAATTAAATATATCAACAAAATTTCTCTTCAGTTCAAAAATAGAAATTTCCAGTTCACTGTTGATCAAAAATGAGTTAAATCAGTTGACTCCTTTTTCTACTCCAATTGAATCAGTTAACTCCTTATTTTACTCAAATTAAATCTGTTAACTCCCTTTAATTTGGAAATCTCCCTTTATGACTGAACTTCACCTTTAATCCTGACCGTTGATTGAAATTGGACTCAACCGTTGATGAATTCTAGGAAAGTCTATTTAAGAGACCCTCATCTCTTCATTTTGAAAGGTTGAATGAGAACTTGCATCGAATTGTTGCTGAAATTCATACTGACATTTGCTCACATTTACATACGCAAAGATCAAGTTCGACCAAAAGTTGACCAAATTTAACCATGGTTGACTTGAGTTGAAATGTTTCAAAAAAAAAATTGAAATAATTAAACGAAAATATTTAATTAAATAGAGTACTTACTTCTAATTAATTAAACCAAGTTATTTAATTAAATGAGAATTTATTCCTAATTAATTAAATGAAGTTATTTAATTAAATAAGAAAAGTGTCTCTAATTAATTAAAGATTATTTAATTAAATAGAAAAAGTAATTATGAGAGCATATATCATTTTATTAAATTAAATATCTCAACAAATTCTCTCTTCAGTTCAAAAAAGGAAATTTGTAGTTCATTATTGATAAAAAATGAGTTAAATTAGTTAACTCCTTTTTCTACTCAAATTGAATCAGTTAACTCTTTATTTTACTCAACTTAAATCTGTTAACTCCCTTTAATTTGGACATCTCTCTTTATGACTGAACTTCACCTTCAATCCTGACCGTTGATTGAAATCGATCTCAACTGTTGATAAATTACAAGAAAGACTATTTAAGAGACCCTCATCTCTTCATTTTGAAAGGTTGAATGAGAATTTGAATCGAATTGTTGCTAGAATTCATACTCACATTTGCTCATATTTACATATGCAAAGATCAAGTTTGACCAAAAGTTGATCAGATTTAACCATGGTTGACTTGAACTGACTTGTTTTGAAAAGAATTTTGAAATAATTAGATGAAATTATTTAATTAAATCGAGTACTTACTTCTAATTAATTAAATAAAGTTATTTAATTAAATGAGAAGCCATTCCTAATTAATTAAATGAAATTATTTAATTAAATAAGAAAAGTGTCTCTAATTAATTAAAAATTATTTAATTAAATAGAAAAAGTAATTATGAGAGCATATCTCATTTTATTAAATTAAATATCTCAACAAAATCTCTCTTCAGTTCAAAAAGGGAAATTTCCAGTTCACTATTGATCAAAAATGAGTTAAATCAGTTAACTCTTTTTGCTACTCAAATTGAATCAGTTAGCTCCTTATTTTACTCAAATTAAATCTGTTAACACCCTTTAATTTGGAAATCTCCCTTTATGACTGAACATCACCTTTAATCCTTACCGTTGATTGAAATCGATCTCAACGGTTGCCGAATTTCGAGAAAGTCTATTTAAGAGACCCTCATCTCTTCATTTTGAAAGGTTGAATGAGAATTTGCATCGAATTGTTGTTGGAATTCACACTCACATTTGCTCATATTCACATACGCAAAGATCAAGTTTGACCAAAAGTTGACCAGATTTAACCATGGTTGACTTGAGTTGACTAGTTTTGAAAAGAATTTTGAAATAATTACATGAAATTATTTAATTAAATGGAGTACTTACTTCTAATTAATTAAATAACTTATTTAATTAAGTGAGAAGCCATTCCTAATTAATTAAATGAAGTTATTTAATTAAATAGGAAAAGTGTCTCTTGTTAATTAAACATTATTTAATTAAATGGAAAAAGTAATTATGAGAGCATATCTCATTTTATTAAATTAAATATCTCAACAAAATCTCTCTTCAATTTACAAAGGGAAATTTCCAGTTCACTATTGATAAAAAATGAGTGAAATCAGTTAACTCTTTTTTCTACTCAAATTGAATCAGTTAACTCCTTATTTTACTCAAATTAAATCTATTAACTCCCTTTAATTTGGAAATCTCCCTTTATGACTGAACTTCACCTTTAATCCTGACCGTTGATTGAAATCGATCTCAACCATTGATGAATTCCAGGAAATTCTATTTAAGAGACCCTCATCTCTTCATTTTGAAAGGTTGAATGAGAATTTTCATCGAATTGTTGCTAGAATTCATACTCACATTTGCTCATATTCACATACGCAAATATCAAGTTTGACCAAAAGTTGATCAGATTTAACTACGGTTGACTTGAGTTGACTGATTTCGAAAAGAATTTTGAAATAATTAGACAAAATTATTTAATTAAATAGAGTACTTACTTCTAATTATTTAAATAATGTTATTTAATTAAATGAGAAGCCATTCCTAATTAATTAAATGAAATTATTTAATTAAATAAGAAAAGTGTCTCTAATTAATTAAAAATTATTTAATTAAATAGAAAAAGTAATTATGAGAGCATATCTCATTTTATTAAATTAAATATCTCAACAAAATCTCTCTTCAATTCAAAAAGGAAAATTTTTAGTTCACTATTGATTAAAAATGAGTTAAATCAGTTAACTCCTTTTGCTACTCAAATTGAATCAGTTAACTGCTTATTTTACTCAAACTAAATCTGTTAACTCCCTTTAATTTGGAATTCTCCCTTTATGACTGAACTTCACATTTAATCCTGACCGTTGATTGAAATTGATCTGAAAGGTTGATGAATTTCGAGAAAGTCTATTTAAGAGAAGCTCATCTCTTCATTTTCAAAGGTTGAATGAGAATTTGCATCGAATTGTTGAAGGAATTCATACTCACATTTGCTCATATTCACATACGCAAAGATCAAGTTTGACCAAAAGTTGACCAGATTTAACCACGGTTGACTTGAGTTGACTAGTTTCAAAAAGAATTTTGAAATAATTAGACAAAGTTATTTAATTAAATGGAGTACATACTTCTAATTAATTAAATAAAGTTATTTAATTAAGTGAGAAGCCTTTCCTAATTAATTAAATGAAGTTATTTAATTAAATAGGAAAAGTGTCTCTAGTTAATTAAACATTATTTAATTAAATGGAAAAAGTAATTATTAGAGCATATCTCATTTTATTATATTAATTATCTCAACAAAATCTCTCTTCAGTTTACAAAGGGAAATTTTCAGTTTACTATTGATCAAAAATGAGTTAAATCAGTTAACTCTTTTTTCTACTCAAATTGAATTAGTTAACTCCTTATTTTACTCAAATTAAATCTATTAACTCCATTTAATTTTAAAATCTCCCTTTATGACTGAACTTCACCTTTAATCCTGACCGTTGATTGAAATCGATCTCAACTGTTGATGAATTCCAAGAAAGTCTATTTTAGAGACCCTCGTCTCTTCATTTTGAAAGGTTGAATGAGAATTTGCATCGAATTGTTGCTGGAATTCATACTCACATTTTCTCAGATTCACATACGCAAAGATCAAGTTTGACAAAAAGTTGACCAGATTTCACAATAGTTGACTTGAGTTGACTAGTTTCGAAAATAATTTTGAAATAATTAAACAAAATTATTTAATTAAATCGAGTACTTACTTCTAATTAATTAAAAAAAGTTATTTAATTAAATGAGAAGCCATTCCTAATTAATTAAATGAAGTTATTTAATTAAATAAGAAAAGTGTCTCTAATTAATTAAAGATTATTTAATTCAATAGAAAAAGTAATTATGAGAGCATATCTCATTTTATTAAATTAAACATCTCAACAAAATCTCTCTTCAGTTCAAAAAGGGAAATTTCCATTTCACTATTGATTAAAAATGAGTTAAATCAATTAACTCCTTTTTCTACTCAAATTGAATCAGTTAACTCCTTATTTTACTCAAATTAAATATTTTAACTCCCTTTAATTTTGAAATCTCCCTTTATGACTGAACTTCACCTTTAATCCTGACCACTGATTGAAATCGATCTCAACCATTGATGAATTCCAAAAAAGCCTATTTAAGAGACCCTCATCTCTTCATTTTCAAAGGTTGAATGAGAATTTGCATCGACTTTTTACTGGAATTCATACTCACATTTGCTCATATTCACATACGCAAAGATCAAGTTTGACCAAAAGTTGATCAGATTTAACCACGGTTGACTTGAGTTGACTAGTTTCGAAAAAAAATTGAAATAATTAGACAAAATTATTTAATTCAATGGAGTACTTACTTCTAATTAATTAAATAAAGTTATTTAATTAAATGAAATTATTTAATTAAATAAGAAAAGTGTCTCTAATAAATTAAAGATTATTTAATTAAATAGGAAAAGTAATTATGAGAGAATATCTCATTTTATTAAATTAAATATCTCAACAAAATCTCTCTTCAATTCAAAAAGGGAAATTTCCAGTTCACTATTGATCAAAAATGAGTTAAATCAGTTAACTCCTTTTGCTACTCAAATTGAATCAGTTAAGTCCTTATTTTAATCAAATTAAATCTGTTCACTCCCTTTATGACTGAACTTCACCTTTAATCCTGACCGTTGATTGAAATCAATCTCAACCGTTGATGAATTCTAGGAAAGTCTATTTAAGAGACCCTCATCTCTTCATTTTGAAAGGTTGAATGAAAATTTGCATCGAGTTGTTGTTGGAATTCATACTCACATTTGCTCATATTCACATATGCAAAGATCAAGTTTCACCAAAAGTTGATCAGATTTAACCACAGTTGACTTGAGTTGACTAATTTTGAAAAGAATTTTGAAATAATTAAATAAAATTATTTAATTAAATGGAGTACTTACTTCTAATTAATTAAACAAAGTTATTTAATTAAATGAGAAGCCATTCGTAATTAATTAAATGAATTTATTTAATTAAATAAGAAAAGTGTCTCTAATTGGTTAAAGATTATTTAATTAAATAGAAAAAGTAATTATGAGAGCATATCTCATTTTAATAAATTAAATATTTCAACAAAATCTCTCTTCAGTTCAAAAAGAGAAATTTCCAGTTCACTATTGATCAAAAATGAGTTAAATCAGTTAATTCTTTTTTCTACTCAAATTGAATCAGTTAACTCCTTATTTTACTCAAATTAAATCTGTTAGCACTCTTTAATTTGGAAATCACCCTTTATGATTGAACTTCACCTTTAATCCTGACCGTTGATTGAAATCGATCTCAACCATTGATGAATTCTAGAAAAGTCTATTTAAGCGACCCTCATCTCTTCATTTTGAAAGGTTGAATGAGAATTTGCATCGAGTAGTTGCTGAAATTCATACTCACATTTGCTCATATTCACATATGCAAAGATGAAGTTTGACCAAAAGTTGACTAGATTTCACCACGGTTGACTTGAGTTGGCTAGTTTTGAAAAGAATTTTGAAATAATTAAACAAAATTATTTAATTAAATGGATTACTTACTTCTAATTAAATAAACAAAGTTATTTAATTAAATGAGAAGCCATTCCTAATTAATTAAATGAAGTTATTTAATTAAATAAGAAAAGTGCTTCAAATTAATTAAAGATTATTTAATTAAATAGAAAAAGTAATTATGAGAGCATATCTCATTTTGTTAAATTAAATATTTCAACAAAATCTCTCGTCAGTTCAAAAACGAAAATTTCTAGTTCACTATTGATAAAAAATGATTTAAATCAGTTAACTCCTTTTTCTACTCAAATTGAATCAGTGAACTCTTTCTTTTACTCAAATTAAATTTGTTAACTCCCTTTAATTTGGAAATCTCTCTTTATGACTAAACTTCACCTTTAATCCTGACCGTTGACTGAAATCGATCTCAACCGTTGATGAATTCCAGGAAAGTCTATTTAAGAGACCCTCATCTCTTCATTTCTAAAGGTTGAATGAGAATTTGCATCAATTTGTTGCTAAAATTCATACTCACATTTTCTCATATTCACATACACAAAGATGAAGTTTGACCAAAAGTTGATCAGATTTAACCACGGTTGTCTTGAGTTGACTAGTTTCGAAAAGAATTTTGAAATAATTAAACGAAATTATTTAATTAAATGGAGTACTTACTTCTAATTAATTAAATAAAGTTATTTAATTAAATGGAAAGCCATTCGTAATTAATTAAATGAAGTTATTTAATTAAATAAGAAAAGTGCCTCTAATTAAGTAACGATTATTTAATTAAAAAGAAAAAGTAATTATGAGAGCATATCTCATTTTATTAAATTAAATATCTGAACAAAATCTCTCTTCAGTTCAAAAAGGGAAATTTTCAGTTCACTATTGATCAAAAATGAACTTAAATCTGTTAACTCATTTTTCTACTCAAATTGAATCAGTTAACTCCTTATTTTACTAAAATTAAATCTGTTCACACCCTTTAATTTGGAAATCTCCCTTTATGACTGAACTTCAGCTTTAATGCTGACTGTTCATTGAAATCGATCTCAACTGTTGATGAATTTCAGGAAAGTCTATTTAAGAGACCCTCATCTCTTCATTTTGAAAGGTTGAATGAGAATTTGCATCGAATTGTTGCTAAAATTCATAAAAACATTTGCTCATATTCACATACACAAAGATCAAGTTTGACCAAAAGTTGACCAAATTTAATCATAGTTGACTTGATTTGACTAGTTTCGAAAAGAATTTTGAAATAATTAAACGAAATTGTTTAATTAAATGGAGTAATTACTTCTAATTAATTAGACAAAATTATTTAATTAAATGAGAAGCCATTCTTAATTAATTAAATTAAGTTATTTAATTAAATAAGAAAAGCACCTCTAATTAATTAAAGATTATTTAATTAAATAGAAAAAGTAACTATGAGAGCATATCTCATTTTATTAAATTAAATATCTCAACAAAATCTCTCTTCTGTTCAAAAAGGTAAATTTTCAGTTCACTATTGATAAAAAATGAGTTAAATCAGTTAACTTCTTTTTCTACTCAAATTGAATCAGTTAACTCCTTATTTTACTCAAATTAAATCTGTTAACTCCCTTTAATTTGCAAATCTCCTTTTATGACTGAACTTCACCTTTAATCCTGACCGTTGATTGAAATCAATCTCAAAAGTTGATGAATTCCAGGAAAGTCTATTTAAGAGACCCTCATCTCTTCATTTTGAAAGGTTGAATTAGAATTTGCATCGAATTGTTGCTGGAATTCATACTCACATTTGCTCATATTCACATACGCAAAGATGAAGTTTGACCAAAAGTTGACCAAATTTAACCACGGTTGACTTGAGTTGACTAGTTTCAAATAAAACTTTAAAATAATTAAACGAAATTATTTAATTAAATAGAGTACTTACTTCTAATCCATTAAACAAAGTTATTTAATTAAATGAGAAGCCATTCCTAATTAATGAAATGAAGTTATTTAATTAAATAAGAAAAGTGCCTCTAGTTAATTAAAGATTATTTAATTAAATAGAAAAAGTATTTATGAGAGCATATCTCATTTTATTAAATTAAATATCTCAACAAAATCTCTCTTCAGTTCAAAAAGGGAAATTTTCAGTTCACTATTGATCAAAAATGAAGTTAAATCAGTTAACTCATTTTTCTACTCAAATTGAATCAGTTAACTCCTTATTTTACTCAAATTAAATCTGTTCACACCTTTTAATTTGGAAATCTCCCTTTATGACTGAACTTCACCTTTAATGCTGACCGTTGATTGAAATCGATCTCAACCGTTGATGAATTTCAGGAAAGTCTATTTAAGAGACCCTCATCTCTTCATTTTGAAAAGTTGAATGAGAATTTGCATCGAATTGTTGCTAAAATTCATACAAACATTTGCTCATATTCACATACACAAAGATCAAGTTTGACCAAAAGTTGACCAAATTTAATCACAGTTGACTTGATTTGACTACTTTCAAAAAGAATTTTGAAATAATTAAACAAAATTGTTTAATTAAATGGAGTACTTCTAATTAATTAAACAAAGTTATTTAATTAAATGAGAAGCCATTCCTAATTAATTAAATTAAGTTATTTAATTAAATAAGAAAAGTGCCTCTAATTAATTAAAGATTATTTAATTAAATAGAAAAAGTAACTATGAGAGCATATCTCATTTTATTAAATTAAATATCTCAACAAAATCTCTCTTCAGTTCAAAAAGGTAAATTTCCAGTTCACTATTGATAAAAAATGAGTTAAATCAGTTAACTCCTTTTTCTACTCAAATTGAATCAGTTAACTCCTTATTTTACTCAAATTAAATCTGTTAACTCCCTTTAATTTGAAAATATCCTTTTATGACTGAACTTCACCTTTAATCCTGACCGTTGATTGAAATCAATCTCAAAAGTTGATGAATTCCAGGAAAGTCTATTTAAGAGACCCTCATCTCTTCATTTTGAAAGGTTGAATGAGAATTTGCATCGAATTGTTGCTGGAATTCATACTCACATTTTCTCATATTCACATACACAAAGATGAAGTTTGACCAAAAGTTGACCAGATTTAACCATGGTTGACTTGAGTTGACTAGTTTCAAATAAAATTTTGAAATAATTAAACGAAATTATTTAATTAAATAGAGTACTTACTTCTAATCCATTAAACAAAGTTATTTAATTAAATGAGAAGCCATTCCTAATTAATGACATGACGTTATTTAATTAAATAAGAAAAGTGCCTCTAGTTAATTAAAGATTATTTAATTAAATAGGAAAAGTAAATATGAGAGCGTATCTCATTTTATTAAATTAAATATCTCAACAAAATCTCTCTTTAGTTCAAAAAGGGAAATTTTCAGTTCACTATTGATCAAAACTGAGTTAAATCAGTTAACTCATTTTTCTACTCAAATTGAATCAGTTAACTCCTTATTTTACTCAAATTAAATCTGTTGGCTCCCTTTAATTTGGAAATCTCCTTTATGACTGAACTTCACCTTTAATGCTGACCGTTGATTGAAATCGATCTCAACCATTGATGAATTCGCGGAAAGTCTATTTAAGAGACCCTCATCTCTTCATTTTGAAAGGTTGAATCAGAATTTTCATCTAATTTTTGCTGAAATTCATAGTCACAGTTGCTCATATTCACTTACGCAGAGATCAAGTTTGACCAAAAGTCGACCAAATTTAACCACGATTGACTTGACTTGACTAGTTCCGGAAAGAATTTTAAAATAATTAAACAAAATTATTTAACTAAATAGAGTGCTTACTTCTAATTAATTGAAAAAAGTTATTTAATTAAATGAGAAGCGACTTCTAATTAATTAAATGAAGTTATTTAATTAAATAAGAAAAGTGCCTCTAATTAATTAAAGATTATTTAATTAAATAGAAAAAGTAATTATGAAAGCATATCTCATTTTATTAAATTAAATATCTCAACAAAATCTCTCTTGAATTCATAAAGGAAAATTTTTAGTTCACTATTGATCAAAAAAGAGTTAAATTAGTTAACTCCTTTTTCTACTCAAATTGCATCAGTTAACTCCTTATTTTACTCAAATTAAATCCGTTAACTCCCTTTAATTTGGAAATCTCCCTTTATGACTGAACTTCACCTTTAATCCTAACCATTGATTGAAATTGATCTCAACCGTTGATGAATTCTAGGAAAGTCTATTTAAAAGACCCTCATCTCTTCATTTTGAAAGGTTAAATGAGAATTTGCATTGAGTTGTTGCTGGAATTCATACTCACATTTGCTCATATTCACATACGCAAAGATCAAGTTTGACAAAAAGTTGACCAAATTTAACCATGGTTGACTTGAGTTGACTAGTTTCGAAAATAATTTTGAAATAATTAAACGAAATTATTTAATTAAATGGAGTACTTCTAATTAATTAAACAAAGTTATTTAATTAAATGAGAAGCCATTCCTAATTAATTAAATGAAGTTATTTAATTAAATAAGAATAGTGTCTCTAATTAATTAAAGATTATTTAATTAAATAGAAAAAGTAATTATGAGAGCATATCTCATTTTAATAAATTCAATATCTCAACAAAATCTCTCTTCAGTTCAAAAAGTGAAATTTTCAGTTCATTATTGATCAAAAATGAGTTAAATCAGTTAACTCCTTTTTCTACTCAAATTGAATCAGTTAACTCCTTATTTTACTCAAATTAAATCTATTAACTCCCTTTAATTTGGAAATCTCCCTTTATGACTGAACTTCACCTTTAATCCTGACCGTTGATTCAAATCGATCTCAACTGTTGATGAATTCCAGGAAAGTCTATATAAGAGACCCTCAACTCTTCATTTTGAAAGGTTGAATGAGAATTTGCATCGAATTGTTGCTGGGATTCATACTCACATTTTCTCATATTCACATAGACAAAGATCAAGTTTGACCAAAAGTTGACCAGATTTAACCATGGTTTACTTGAGTTGACTAGTTTCGAAAAGAATTTTGAAATTATTAAACGAAATTATTTAATTAAATGGATTACTTACTTCTAATTAATTAAACAAAGTTATTTAATTAAATGAGAATCCATTCCTAATTAATTAAATGAAGTTGTTTGATTAAATAAGAAAAGTGTCCTTAATTAATTAAAGATTATTTAATTAAATAGAAAAAGTAATTATTAGAGCATATCTCATTTTATTAAATTAAATATCTCAACAAAATCTCTCTTCAGTTCAAAAAGGGAAATTTCTAGTTCACTATTGATCAAAAATGAGTTAAATCAGTTAACTCCTTCTTCAAGTCTGTTTGCAAGATTTAACTCATTTTTTGTCAATAGTGGACTGAAAGAAATAGTGAACTATCAACTTGGTCGTTGTTAGTAACTTGGCTCCTGAAGGCAATTTTAACATATTTTCACAAAAGCTGTCAATTTTGACTTAGCATCTTTGTTTATGCTGATTTGATTTTTGTAGTTCTTTATATGTGTTGGGACTGATTTATGATGTAACTCGATTTATCAATCCCTCACACATGTTCTTTTCTTAATTTGATGAAGTGTCATCACTTGACCTATTGGGTGAAGTGATTTCTATACTTGATGTGCTAGACTCATCTTTCTTCCTCCATGTCTTATTCATTTCACTTCTGATGTGTTCAACATCCATCTTTGCCTTTCCTTTGTTGAGCTCAGAACTTGATGCCTTTGACCTTGTTGGGCAATTTTTGCTGACATGACTAGTTTTTAAGCAACTGAAACATGTGGTTTCACTCAACCATATTTTGTAGTTCCCTCTAAAATATTTTCTTATGCAATTTTGTGGAATATGTCCATATTCTTGACAATATTGATAGTTGTTCCTGGTGTTGTAATCCCAAAATTCATGGTTTGATGTCTTTGCTGGTTGATTCACTGTCCACATGGGTTTTGATTTGCATTCAAATGCCTTATGTCCATATTTTTTGCAATTATAACAATGTCCATCAAATCTTTGGGCCCTTGTAACATTGGATTTGCAATTTTGTGTCATATGTCCTTGCTTGTTGCATTTGTGACGAAAACTTTTGGGTATGTTTGATTGATTGAATCTTCTACTCCTGCACACACTAGCTGTATGTCCCTTCTTATTACAGAAATGACAAGTGGGTTTTGAATTCTTACCTTTATCACTTCTTTGTTCAGCACTCTTTGATGATTCTCCAACTTCAGTGTCATTGTATCCTAGTCCTGATGTATCATGGGTAGATTTTGGTGATTTTAGAAACTGTTCAAAATATTTGATTGCTTCACTTGATTTGTTGAGATTCTCTGCTACCTCTTTTTCCCTGTTCAATTCATTCTGCATTTGTTCATTTTGCATCTTCAAGGTAGAGATCTCAATATCCTTTACATTGAGTTCATGATGAAGGTTCATCATTTGCGCAAGTGTATCCATCTGCATGTTTGAGATCCTTGTCAGTTCAGTACATTTTTCTTCAAGTCTGTTTGCAAGATTCATTTTGTCATTTTCCATCATGACCTTATCATCAACTACTCTTTTCTTTTGTTCAGTAATTTCACATATCATTATAGCCTGTGATTCATGTTCCATCTTGAGAGTTCTTATTTCTTCTACTTGAATTTTATTTTTCTCCATCAGTTCTGCTATTGCTGCATCAAACTCTTTAGTGTCTCCACTGGAAAATATGTTGGTGGTGTCAATCTCCTTGTAGTGTATATCATTTTCAGCTATGGCTAGATCCTTCCTCTTTTTTAATGAGTTTCCCAATTTGTTTCTAAATTCCTCTGAGCTATGCAGAGCAAGTTGCACATCTATTGTTGGCATTATGATACATTTTTGTCATTAGTTACAACACTTATTGGATTCTGAATGCTTACCGAGCTCTCACCGGACATTCCTTTGTAAGCCAAGCTTTACCTAGTTCTCAGTGTTTACCGAGTGATCAAGGTGAACAAAGAAGTTAGTATTTACCGAGTGATCGAGGTGAACAAAGCAGCCAGTGTTTACCGAGTGTTCGAGGTAAAGAAAGGAATCAGTTTTGACCGAGTGAAGATGTACTTAGTATTGACCAAGAGCTTCGTGATAACCGAGCTCCTAAGGTTATCAAGGAAATTAAGTTTACCGAGCTCAGACGGTTATCAAGGAAATTAATTTTACCAAGCTCAGACGGTTATCAAGGAAACCAACTATCACCGAGTCACAAGGTTCCATCGAGTGTTTCCTTTGATCACTGAGCTACAGTTCAGATAGAAGTATTCACCAAGTGACATCTCTTCTACCGAGTCTCCAGTGGTTACCGAGTTCAGAACTACTCGAAGTGTTTAGTATGAACCGTGCCTTCACTTCTACCGAGTGCATGACGATGCCAAGTAACGCAGTGGACGCCGAGTATCAGAAGGACACCGAGTCAGTTCAGTGAACCCGAGTTTTTTACCTTGGGCCGACTTTGTATAGAGATTTGCACTTGTTGTTTTGGCCGACCTTGCATGTATTATTTATTTGGATGGTATATATATGTAATGTATTATATCATTCAGATGTAAGGAAGTAAGCCAAAAAAAAAGAAGGAAGCAAGTAAGAAGAAAAGTAGAGTAATGAAAATACGAAAGTGTGAAAGAAATACATGCGTGCGAAAGTATGTGTGCTGAGTTGTGAAGGTATTCAGCAAGCTTGAGTTTTGGAGCAGAAAAGTTTTATCTATCACATCAAGGTGAATCAGAGCATAGCGGATCTTATCAGCAACCAGTTGCAATCAGATCCACTGTTTCATTCTAACAGGTGAATCAGTTTTTTTAAATCCTTTAACAAGGTAGACTTAACAGTCTTTTGTAAATCTCCTAACAGAGTGCATACTTTATTGTATGTTTGTAAATCCTCTAACAAGGTGGATCTAGCAATCCTTTGTGCTCCTAACAGGGCAGATCACCAGAAGTGGTCATTGTAAGCTTTAACCGGCCAACTTCATACTGCAGTAACGAAGCTTTGTGGGTTTCATCCCCACCCCAGTTTTACTTTCTATTTGGAAGGTTTCTGGGTCACCAAATCTGTGTGTTCAAGTGTTGCAAATGATTTTGTTTCATGCTTACAGTAGGTTACTTGGATGAATGGTGAATATATCAGTATGCAATTTTATTGTTTGAAATTTTAGAAGTTACTGATTCACCCCTCCCCTCTCAGTAACTTGTCATATCTTGAATATTTCCAACAATTAGTATCAGAGCTAAAAGGTTCTCAAGATAAAAGTTTCACAGCTTGAGCAAAGATCAAGGACAATGGAGATATTCAGACTTGACAAAACTATTGAGAATGAAAAGCTAGATCTGAAAATGGCCATGGCTCAACTCAATGAAGCAAAAGAGCATCTTTCACAATCCTTGAAAAGAAGAAAAGATCTTGCAAAGCAAATGAATGACCATCAGTATGTTGAAGAAAAGATTGAAGATCTCTCACCATCAAGTAGTTCAGATGAAGCTGACAAAGCAATCAAAGAACTTTTAGAAAAGAATGGATCTCTGCAGGAAGAAGTAAGAAAGCTCAAAAGGGAACAAGGAATCCAGTCCATCAGGCTATGCGAAATCTTGGAGCAAAGGAACAAGGCAGCTGAAGACTTAGAGGTAAGGAATAATCAATCCTCTCAGCTTGAAAATCTTGTAACTCAATTATCTAATGCAAATGAAGAAATTATGAATCTGAGATCTGAGAATGAGAATTTGAGAAATGACTTAATTACTGAAAGGAAAATCAATGCAAGCTTACAAAGTGATCTAATCTCTGAAAAAAAAGTCAATGAGAGAATGGTAAAATCTCAAAAGGACATGGATCAATTGAATCTGCAAAATGAAGAAAACTTTCATAAACAAAATGGTAAAGCAGGCCTTGGATACAAGGAAGAAGGTGAATCCTCCAAACAGGGTACTCAAAAGAATCAAAAACCTACTTGCAGCTACTGTGGTAAGTTAGGTCAAACATCTAACAGATGTTGGAGCAATGGAAAAGGCAAATTTAATGGAAAGTGCTACAATTGCAATCAGCATGGACACAAAGCCAATGAATGCAAAGAGAAACCGAAATTTGAAGGTAAATGTCACAAATGCCAAAAGCAAGGTCATAAGGCATCACAATGCAAATCCAAATCATTTAATCCAGTTGAACAACTTGTCAAAGCAATATTTGGTTGGGACTACAACACTTGGTGCAGATGTCATTATTGTGGAGAATATGGTCATACTGGCATAAACTGTGCAAGGCATCACCTAAGAAAAAGGGATACCACTGTAAGATGTTATACATGTACAGAACTTGGTCATATATCTAAAAACTGCATGAACATAAAGAAAGTCAAGGATGAGAAGAAAATCAAAGTAGACAATATTCGGAATCAAATGAAGTAGCAATGGATTCCAAAGTCTACTGAGCCAGATAATTCAAGTAATGGAATGGTCACTCAAGAAGTGAGTGACTCTACCATTTCCGATTAAGACTCATCAGGATAAGACCAGGACTGTATCTACAAAGCAATATCCTAAGAAGTCCTAGAATGAAAATATGATCAAATCAGTATTTCAGATACATCAGGATCATGGTCGGTACATGACCTTACCGAGCTCAATCGGGTGCAATAAGGCTTCTTTCACCAAGTTGCACTTACCGAGCATGGTTGGTTCTTCTCTTACCGAGTTAAGGGCGGTTTAACCTATTTTCTTTTGGTCATCGAGTTGCGAAGTTTAAGCCAAACTAGTGGATGACAGTCTGTCGATCGCAGCTACCTCTGTACTGAACATTAATGGCAAATTTTTCATCAAAAGGGCAGATTTCGACCTCATTTTTCACCGCAAATTTGAGATTTACACAGAAGAAAAAGGGCTTTCAAGCGAGTTCAAGCGATTTGAAAAGATTTTCCAGCAAAGTATTCTTACGAAACCTTTTCACTCATCAAGCAGCAATGGCATCCGCAAGCACCAGCAACAACAAGGCGAAGAGAGGTTATGAAATGCTTGTGAAGGGAGTCGAATGGAAGGCACCTACGTTCAAGCTCGTTCTTGCCATCACTGAATCACTTGATCCCAATGGAGCTCAATCGCAGATCCCTCCAAAGATTTCAAGGAAAGGATGAACAACAGATTCAGAATACCTCCAAAACTTGTTGAAGAGTATAAGGATGATGTCTATTTCATGGTTGACTATGACAAGGTGTACATACAAGTAGTTAGACCCCAAGTTGCATGGGTGAAACCTCTTCCATATGAGGTAAATATTGATGAAACAAGGGATATCATTGAAGCACTGGTAAATGAGCCAGTAGACCCAAGGCAACAGATTTTTGGTACTTATGATGAAGCAAAGGCCAGAATTGAACTGGAAATCAAAATTCCACAGGCCATCAGCATAGGTAAGAGGAAAGTGGCCAAACTAAAAACTGCAATAGGTCCTCTTATGCTCACCGAGGGACAAGGTGAAGATAAAGAAAGTGAAGGAGAAGAAGAAGGAGAAAAAGAATCAGAAGAAGAGCAACCAACAAAGAAGAAAGGCAAGGTAATCATTACCAAGCCCAAGAAGCAGCCTACTATAGTATTTACTCAAAGGACAAGAAAAGGTATTCAGGAACCTGTATTGGTCAAGCCTGCACCTACATTTGAGCAAAGGCTCAAATCATTGGAAGAAGGAGTTGGCATCACAAATTTCAAGGCATTAAGATTTGAGACAAGGACTGATGCAGAGAAAATGCAAATTGAGGAACTGGTACTTAACAAAATGGGAAAATGGAAATACTCCCCAGACCAGATTGCTCCTCATATCTCTAAAGAACTACTGGAGAGAGTACAGCCAAGATGGGAGTTAGCCACCAAAATGGTAAAAGATATATATGAGCAATCCCTGAAGAATCTTCGGCCTAGTCTCACTGGAGCAGAGGTAAAATCTGAATTGAAAACCCATGAAGGTAAAATGATGATCAGATTTCACACTTGTTTGATTTTGATCAAAGATATAGAGCATGTTGTAAATGATGCTACAAACATGTGGAAAAAAATCTATCATCTACATAAGCTCAGTGCAGACCCAGTAGAAATAAAGGATGATGACAGTAGTAGCAGTAGTGATGAATCAGATAGCGCTCCATCCATCACAGTTACACCAGGAGAGTTGCATGCAATGATGGAAGAGAAAGAGGAAGAAGAGAAAGAGGAAGAAGCTGAAGAGGAAGATAAGGAGGATGATACGGTAAAAATTGTAGCAGCAGTTATTGCATCCCTTCCTCACTCCCCAGCTAAACCTGTGACATCATCAAGGTTGGAGTCAGCTTCAGCAGGTTCATCTACACTAGATTTACCATCTACACCTACCATATCTCAGCTCCAGGTATCATCAGTGGAAGTAACTACCACTTCATCTACCGAACTGCATCCCTCTTCGTCTACTGAGCTGCACCCCTCTTCATCTACCGAGTTGGCCTCCTCGACTCCATCATCATCAGTTGGTATTGTTGTGAGTTCTCCAATTTTGACTACTCCAATTTGTTCTACAATTTTGTCGCCATCTACTTCAGGCACAGTGAGCTTAGATACTATATTACCGAGTGTATCACCATTTTTGGCCAATACTCAAATTTTTGACCCTGTACATAATCCTATTGGCACTCAACCCTCAAGCATCCCAGTTTTTACTGCTAGTCCTTCTGTCTCTACTGTTGTGTCTATTCCAAAGGTCAAACTAGTCATCTCAAAAGTCAAACAAAAGCAACCATTAAGACTTATGATCACTGGAAAGGAAATTCCTGAAGACATTGACTTGGACACAGAGATAGTAATTCCAAAGATTGACTTTGATAATGCTACCATTGAAGAAATGAGGTATGCTAGTCACCTTATTGAGAAAAAGGCTACTTAGATGCAGTTAAGATCAGAAAGGGATAAGGAATATAGGATAATTGAGGATGCCCAGGACATAATTACTGAGGCTATAGGTGTTGATGTTGATACTTCTCAACACATTTTGATTCAATTGGAAGAGGCAGTTAATAAATTCAATGAAGATGCCTTCGGACAAGAAAAGCTAATTGAGCGTGCAGAAAAGAAATTTGATAATAAGGTATTGGGGCACATTGCCCAGAACATTGCAATAAATCAGGTTGCATTAACCTCAGTTTTGGCAGATAAGGAAAATTCTTTTAATAATGTAACATCTCTTTTTGCTAAGCTTTGTGATGTTACTGAGTACACTAAGGGAATAAGAGAGAAACTAAATAAAATTGATGAAGATCTGAAGGTGAGCGCACAGAACTTGAAACTTGACCCCAGTTCAAGCTCATCTCATCACCTCAGGATCAAATTTTTGTCAGAGAAGCAGGCAGAGCTGTTGAGAGAAGAGGCAAGGATCCGATCTACATTGATAGATATCCAAAACATGATCCTTCCCATCATGGATTCAATGCAGAAGCACATTGCACATTCAAAGACATTAATCCATGATAATAACTTCTCCATTGCAGACCATGTGATTGAACTTTCGGCTGAAGTTCAAGTAGCTCTTTCCACCTGCAAAATTTTGCAAGAGAATTGAGATAAGACTCTCCAGCTTATTCTCCAGGTACATTCAGAGTTCATCTCTCATTTTGGTGTTTCTATATAAGTATATATATTCTTTTATTCTTTGACATTATTGTCAAAAAGGGGGAGATTATTGTTGGATATGTATACTATGGGTAAATAAGTGTTTTCAGAAAAATTGTACAAAGGAAGAGATATACAGCTCATGAAAATACTATATGTACATTGTATGGGGGAGTTGTATATAACGAAGCTATGTATATTCAGAATCAGTCATCATCATGTCAGATAAATTTTGTCTCATAAGTGTTTTTGTCACTAATGCCAAAGGGGGAGATTGTTGGCATTATGATACATTTTTGTCATTAGTTACAACACTTAATGGATTCTGAATGCTTACCGAGCTCTCACCAGACATTCCTTTGTAACCCAAGCTTTACCTAGTTCTCAGTGTTTATCGAGTGATCAAGGTGAACAAAGAAGTTAGTATTTACTGAGTGATCGACGTGAACAAAGCAGCCAGTGTTTACCGAGTGTTCGAGGTAAAGAAAGGAATCAGTTTTGACCGAGTGAAGATGTACTTAGTATTGACCAAGAGCTTCGTGATAACAAAGCTCCTGAGGTTATCAAGGAAATTAATTTTATCGAGCTCAGACGGTTATCAAGGAAATTAATTTTACCGAGCTCAGACGGTTATCAAAGAAATTAATTTTACCGAGCTAAGACGGTTATCAAGGAAACCAACTATCACCGAGTCACAAGGTTCCATCGAGTGTTTCCTTTGATCACCAAGCTACAGTTCAGATAGAAGTATTCACCGAGTGACATCTCTTCTACCGAGTCTCCAGTGGTTACTGAGTTTAGAACTACTCGAAGTGTTTAGTATGAACCATGCCTTCACTTCTACCGAGTTCATGACGATGCCGAGTAACGCAGTGGACGCCGAGTATCAGAAGGACATCAAGTCAGTTCAGTGAACCCGAATTTTTTACCTTGGGCACTTCATACTGCAGTAACGAAGCTTTGTGGGTTTCATCCCCACCCCAGTTTTACTTTCTATTTGGAAGGTTTCTGGGTCACCAAATCTGTGTGTTCAAGTGTTGCAAATGATTTTGTTTCATGCTTACAGTAGGTTACTTGGATGAATGGTGAATATATCAGTATGCAGTTTTATTGTTTGAAATTTTAGAAGTTACTGATTCACCCCTCCCCTCTCAGTAACTTGTCATATCTTGAATATTTCCAACATCTATCACCTGATTTTCAATGATCTTTCCAAGTTTGAAAGCTTCCATCTTTAGATCTTTTCCCTCCAAGCTATTAGGATTTTTCTTGTGAGAACCTGATAGGCTCTGATACCAATTGTTGGAATATTCAAATATGGAAAGAGTACTTATGAGAGGGGGGGTGAATCATAAGTATCAAACTTTAGCCAATAAATTTTTTAATTGAAAATAAGTTGCATGCATGTAAATACATCAAATAAAAACTCATGCATCAATTACTCATAACACCAGAATTTTGGTAACCCAGAAACCCTCCAGGAATAAGAAGGTAAAATTGGGGTGGGGATGATGCCCACAAAAATTACTACAGCAATATTGTTCAACCACTTCTGATGGTTTTCCTTGTTAAAGGCTTTACACTATGTTAATAGTGACTTAGTTAGAGGATTTGCAAACACTTAACATGAAGTGTCACCTGGTTAAAGGATTTTAATCACCTAATCAAAAGGTTCTTACAAAATAGCTGTAAAGCTAACCTATCACCATAGGATTTTTATTCTAATACAATTGCTAGAGAGTATTAGATGCAATAAACCTGATAGATTACAATCCTTGATTGCTGAATGCAGGCTCCTTTTCTACCTTCTCCCGATCTTGATCCTTTGTGATCTGATAACTCTTGCTTCTAAAAATAGATTTTCTCATACACCCTTGTATGTCCTTCAATATGTCTCATCTCCCTATTTTTTTATAGTGAAATTTCATCTTCCTTATAAAGACTTCAAAGACTTAGGGTTTGTTTTTGATCTACGATCTCAATTTCGCGCTCAATACTTATCTTTTGCTAATTGGTTGCATGACTTTTGCATTTTTCTTATTGGCTGCATGCAAATTGAATAGGAAAATTAAAAGATTCAATCTTATCATTCAACCCTTTGAGATTTACCTTCTGTCAGTTGCAAAAACTGTTTGCATCATAGTTTGTGTAATTCCAAATTTTTATGTTGTTCTACTGAGTTACTTGGCTCCTGAAGTATTTTTGATACTCGGCACATAATTTTTCCTGGATAGCTCAGCACTTGAACAAAAACTGTATCACTTGGCACATGTTGCACTCGGCACTTATTATCACTCGACAACTGTTGCACTCGGCACATGTTATCACTCGGCACCTGTTGCACTCGGCACATGTTATCACTCGACACCTGTTGCACTCAGCACATGTTATCACTCGACACCTGTTATTACTCGGCACATATTATCACTCGGCACTTGTTGCACTCAACACTTGCTATTGATCTTGGTTAAGTGTATTGACACTTAGTTGTCAAATTTATTATTTAAGCTAACAATCTCCCCCTTTGACATGAGTGGCAAAAACACTTAATTAAGATCCATGTGACTTAGTAATTTATCCTTTATTCAAACTTTGCTCCCAAAATTTGCTATCTCCCCTAAAATTTCACAAAATTTGCTATCTCTACTATCTCCCCCTATTACTATACTTATCATTTCATTCCTATATTCAACTTTTATTACTTATTCTCCCCCTTTTTGACACTTATGTCAATGGTCTTTACAATGAAATGCCATAGTTGGCCAAAAATGTGATGTTTACTTCAAGGAGTACCTTCAGAGCTACATCCCAATTTGCTAATGTGACATCCAATGTCTTATGCTGGATGGCAATCTCTGCTACTAGATGTACAAGTCCATCAGATGAAGAAAGGTTGGGATCTTTCCTGAGGACTGTTTCTGCATTTATTTGCTCCTTATGAAGTAATTCCAAATGAGGAGTAATTGATGATTGAATTTGTATCAATTTGGCTTTTTTGGTTGCCTCCTCTGCTACTAAAACAACTAGCTCTCTTTGTGTGTGAATCGATTGGACAAAATGCTTCTCAGTCTGAGCTGGATCTGTGGGGAGTTGCATGCTAGAAGTTTTCAAATTGTTTTCCAATCTTAGTATTTTCTGGCTAGTGTCTTGTGTGAATGTGGAAAAATCACACAACTTGTTGTACAGAGAAAAAATGTTTCCTAGTACAATTTTAACTGTTACAACTTTCTTTGCTAGTTCTTCTTGTGACAGTGCTATATCACCGGATATTTTACTATTTACTTTACCTTGGAACTTCTTTTCTGACCATTCAAGCAATTTGGCATTTTTTTCCTAGTCTTCATTAGTCACCTGGTCAACTATATCAGATAGTTGTTCCATGATTGGTCTTGACTCATCTGGAGAGTGTAAGAAAAAAGCTTCTATGAATATAACTTTAATTTCATTCAATGTAAGCTTATGCTTGTATTCCTTTCTTAGTGCTTCTTTTCTCTTTCTTTTGTCTAATGCACTTTGAATTTCATTAATCTTTTCTTCAGTAAGAGTGTTAGATTCATAATATGGGATCTTTATTTCTTCATCAAGCTCAGGAACTCCATAGTGAAGTTTCCTGACTGCCTTTGATGAGCTCAAGCCTGGTGTCCTAATTTGCAACTGTAATCCATCTATGCTCGGCTACTGAAGAGTTTGTGTAGGAGTACTAGATTTTGGTAACGCAACCAATGTTTGTATTGCAGTTTACTCCTTTTTTTGTGTCTCATTTTCTTCAGCATGAATATCCATTTTATGAATGCTAGGTGGGGTTGAACTTGTTGGTTGTTCAGATATTTCTTTTGTTTCCCCTACTGCTGTACTCGGCACTTGGAGTGTATCAGTGATTATACTTGGTGGAGGTGGTGGTGGAAGGAATAGAATATCAGTAGTTTGTGTGGTTAAAGGTGACACTTGTGCTTTTACCTTGACTTCTGGATTCTGTAATTCATCAACACTGACCAATACAGGATTTGAACTTAATTTTGCTACAAGTGATGATTGGTCAAGGATTTCCAAATCCTTTGTAGTTAATGGATTGATGTTTAGATTTGAAGTATTTGTAACATCCTTTATTTTTATGATATCTGCAGGTGTGATGGTGGCATGCAGAGGACTAGGAGGAGATGTCTGTATATCTTGTATACTTTGATCTTGTGGCTCAACTGTATCTTTATCTTCCTTTTTCTCCTCATAGTGTGCCTCTTCTTCCTTTTCTTCTTTTCTTTCCTCCACTAGTTTCTTCTTCTTCTTTTTTTGGTTTCTGTCACCTTCTTTTCTTTTGTCTTGGCAATTTCCTCTACCTTATATTCTTCATTATATACATCTTCATTTTTCTTGTAAACTATTTTCCACAATCTTGTGGATTTAGTAACTACCTCTTCAATTTTATTCTGCAGTATGCTGAATGCTCTATACTTGGGAGTGAATCTGTTATTATGCCTTTTTACGGAATTTATTATTTGATCTTTAGTCAGATCAGGCAACAATCTTGCTAATTTAGACTCCCTTATTTCTTTTTCCATTTGTAAACAAAAATGCCATTTATCCTGTACAATTTTATACAATTCTCTCGGCATAGATTCATCTAATTCTAGAGGTGTGTGCTTATACTCAGCCATCATAGCATACACAGATACCTCTAGTTTATTTTGTTCTTCTTTGGTGAGCTTAGAAAAATTCAGGTTCTTTAGACCTTTTAAATCATTATTTCTAATTTTTGAGCATAATTTATCAACAGCAGTCTGAGGTTTGTGTCTTACCACTTGAAATTGACTATTGTCCTCTGACTCTGTTTTCTCCTCATCTATTTCAAGTTGTGGAATGAACTTCCTTTTCTTTGACTCAGTAGCAGTCTTCTTTGAGTCTTTCTTCCTTCCTTTTTCCTCTTCTTGGACTTTTTGAGCTGTAGCCCTTGTGGTAGGTCTCTTTGATGCAGGGGCAGCTACTTTCCTTCCTTTGAATTTAGGAGCAGAGGGAGTTGTGATCTTTCTCTTAACTGGTGCTTCCTTAGCTTCTTCTACCTCAACACTTTCCTCTTTGTCTTCTCCTGACCCTTGAGTCTGACTTTGAAGTTTATCTCCTTCTTCTTCAATGTCTTCTCCTTCTTCTTCTGTTGTTCCTTCTTCTTCTTCCATGCCAAACTTTCTTTTGATTTGTCTCACCATTTTCTCTTTCTTCTTTACTGCTGAAGCAGTCTTCAAATCTGTTATTACCTTTGATTTGACAACATCATAGGTTCCAAAAATTTGTGCATTTTTATCAGCTTCTTCTGCAAGTAGAGTTGGTATTGCTGCAGAGGCTTGATCAACATCAAGTTCATAACCTAGTGGCCTAAGCCATCTTATTCTAGGTATAACTGCTTGTATGTAAGTATAATCTATATCTACAAGAAAACAAATATCTTTTTCATATTTCTTAGTCAATGAGACTGGAATTCTCATTCTTTCTTTCATGGACTTTTTGAAGTCCTCAAAATAACCTGTCATTTGGGCATCAAAATTTTCACCCATTTGTTCAATGTATCCATTAATTTGTTCAACAATTGTTTTATCCAGATTCCCTTTTACTTTCCCCATAGAAGGAAATTCTTTCTTTAGATAGAAGAACATACACATCAAAACTGATCCAAATTTGCATTGAGCTCCCTTGCTCTTCCTTATAGCTCCCAGATTTTCATTAATCTGTTGAAACATGAGCTCTGCTAGATCATAAGTGTGATCCCTTTTGATTATCTTGTATCCAACATCAACTACTATACAAGGTACACTGTTCAACCTACTTGATTGATAGAATTTTTGTGAAATAATTCTCATAGGAAAATCTAGTAGGGGATCTATGACTGTGTCGATAGTCATTCCTCTATTTTCCCATTTGGCACCTGTATTTTTCTCTATTATTTCCCTTTTGTCACTCCGCAGGGTCTTTGGTCGATCTAGGGTTGGAATACCAGTAACCCTATGAACAATTTTCTTGGTAAATTTTACTGGCCCTAATTCTAACCAAAAAGCTCCGTCATGTATTCGGCTCAAAATTATCCGTACCCATTCTGTTTTGAAAACAGTCAAAAATGCTAGGGTTTTGGTTAATCCTTTTCTTTCTACTATTGAAAACTCATTTTTCAGTACTTTTTTTTCACAAAGTTTATTATATACATTATGAATTTTTAAGTCTCCTATGGCACCAATTTTGCAATTGTAACATCTGCGAACATCTTGGACCATAACAACCTTATCCGGAATAACTGATAATGCTCTTGCAGGATCATTCTTGTATGCTACTTTTGGAATGGGCTTAAATTCAAGTTGTTTTACTTTGTTGCTGACCAACTGAACTTCATGACTCTGTATACCCTTAATGGTTCCTGACTCAGATGCCATTGTTTGCCAAACTAGGGTTTATAATTTAAACAAGTTTATGAGTCCTACGTAGCTCGGCACTTAAGTAAAATACCTTAAATCGACCAAATTTGTCTTGAATCACTGTTGAAATCTTCACAAATGGCTTCTGAGCTGATCTTGATCTTCTTTTCTCCTTTTTCGACTTTGCTTCTTGTTCGAATGGTGAAAATGATCAGAAATAGGATTTATGTACCCTTCAAAATAGAGTAATAAATGCTTAGTACGCTACCAACTGTCTACTCGGCTCTTGAAAAGTTTCATCATAACTTGACTCTCATTATGTTTTACTTTACTCGGCTCCTATTGATATTTCATAGCTCGGCATCAACTATCAACTCGATCGTTGTTAGTAACTCGGCTCCTAAAGGCAATTTTGACATATTTTCACAAAAGCTGTCAATTTTGACTTAGCATCTTTGTTTATGCTGATTTCATTTTTGCAGTTCTTTATATGTCTTGGGACTGATTTATGATGTAACTCGATTTATCAATCCCTCACACTTGTTCTTTGGATAATTTGATGAAGTGTGATCACTTGACCTATTGGGTGAAGTGATCTTTGTACTTGATGTGCTAAACTCGTCTTTCTTCCTCCATGTCTTATTCATTTCACTTCTGATGTGTTCAACATCCATCTTTGCCTTTCCTTTGCTGAGCTCAGAACTTGATGCCTTTGATGTTGTTGGGCAATTTTTGCTGACATGACCAGTTTTTAAGCAACTAAAACATGTCATTTGACTCAACCATCTTTTGTAGTTCCCTCTAAAATGTGTTCTTATGCAATTCTGTGGAATATGTCCATATTCTTGACAATAGTGACAGCTGTTCCTGGTGTTGTAATCCCAAAATTCATGGTTTGATGTCTTTGCTGGTTGATTTACTGTCCACATAGGTTTTGATCTGCATTCAAATGCCCTATGTCTATATTTTTTGCAATTATAACAATGTCCATCAAATCTTTGATCCCTTGTAACATTGGATTTGCAATTTTGTGTCATATGTCCTTGCATGTTGCACTTGTGACACAAACTTTTGGGTATGTTTGATTGATTGAATCTTCTACTCCTACACACACTAGATGTATGTCCCTTTTTATTACAAAAATGACAAGTGGATTTTGAATTCTTACCTTTATCACTTCTTTGTTCAGCACTCTTTGATGATTCTCCAACTTCAGTGCTATTGAATCCTAGTCCTGATGTATCATGGGTAGATTTTGGTGATTTCAACAATTGTTCAAAATATTTGATTGCTTCACTTGATTTGTTGAGATTCTCTACTACCTCTTTTTCCTTGTTCAATTCATTCTGCATTTGTTCATTTTGCATCTTCAAGGTAGAGATCTCAATATCCTTTACATTGAGTTCATGATGAAGGTTCATCATTTGCGCAAGTGTATCCATCTACATGTTTGAGATCCTTGTCAGTTCAGTATATTTTTCTTCAAGTCTATTTGCAAGATTCCTTTTGTCATTTTCCATCATGACCTTATCATCAACTACTTTTTTCTTTTGTTTAGTAATTTCACATATCATTATAGCCTGTGATTCATGTTCCATCTTGAGAGTTCTTATTTCTTCTTCTTGAATTTTATTTTTCTCCATCAGTTCTCCTATTGTTGCATCAAACTCTTTAGTGTCTCCACTGGAAAATATGTTGGTGGTGTCAATCTCCTTGTAGTGTATATCATTTTCAGCTATGGCTAGATCCTTCCTCTTTTTTAATGAGTTTATCAATTTGTTTCTGAATTCTTCCAAGCTATGCAGAGCAAGTTGCACATCTATCACCTGATTTTCAATGATCTTTCCAAGTTTGAAAGCTTCCATCTTTAGATCTTTTCCCTCCAAGCTATTAGGCTTTTTCTTGTGAGAACCTGATAGGCTTTGATAACAATTGTTGGAATATTCAAATATGGAAAGAGTACTTATGAGAGGGGGGGGTGAATCATAAGTATCAAACTTTAGCCAATAAATTTTTTAACTGAAAGTAAGTTGCATGCATGTAAATACATCAAATAAAAACTCATGCATCAATTACTCATAACACCAGAATTTTGGTAACCTAGAAACCCTCCAGGAATAAGAAGGTAAAACTAGGGTGGGGATGATACCCACAAAAATTACTGCAACAATATTGTTCAACCACTTCTGATGGTTTGCCCTATTAAAGGCCTACCCTGTTAAAGGCTTTACACTGTGTTAATAGTGACCTGGTTAGAGGATTTGCAAACACTTAACATGAAGTGTCACCTGGTTAAAGGATTTTAATCACCTAATCAAAAGGTTCTTACAAAATAGTTGTAAAGCTAACCTATCACCATAGGATTTTTATTCTAATACAATTGCTAGAGAGTATTAGATGCAATAAACCTCATAGATTACAATCCTTGATTGCTGAATGCAGGCTCCTTTTCTACTTTCTCCTGATCTTGATCCTTTGTGATCTGATAACTCTTGCTTCTGAAAATAGATTTGCTCATGCACCCTTGTATATCCTTCAATATTTCTCATCTCCCTATTTTTTATAGTGAAATTTCATCTTCCTTATAAAGACTTCAAAGACTTAGGGTTTGTTTTGGATCTACGATCTCAATTTTGCGCTCAATACTTATCTTTTTCTGATTGGTTGCATGCCTTTTGCATTTTTCTTACTAGCTGCATGCAAATTGCATAGGAAAATTAAAAGATTTGATCTCATTCAATCCTTCGAGATTTATCTTCTATCGGCTGCAAAAACTATTTGCATCATAGTTTGTGTAATTCAAAGCTTTTATGCTGTTCTACTGAGTTACTCGGCTCCTGAAGTATTTTTGATACTTGGCACATAATGTTTCCTAGATAGCTCAGAAATTGAACAAAAACTATAACACTCGACAAATGCTGCACTCGGCACCTATTATCACTCGACACCTGTTGCAGTTAGCACATGTTATCACTCGACACCTGTTGCACTTGACACATTTTATCGCTCGACACCTGTTGAACTCGGCACATGTTATCACTCGTCACCTATTATTACTTGGCACATATTATCACTCGGCACCTGTTGCTCTCAACACATGCTATTCATCTTGGTTAAGTGTATTGACACTCAGTTGTCAAATTTATTCTTTAAGCTAACATAATCTTGACCGTTGATTGAAATCGATCTCAACCATTGATGAATTCCAGGATAGTCTATTTAAGAGACCCTGATCTCTTCATTTTGAAAGGTTGAATGAGAATTTGCATCAAATTGTTGCTGGAATTCGTAATCACATTTCCTCATATTCACATATGCAGAGATCAAGATTGACCAAAAGTTCACCAGATTTAACCACGGTTGACTTGAGTTGACTAGATTCAAAAATAATTTTGAAATAATTAAACAAAATTATTTAATTAAATGGAGTACTTACTTCTAATTAATTAAACAAAGTTATTTAATTAAATGAGAAGCCATTCCTAATTAATTAAATGAAGTTATTTAATTAAATAAGAAAAGTGTCTCTAATTAATTAAAGATTATTTAATTAAATAGAAAAATTAACTATGAGAGCATATCTCATTTTATTAATTTAAATATCTCAACAAAATCTCTCTTCAGTTCAAAAAGGAAAATTTCCAGCTCACTATTGATCAAAAATGAGTTAAATCAGTTAACTCCTTTTTCTACTGAAATTGAATCAGTTAACTCCTTATTTTACTGAAATTAAATCCGTTAACTCCTTTTAATTTGGAAATATCCCTTTATGACTAAAATTCACCTTTAATCCTGATCATTGATTGAAATCGATCTCAACCGTTGATGAATTCTAGGAAAGTTTGTTTAAGAGACCCTCATCTCTTTATTTTGAAAGTTTGAATGAGAATTTGCATTGAATTATTGCTGGAATTCATACTCACATTTGCTCATATTCACATACGCAAAGATCAAGTTTGACCAAAAGTTGACCAAATTTAACCATGGTTGACTTGAGATGACTAGATTTGAAAAAAACTTTTAAATTATTAAACGAAATTATTTAATTAAATTGAGTACTTACTTCTAATTAATAAAACAAAGTTATTTAATGTAATGAGAAGCCATTCCTAATTAGTTAAATGAAGTTATTTAATTAAATAAGAAAAGTGTCTCTAATTAATTCAAGATTATTTAATTAAATAGAAAAAGTAATTATGAGAGCATATCTCATTTTATTAAATTAAACATCTCAACAAAATCTCTCTTAAGTTCAAAAAGGTAAATTTCTAGTTCACTATTGATAAAAAATGAGTTAAATTAGTTAACTCTTTTTTCTACTCAAATTGAATCAGTTAACTCCTTATTTTACTCAAATTAAATCTGTTAACTCCCTTTAGTTTGGAAATCTCCCTTTATCACTTAACTTCGCCTTTAATCCTGAAAGTTGATTGAAATCGATCTCAACTATTGATGAATTACAGGAAAGTCTATTTAAGAGACCCTCATCTCTTCATTTTGAAAGGTTGAATGAGAATTTGCATCGAATTGTTGCTGGAATTCATACTCACATTTTCTCATATTCACATACGCAGAGATCAAGTTTGACAAAAAGTTGACTAGATTTAACCACGGTTGACTTGAGTTTAATAGTTTTCAAAAGAATTTTGAAATAATTAAACAAAATTATTTAATTAAATGGAGTACTTCTAATTAATTAAACAAAGATATTTAATTAAATGAGAAGCCATTCCTAATTAATTAAATGAAGTTTTTTAATTAAATAAGAAAAGTGTCTCTAATTAATTAAAGATTATTTAATTAAATAGAAAAAGTAATTATGAGAGCATATCTCATTTTATTAAATTAAATATCTCAACAAAATCTCTCTTCAGTTCAAAAAGGGAAATTTCCAGTTCACTATTGATCAAAAATGAGTTAAATCAGTTAACTCCTTTTTCTACTCAAATTGAATCAGTTAACTCCTTATTTTACTCATATTAAATCTGTTAACTCCCTTTAATTTGGACATCTCCCTTTATGACTGAACTTCAACTTTAATCCTAACCGCTGATTGAAATCGATCTTAACCGTTGATGAATTCCAAGAAAGTCTATTTAAGAGACCGTCATCTCTTCATTTTGAAAGGTTGAATTAGAATTTGCATCGAATTTTTACTGGAATTCATACTCACATTTGCTCATATTCACATACGTAGAGATCAGGTTTGACCAAAAGTTGACCAGATTTAACCACGGTTGACTTGAGTTGACTAGTTTCAAATTTTTTTTTGAAATATTGAAACAAAATTATTTAATTAAATGGAGTACTTACTTCTAATTAATTAAACAAGGTTATTTAATTAAATGAGAAGCCATTCCTAATTAATTAAACGAAGTTATTTAATTAAATAAGAAAAGTGTCTCTAATTAATTAAAGATTATTTAATTAAATAGAAAATGTAATTATGAGAGCACATCTCATTTTATTAAATTAAATATCTCAATAAAATCTCTCTTCAGTTCAAAAAGAGAAATTTCCATTTTACTATTGATAAAAAATGAGTGAAACCAGTTAACTCTTTTTTCTACTCAAATTGAATTAGTTAACTCCTTATTTTACTCAAATTAAATCAGTTAACTCCCTTTAATTTGGAAATGTCTCTTTATGACTGAACTTCACCTTTAATCCTGATCGTTGATTGAAATCGATCTAAACCTTTGATGAATTCTAGGAAAGTCTATTTAAGAGACCCTCATCTCTTCATTTTGAAAGGTTGAATGAGAATTTGCATCGAATTGTTGCTGGAATTCATACTCACATTTTCTTATATTCACATACACAGAAATCAGGTTTGACCAAAAGTTGACCAGATCTAACCACGGTTCACTTGAGTTGACTAGTTTCAAAAAGAATTTTGAAATAATTAAACAAAATTATTTGATTAAATGGAGTACTTACTTCTAATTAATTAAACACCATTATTTAATTAAATGAGAAGCCATTCCTAATTAATTAAATGAAGTTATTTAATTAAATAAGAAAAGTGTCTCTAATTAATTAAAGATTATTTAATTAAATAAAAGAGTAATTATGAGAGCATATCCCATTTTATTAAATTAAATATCTCAACAAAATCTCTCTTCAGTTCAAAAAGGGAAATTTTAAGTTCACTGTTGATGAAAAATGAGTTAAATCAGTTAACTCCTTTTTCTACTCAAATTAAATCAGTTAACTCCTTATTTTACTCAAATTAAATCTACTAACTCCCTTTAATTTGGAAATCTCCCTTTATGATTGAACTTCACCTTTAATCCTGACCGCTGATTGAAATCGATCTCAACCGTTGATGAATTCCAAGAAAGTCTATTTAAGAGACCCTCATCTCTTCATTTTGAAAGGTTGAATGAGAATTTGCATCGAACTGTTATTGGAATTCATACTCACATTTTCTCATATTCACATACACAAAGATCAAGTTTGACCAAAACTTGACCAAATTTAACTACGGTTGAGATGAGTTGACTAGTTTCGAAAAGAATTTTGAAATAATTAAGAAAAAATTATTTAGTTAAATGGAGTACTTACTTCTAATTAATTAAACAAAGCTATATAATTAAATGAGAGGCCATTCCTAATTAATTAAATGAAGTTATTTAATTAAATAAGAAAAATGTCTCTAATTAATTAAAGATTATTTAATTAAATAGAAAAAGTAGTTATGAGAGCATATCTCATTTTATTAATTTAAATATCTCACCAAAATCTCTCTTCAGTTCAAAAAGGGAAATTTTCAGTTCACTATTGATAAAAAATGAGTTAAAGCAGTTAACTTCTTTTTCTACTCAAATTGAATCAATTAACTCCTTATTTTACTCAACTTAAATCTGTTAACTCCCTTTAATTTGGAAATCTTCCTTTATGATTGAACTTCACCTTTAATCCTGACCGTTGATTGAAATCGATCTCAATTGGTTATGAATTCAAGGAAAAACTACTTAAGAGACCCTCATCTCTTCATTTTGAAAGGTTGAATGAGAATTTGCATCGAATTGTTGCTGGAATTCATACTCACATTTACTCATATTCACATACGTAGAGATCAAGTTTGACCAAAAGTTGACCAGATTTAACTACGGTTGACTTTAGTTGACTAGTTTCAAAAAGAATTTTGAAATAATTAAACGAAATTGTTTAATTAAATGGAGTACTTACTTCTCATTAATTAAGCAAAGTTATTTAATTAAATGAGAAGCCATTCTTAATTAATTAAATGAAGTTATTTAATTAAATAAGAAAAGTGTCTCTAATTAATTAAAGATGATTTAATTAAATAGAAAAAGTAATTATGAGAGCATATTTCATTTTATTAAATTAAATATCTCAAGAAAATCTCTCTTCAGTTCAAAAAGGGAAATTTCCAGTTCACTATTGATCAAAAATGAGTTAAATCAGTTAGCTCCTTTTTCTACTCAAATTTAATAAGTTAACTCCTTATTTTACTCAAATTAAATCTGTTAACTCCCTTTAATTTGGAAATCTCCCTTTTTGACTTAACTTCACATTTAATTATGACTGTTGATTGAAATCGATCTCAACCGTTGATGAATTCCAGAAAAATCTATTTAAGAGACCCTCATCTCTTCATTTTGAAAGTTTCAATGAGAATTTGCATCGAATTGTTGCTAGAATTCATACTCACATTTGCTCATATTCACATACACAGAGATCAAGTTTGACCAAAAGTTGACCAAATTTTGGCATGGTTGACTTGAGTTGACTAGTTTCGAAAAAAAATTGAAATAATTAAACGTAATTGTTTAATTAAATGCAGTACTTCTAATTAATTAAAAAAAGTTATTTAATTAAATGAGAAGCCATTCCTAATTGATTAAATTAAGTTATTTAATTAAATAAGAAAAGTGTCTCTAATTAATTAAAGATTAGTTAATTAAATAGAAAAAGTAATTATAAGAGCATATCTCATTTTATTAAATTAAATATCTCAACAAAATCTTTCTTCAGTTCAAAAAGCGAAATTTCCGGTTCACTATTGATAAAAAATGAGTTAAATCAGTTAACTCATTTTTTTACTCAAATTGAATCAGTTAACTCCTTATTTTACTCAAATTAAATCTCTTAACTCCCTTTAATTTTGAAATCTCCCTTTATGACTGAACTTCACATTTAATCCTAACAGTTGATTGAAATCGATCTCAACCGTTGATGAATTTCAGGAAAGTCTATTCAAGAGACCCTCATCTCTTCATTTTGAAAGGTTGAATGAGAATTTACATCGAATTGTTGCTGGAATTCATACTCACATTTGCTCATATTCAAATATGCAAAGATCAAGTTTGACCAAAAGTTGACCAGATTTAACCACGATTGACTTGAGTTTAGTAGTGTCGAAAAGAATTTTTGAATAATTAAACAAAATTATTTAATTAAATGCAGTACTTATTTCTAATTAATTAAACAAAGTTATTTAATTAAATGAGAAGTCATTCCTAATTAATTAAATGAAGTTATCTAATTAAATAAGAAAAGTGTCTCTAATTAATTAAAGATTATTTAATTAAATAGAAAAAGTAATTATGAGAGCATATCTCATTTTATTAAATTAAATATCTCAACAAAATCTCTCTTCTGTTCGAAAAGGGAAATTTTCAGTTCACTATTGATAAAAAATGAGTTAAATCAATTCACTCCTTTTGCTACTCAAATTAAATCAGTTAACTCCTTATTTTACTCAAATTAAATCTGTTAACTCCCTTTAACTTGGAAATCTCCCTTTATGACTGAACTTCACCTTTAATCCTAACCGTTGATTGAAATCGATCTCAACCATTGATGAATTCCAGGAAAGTCTATTTAAGAGACCCTCATCTCTTCATTTTGAAAGGTTGAATGAGAATTTGCATCGAATTGTTGTTGGAATTCATAGTCACATTTGATCATATTCACGTACGCAGAGATCAAGTTTGACCAAAACTTGACCAGATTTAACCACGATTGACATGAGTTGACTAGTTTTGAAAAGAAATTTGAAATAATTAACGAAATTATTTAATTAAATTTATTACTTACTTCTAATTAATTAAACCAAGTTATTTAATTAATTGAGAAGCCATTCCTAATTAATTAAATGAAGTTATTTAATTAAATAAGAAAAATGTCTTTAATTAATTAAAGATGATTTAATTAAATACAAAAAGTAATTATGAGAACATATCTCATTTTATTAAATTAAATATCTTAACAAAATCTCTCTTCAATTTCAAAAGGGAAATTTCCAGTTCACTATTGATCAAAAATGAGTTAAATCAGTTAACTCCTTTTTCTACTCAAATTGAATCAGTTAACTCCTTATTTTACTCAAATTAAATTTGTTAACTTCCTTTAATTTGGAAATCTCCCTTTATGAATGAACTTCACATTTAATTTTGACCGTTGATTGAAATCGATCTCAACCATTGATGAATTATAGTAACGTCTATTTAAGATACCCTCATCTCTTCATTTTGAAATGTTGAATGAGAATTTGCATCGAATTGATGCTGGAATTCATACTGACATTTGCTCATATTCACATACGCAGAGATCAAGTTTGACCAAAAGTTGACCAGATTTAACCACGGTTGACTTGAGTTGACTAGTTTCGAAAATAATTTTTAAATAATGAAATAAAATTATTTAATTAAATGGAGTACTTACTTCTAATTAATTAAACAAAGTTATTTAATTAAATGAGAAGTCATTCCTAATTAATTAAATGAAGTTAATTAATTAAATAAGAAAAGTGTCTCTAATTAATTAAAGATTATTTAATTAAATAGAAAAAGTAATTATGAGAGCATATCTCATTTTATTAAATTAAATATCTCAACAAAATCTCTCTTCAATTGAAAAAGGGAAATTTCTAGTTCACTATTGATCAAAAATGATTTAAATCATTTAACTCCTTTTTCTACTCAAATTGAATCAGGTAACTCCTTATTTTACTCAAATTAAATCTGTTAACTTCCTTTAATTTGGAAATCTCCCTTTATTACTGAACTTCATCTTTAATCCTGACCGTTGATTGAAATCGATCTCAACCGTTGATGAATTCCAGGAAAGCCTATTTAAGAGACCATCATCTCTTCATTTTGAAAGGTTGAATAAGAATTTGCATCGAATTGTTGCTAGAATTTATACTCACATTTGCTCATATTCACATACACAGAGATCAAGTTTGACCAAGAGTTGATCAGACTTAACCACGGTTGACTTGAGTTGACTAGTGTCGAAAAGAATTTTAGAATAATTAAACAAAATTATTTAATTAAATGCAGTACTTACTTCTAATTAATTAAACAAAGTTATTTAATTAAATGAGAAGTCATTCCTTATTAATTAAATTAAGTTATCTAATTAAATAAGAAAAGTGTCTCTAATTAATTAAAGATTATTTAATTAAATAGAAAAAGTAATTATGAGAGCATATCTCATTTTATTAAATTAAATATCTCAACAAAATCTCTCTTCTATTCGAAGAGGGAAATTTTTAGTTCACTATTGATAAAAAATGAGTTAAATCTGTTAACTCCTTTTGCTACTCAAATTAAATCAGTTAACTCCTTATTTTACTCAAATTAAATCTGTTAACTCGCTTTAACTTGGAAATTTGCCTTTATGACTGAACTTCACCTTTAATCCTGACTGTTGAATGAAATCGATCTTAACCGTTGATGAATTCCAGGAAAGTCTATTTAAGAGACCCTCATTTCTTCATTTTGAAAGGTTGAATGAGAATTTGCATCGAATTGTTGCTGGAATTCATACTCACATTTGCTCATATTCACATACACAGAGATCAAGTTGAACCAAAAGTTGACTAGATTTAACCACGGTTGACTTGAGTTGACTAGTTTCGAAAAGAATTTTGAAATAATTAAAAGAAATTATTTAATTAAATGGAGTACTTACTTCTAATTAATTAAACAAAGTTATTTAATTAAATGAGAAGCCATTCCTAATTGATTAAATGAAGTTATTTAATTAAATCAGAAAAGTGTCTCTAATTAATTAAAGATTATTTAACTAAATAGAAAAAGTAATTATTAGAGCATATCTCATTTTATTAAATTAAATATCTCAACAAAATCTCTCTTCAGTTCAAAAAGGGAAATTTTCTATTCACTATTGATAAAAAATGAGTTAAATGAGTTAACTCCTTTTTCTACTCAAATTGAATCAGTTAACTCCTTATTTTACGCAAATTAAATCTGTTAACTCCCTTTAATTTGGAAATCTCCCTTTATGACTGAACTTCACCTTTAATCCTGACCATTGATTGAAATCGATCTCAACCGTCGATGAATTTCAAGAAAGTCTATTTAAGAGACCCTCATCTCTTCATTTTGAAAGGTTGAATAAGAATTTGCATCGAATTGTTGCTAAAATTCATACTCATATTTGCTCATATTCACATACGTAGAGATTAAGTTTGACGAAAAGTTGAAAAGATTTAACCACGATTGACTTGAGTTGACTAGTTTAGAAAAAAAATTAAAATAATTAAACAAAATTATTTAATTAAATGGAGTACTTAGTTCTAATTAATTAGACAGAGTTATTTCATTAAATGAGAAGCCATTCCTAATTGATTAAATGAAATTATTTAATTAAATAAGAAAAGTGTCTCTAATTAATTAAAGATTATTTAATTAAATAGAAAAAGTAATTATGAGAGCATATCTCATTTTATTAAATTAAATATCTTAACAAAATCTCTCTTGAGTTCAAAAAGGGAAATTTCTAGTTCACTATTGATCAAAAATGAGCTAAATTAGTTAAGTCCTTTTTCTACTCAAATTGAATCAGTTAACTCCTTATTTTACTCAAATTAAATCTGTTAACTCCCTTTAATATGGAAATCTCCCTTTATGACTTAACTTCACCTTTAATCCTGACCGTTGATTGAAATCGATCTGAACCGTTGATGAATTTCAGGAAAGTCTATTTAAAAGTCCCTCATCTCTTCATTTTGAAAGGTTGAATGAGAATTTGCATCAAATTGTTGCTAGAATTCATACTCACATTCACTCATATTCACATATGCAGAGATCAAGTTTGACCAAAAGTTGACCAAATTTAACCACGGTTGACTTGAGTCGACTAGTTTTGAAAAGAATTTTGAAATAACTAAACAAAATTATTTAATTAAATGGAGTACTTACTTCTAATTAATTAAACAAAGTTATTTAATTAAATGAGAAGCCATTCCTAATTTATTACATGAAGTTATTTAATTAAATAAGAAAAGTATCTCTAATTAATTAAAGATTATTTAATTAAATAGAAAAAGTAATTATGAGAGCATATCTCATTTTATTAAATTAAATATCTCAACAAAATCTCTCTTCAGTTCAAAAAGGGAAATTTCCAGTTCACTATTGATCAAAAATGAGTTAAATCAGTTAACTCCTTTTTCTACTCAAATTGAATCAATTAACTTCTTATTTTACTCAAATTAAATCTGTTAACTTCCTTCAACCATGGTTGACATGAGTTGACTAGTTTTGAAAAGAATTTTGAAATAATTAAACGAAATTATTTAATTAAATTTAGTACTTACTACTAATTAATTAAACAAAATTATTTAATTAAGTGAGAAGCCATTCCTAATTAATTAAATGAAGTTATTTAATTAAATAAGAAAAGTGTCTTTAATTAATTAAAGATGATTTAATTAAATAGAAAAAGTAATTATGAGAGCATATCTCATTTTATTAAATTAAATATCTCAACAAAATCTCTCTTCAGTTCAAAAAGGGAAATTTCCAGTTCACTATTGATCAAAAATGAGTTAAATGAGTTAACTCCTTTTTCTAGTCAAATTGAATCAGTTAACTCCTTATTTTACTCAAATTAAATCTGTTAACTTCCTTTAATTTGGAAATCTCCCTTTATGAATGAACTTCACATTTAATCCTGACCGTTGATTGAAATTGATCTCAACCGTTGATGAATTCAAGAAAAGTCTATTTAAGATACCCTCATCTCTTCATTTTGAAATGTTGAATGTGAATTTGCATCGAATTGTTGCTGTAATTCATACTCACATTTGCTCACATTCACATACGCATAGATCAAATTTGACCAAAAGTTGACCAAATTTAACCACGGTTGACTTGAGTTGACTAGTTTCAAAAAGAATTTTGAAATAATTAAATGAAATTATTTAATTAAACAGAGTACTTACTTCTAATTAATTAAACAAAGTTATTTAATTAAATGAGAAGCCATTCCTAATTAATCAAATGAAGTTATTTAATTAAATAAGAAAAGTGTCTCTAATTAATTAAAGATTATTTAATTAAATAGAAAAAGTAATTATGAGAGCCTATCTCATTTTATTAAATTAAATATCTCGAAAAAATCTCTCTTTAGTTCAAAAAGGGAAATTTTCAGATCACTATTGATCAAAAATGAGTTAAATGAGTTAACTCCTTTTTCTACTCAAATTGAATCAATTAACTCCTTATTTTACTCAAATTAAATCTGCTAACTCCCTTTAATTTGGCAATCTCCCTTTATGACTGAACTTCACCTTTAATCCTGATCGTTGATTGAAATCGATCTCAACCATTGATGAATTCCGGGAAAGTCTATTTAAGAGACCCTCATCTCTTCATTTTGAAAGGTTGAATGAAAATTTGCATCGAATTGTTGCTGGAATTCATACTCACATTTGCTCATATTCACATACCCAAAGATCAAGTTTGACCAAAAGTTGACCAAATTTAACCACGTTTGACTTGACTTGACTAGTTTCGAAAAGAATATTGAAATAATTAAATGAAATTATTTAATTAAATGGAGTACTTACTTCTAATTAATTAAACAAAGTTATTTAATTAAATGAGAAGCCATTCCTAATTAATTAAATGAAGTTATTTAATTTGGGAGGCCTCACCCAATTCGTCATAGTACCAATGAGATAATTGCATTACGGTGATTTTAATCCTATGTCTGATACACTTTTAAGACTGTAGGGTTATGTCATTTTAATATCTGCATTTTGATGATGCGCAATTACCTCTGCATATTATGACCTAATTGATGCATTTAATGATTCTATTTCATGTTGTAAGCTATTGACATTGCTTTAATATAAATTGAATGGTAGAAATGCTTGTAATATAAGAAGGTAATGTTGAAGTGGAAATTAGAGTTAAAAGATAAATTTTGTTATGCATTGAGACCTAACCCGCATACCTAGGGATTCAATAGTTATGGATTTAACATCCTGTCATAGAATATGAAGTTATTCATAATATTAAATTGACCATGTTATGTTGATAAGTAAAGTTTAGTTTTATAGTATTTTGAACATTTTACATGGAAATTGTTAGAAGTAATGTAATTATAAGGAATGAAGTATGAAACTCAAATGTTGAATGTGATATGTAAGTTTTGATATTTTAATATTTTGAAGGTTATATTTGAAATGATTAAGAAAGGGAAAGTTAATTTGAGATGATGAAATATATGCAAGTCTAATGTTGAATGAGATAATGATTTATTTTACATATGCTTATATGATTTTCTTGGACTACTGACGCTTGAGCTTAGTGTGCAGGAATTTGACCATGGGTTAAAGGGGAATTAAGGCTCAAACTACTACAAACATGACATAACCAAGATTAAATCAGTGGAAAAGATTCAAAACTAATTGTAATGTATTTTATTTCCTATATGTGAATTGTATGTGTGCGTAGTAGCCTAGTTCATGTATTATTGTAAAACAAGTCATTTTTTTAAATATAATGTGATATTTTGTGTGTGTCACTTGACACTTGTGCTTGTTATGTGATATGACATGTTTTTCGTCAATGGATCATGTGGCCACCTTATTCCGTGATAAATGCCTCAATTGAGGAATTTGATTATTGCCTTAGTCAGTAAAAGGACAAGGTCATCACCTTGGGGAATTTGAAATTTGAATCACCTAGCTTTGGGAGGGTCATAAAGTAACTTTAAGGTAAGTTGGGATTAAAATTAACCCCACCCATGTTAGTACTATATGCTAGGGAGCTATTAATGACCTCTAGGGTGTCTAGTGGACCTAGGAGACCCCATGAAAATGACATTCTTTATGGAATCCGAAAATGAGAAGGATATATATATAGAGGTATGGCTAAATGAGAAACCACTTGGCCACTCTCTAATTTTAGGGACAGTTAGGTTTTGGAGGGAGAGGAGGGGAGCTCTACTACAACTATCCTTACCCTAGCTTGGACCAAGGTTGGTATCTCAAGCTTGCTTCCTTTCCTTTTTCTTTCTTTTAGCATGGTTAAGCTAATCTGCAAGTGTGGAGTTTATCAATGGAGTATGCATTGCATTGCATTATGGAGTAGCATTCATGTGAGTGTTTGAATGGTGTTCATTCCATGTAGATTAGTGTGACACCATTGTGCATCTTGTTGTATTGTGTGGAGTATTGTGAGTATGAGGTTTGGATTTTCTCTATTTCCTTGTTGCATTATGGGTGTTGATATTGTGTTGTGATAACGTGATGTGCTCTTGAAAATTTGTTGTTTTATTGCTACTTGGTTTTGTTTTCTTGTTGTGCTTGACTGTTCTTATGGGTGTGGGACTTACACTCACCCTTGTGGGAAGGGAAGAGAAGTCCAAGGTGAACGAGCATCAGTTGGATTGCATAGTTGAGGACCTTGGAGTATGGGCTCCATTGTATGCCATTGTCATATTCATATTTTGCCTTGGCAGAGGATAAGGAAAAAAAAAAAAAAATGGTGAGGAACGAAGTAACTGAAGTATGGGTTTGTAGGAAGCTAAAGCTGTTGGTTGTGTGTGGTGGAGGATGTTGTGTTGGTAGTGTGTGTGGTGGAAGATGTTTATGAAGCCCCGAAAGGGCATGATATTATGAAGCCCCGAAAGGGCCTTTTATTTTGTTGATTTAGCCCTGAAAGGGCATGAGTTTTATGGAAAATATGATATGAAATGATAAACCTCCTTGTGTTTCCACCTTCACCCTATGTTCAAGGTTCCAATGGTGAGCCTTTGTGAAATATCCTTGGGATGGGATTTGTTGCAGTTTTGTTATGTGGTGTATATGTTTCTTACAAGTGTGTATGTGGATTTTGTTTGAGCCTTGTTCCCCTAGCACGGGGGTGGTCTCTTTGAGGCCTATGGTTGGGTGGAAAGCACCCATGGTCCTTGTTTTTTTATTGTGATGCATTTGCAAGTTCTTAGAGAAAAATCTTGGAAACTTGGAGTCCTTGTTATCTTCCATGTGCATAGGAGGAGAACACAATATTGCATTGAGATTAGATAGAGAGAAAAACTCCATTTTGTTATGTGAACCTAAATGTATTGTAAGAGAAAGTTACTGTCTTGGTTTGATTGTCAATGGAAAGGTTGTGAGTGCTCATGTGTAGTAAAAGTATTTTCCATTGTGTATATTATGATATGTTGACTTCACCACCTTTTTTTTTATCATGAGGGTATTGCTGAAGATAATTCATTGTAATAATATTGTTGTTTTATTGGATGGTAACACCAATCAGAGATCCAAATTACTTGATGCTCTTTAGTGGAATGCAAAAGAAATTTGATATCATAGAAGAGATAATATTCATAGGAAGGATTATCCTGGTGGATTGCTATTATCATTTTAGTTCCATTGTTTACCAATTGTGAATGTACATTCAAATCTACATCTGCATAAGAAGATAATGTTGAGAAAATGGTTTCTAAATTTCATAATTCATAGATAGGGATAATCCAAATAACTTCATATAAAGTCTTGTCATGAAATGTTGAGTTATTTGATTAAGTTAATGTTTTGAATGCTGAATGAATCCCAATTTTAAAACTATACTTAGTTTATAATTATCTCCTAATTATCCTTGCAATAACTTACCTTGAATATCCTAGATTACAGAAGAAGAAAATCAAGTGATGATAAAAAATAAACAAGACTTAAGACATAAGCTTGCCATAGGTGCACATTTTATCCTCTAGAAAATGTATGAGAAAGTAAAATAAATCTCTTCTCTTAATACAGACATTAAAATATTCAAGAGTATTCCTTAGACTCCTAGGACCCTATAACCTATAAAGCATATTTTAACATAATAAACTAACCATCATATTAATTGCATTAGAAGGGACCTCATATGAGACACATAACTTGAGTCAACACCCTATCAAATCAAAAGAAACTTTTTTAAAAAAATATATACAATGCTCATTTAAACAAACCTAAACTAGCACCAAGTAATATTTTAAACAAGACATAGCGTGACAAACAACCTACTATATTATCTACCCTGGGCTAGCATGGGTTGGTGAATGAGAAAACAATTTAATATGCTATGGAGACCAAGGTATTTAATTTCTCTGACATGACCAAAACTTATTTCATCCACCTATTCCCTATGCGCTTTGTGCCTTTAAATATTATATTGGAATACCGTGCAAGTTTATGACATAATTTTGACAAGAGGGAATGGCTTCCATTTTGTCCTTGACACCTTGATTTTCCTTGGAAGAAGTTATGGCATTTTATATGTCTTTCTTCACCCACCTAATTAAGACTAGGATAAACTCCATGCTGCCAACAATATGGAACCAAGTAGCATGTCGATTTAACATGGGAATTCGAAATGCATATCTTCTAGCTCAAAATTAATAGGATTTGACTCATGGAAAAGGTGCCTATGCTTGTCTTGGCCAAAACTTTGGTAAGTGAGTCCACCATGGAGAGAAACCCAAGGAATTCACTTGGTCTATGGGTAAGTGAAGAAGATTATGGGGTAGTAGCACGTGGGTAGTAGGGTGATTTGGAACTTTGCTAGAGAAAAAGTATTTCATCTTCTTAAAAGAAATGTGAGTGGGGTCAAGTTAATGGACTATGACTAATAGGGTATTTTAGATAGATGGATAGTTAATATGTTCATATGCATTCATTTTGTTACCTTAGTATTAGTAAGGATAGATTATCTTTTAAAATCATTCTTTTATGATATATGTTTATATAAATGAATTGATGATTATTTTCACTACAATTTCAATTGTAGTAGGTACTGACCCTAATATTAAAATGTGTTGACGCTTGCATTAGAGATATAAAATGAATAATAAATAGATAATTCAATCTTAATAACTATGTCAATGAAAGATGTAAGTTGGGATATGAAAAAAATAAAAATATACACCCATTGATTTTGGGAACATTTTAAATACTCTAGAAAAGTGTTAATTATGTATATATTGTTATTTGAATCAATTGCCTAGAGTAGCATAGTTGGCATCAACGTTGATGATAGTTCTAATGGATGGTTAATCGAGGGTTACATGCATTGAAGAAATGTTAACTCATATGACAAATTAGTAAAGATGACATTGAAATGTGGAGTACAGATTGAAGTAGTAGGTATGAGTATTCTCTTTCCAAACCCTGGGTCAGTAGATGTCAAAGGGATGTCCAACTCAGCGATGATATAGTTGTAACACACATATGTATTTTGGAGGTTATTTAGGCTTATGAAATTAATTAATTAAGAATAATAATAATAATAATAATTAAAAAATAAAAAATAAATTTGTGCTTAATGTACAATTAGGGTAAATTTAGGGCATGACTTAATTAAATAAGAAAAGTGTCTCTAATTAATTAAAGATTATTTAATTAAATAGAAAAAGTAATTATCAGAGCACATCTCATTTTATTAAATTAAATATCTCAACAAAATCTCTCTTCAATTCAAAAAGGGAAATTTCCAGTTCACTATTGATAAAAAATGAGTTAAATGAGTTAACTCCTTTTTCTACTCAAAATGAATCAGTTAACTCCTTATTTTACTCAAATTTAATCTGTTAACTCCCTTTAATTTTGAAATCTCCCTTTATGACTAAACTTCACCTTTAATCCTGACCGTTGATTGAAATCGATCTCAACCGTTGATGAATTCCAAGAAAGTCTATTTAAGAGACCCTCATCTCTTCATGTTGAAAGGTTGAATGAGAATTTGCATCGAATTGTTGCTGGAATTCATACTCACATTTGCTCATATTCACATATGCAAAGATCAAGATTGACCAAAAGTTGACCAGATTTAACCACGGTTGACTTGAGTTGACTAGTTTCGAAAAGAATTTTGAAATAATTAAACAAAATTATTTAAGTACTTAATTCCAATTAATTAAACAAAGTTATTTAATTAAATGAGAAGCCATTCCTAATTAATTAAATGAAGTTATTTAATTAAATAAGAAAAGTGTCTCTAATTAATTAAAGATTATTTAATTAAATAGAAAAAGTAATTATCAGAGCATATCTCCTTTTATTAAATTAAATATCTCAACAAAATCTCTCTTAAGTTCAGAAAGGGAAATTTCCAGTTCACTATTGATAAAAAATGAGTTAAATGAGTTAACTCCTTTTTCTACTCAAATTGAATTAGTTAACTCCTTATTTTACTCAAATTAATTCTGTTAACTCCCTTCATGATTGAATTTCACCTTTAATCCTGACCGTTGATTGAAATCGATCTCAACCGTTCATTAATTTCAGGAAAGTCTCCCTCATCTCTTCATTTTAAAAGGTTGAATGAGAATTTGCATCGAATTGTTGCTGGAATTCATACTCACATTTGCTCATATTCACATACGCAAAGATCAAGTTTGATAAAAAGTTGACCAGATTTAACCACAGTTGACTTGAGTTGACTAGTTTTGAAAAGAATTTTGAAATAATTGAACGAAATTATTTAATTAAATGGAGTAATTACTTCTAATTAATTAAACAAAGTTATTTAATTAAATGAGAAGCCATTCCTAATTAATTAAATGAAGTTATTTAATTAAATAAGAAAAGTGTCTCTAATTAATTAAAGATTATTTAATTAAATAGAAAAAGTAATTATGAGAGCATATCTCATTTTATTAAATTAAATATCTCAACAAAATCTCTCTTCAGTTCAAAAAGGGAAATTTCCTATTCACTATTGATCAAAAATGAGTTAAATCAGTTAACTCCTTTTTCTACTCAAATTGAATCAGTTAACTCCTTATTTTACTCAAATTAAATCTGTTAACTCCCTTTAATTTGGAAATCTCCCTTTATGACTGAACTTCACCTTTAATCCTGACCATTGATTGAAATCGATCTAAACCGTTGATGAATTCCAGGAAAGTTTATTTAAGAGACCCTCATCTCTTCATTTTGAAAAGTTGAATGATAATTTGGATTGAATTGTTGCTAGAATTCATACTCACATTTGCTCATATTCACATACGCAAAGATCAAGTTTGACCAAAAGTTGACCAGATTTAACCATGGTTGGCTTGAGTTGACTAGTTTCGAAAAGAATTTTGTGATGTGAGCATAAATGTATTGTAAGAGAAAGCTACTGTCTTGGTTTGATTGTCAATGGAAAGGTTGTGAGTGCTCATGTGTAGTAAAATTATTTTCCATTGTGTATATTATGATATGTTGACTTCACCACCTTTTTGTTTATCATGAGGGTATTGCTGAAGATGATTCATTGTAATAATATTGTTGTTTTATTGGATGGTATTATCAATCAGAGATCCAAATTACTTGATGCTCTTGAGTGGAATGCAAAAGAAATTTGATATCATAGAAGAGATAATATTCATAGGAAGGATTATCCTGGTGGATTGATATTATCATTTTAGTTCCATTGTTTACCAATTGTGAATGTACATTCAAATCTAGATCTGCATAAGAAGATAATGTTGAGAAAATGGTTTCTAAATTTCATAATTCATAGATAGGGATAATCCAAATAACTTCATATAAAGTCTTGTCATGAAATGTTGAGTTATTTGATTAAGTTAATGTTTTGAATGCTGAATGAATCACAATTTTAAAACTATACTTAGTTTATAATTATCTCCTAATTATCCTTGCAATAACTTACCTTGAATATCCTAGATTACAGAAGAAGAAAATCAAGTGATGATATAAAATATACAAGACTTAAGACATAAGCTTGCTATAGGTGCACATTTTATCCTCTAGAAAATGTATGAGAAAGTAAAATAAATCTCTTCTCTTAATACAGACATTAAAATATTCAAGAGTATTCCTTAGACTCCTAGGACCCTATAACCTATAAAGCATATTTTAACATAATAAACTAAATTGCATTAGAAGGGACCTCATATGAGACACATAACTCGAGTCAACACCCTATCAAATCAAAAGAAACTTTTTTAAAAAAAAATATACAATGCTCATGTTAAACAAACCTAAACTAGCACCAAGTAATATTTTAAACAAGACATAGCATGACAAACAACCTACTATATTATCTACCCTAGGCTAGCATGGGTTGGTGAATGAGAAAACAATTTAATATGCTATGGAGACCAAGGTATTTAATTTCTCTGACATGACCAAGACTTATTTCATCCACCTATTCCCTAGGCACTTTGTGCCTTCAAATATTATATTGGAATACCGTGCAAGTTTATGACATAATTCTGACAAGAGGGAATGGCTTCCATTTTGTCCTTGATGCCTTGATTTTCCTTGGAAGAAGTTATGGCATTTTGTATGTCTTTCTTCACGCACTTAATTAAGACTAGGATAAACTCCACGCTGCCAACAATATGGGACCAAGTAGCAAGTCGATTTAACATGGGAATTCGAAATGCATATCTTCTAGCTCAAAATTAATAGGATTTGACTCATGGAAAAGGTGCCTATGCTTGTTTTGGCCAAAACTTTGGTAAGTGAGTCCACCATGGAGAGAAACCCAAGGAATTCGCTTGGTCTATGGGTAAGTGAAGAAGATTATGGGGTAGTAGCATGTGGGTAGTAGGGTGATTTGGAACTTTGCTAGAGAAAAAGTATTTCATCTTCTTAAAAGAAATGTGAGTGGGGTCAAGTTAATGGACTATGACTAATAGGGTATTTTAGATAGATGGATAGTTAATATGTTCATATGCACTCATTTTGTTGCCTTAGTATTAGTAAGGATAGATTATCTTTTAAAATCATTCTTTTATGATATATGTTTATATAAATGAATTGATGATTATTTTCACTACAATTTCAATTGTAGTAGGTATTGACCCTAATATTAAAATGTGATGTCACTTGCATTAGAGATATAATATGAATAATAAATAGATAATTCAATCTTAATAACTATGTCAATGAAAGATGTAAGTTGGGATATGAATAAATAAAAATATACACCCATTAATTTTGGGAACATTTTAAATACTCTAGAAAAGTGTTAATTATGTATATATTGTTATTTGAATCGATTTCCTAGAGTACCATAGTTGGCATCAAAGTTGATGGTAGTTCTAATGGATGGTTAAATGAGGGTTACATGCATTGAAGAAATGTTAACTCATATGACAAATTAGTAAAGATGACATTGAAATGTGGAGTACAGATTGAAGTAGTAGGTATGAGTATTATCTTTCCAAACCTTGGGTTAGTAGATGTCAGAGGGATGTCCAACTCAATGATGATATAGTTGTAACACATATATGTCTTTTGGAGGTTATTTAGGCTTATGAAATTAATTAATTAAGAATAATAATAATAATAATAATAATAATTTTTTTTAAAAAAAATTGTGCTTAATGTACATTTAGGGTAAATTTAGGGCATGACATAATTAAATAAGAAAAGTGTCTATAATTAATTAAAGATTATTTAATTAAATAGAAAAATTAATTATGAGAGCATATCTTATTTTATTAAATTAAATATCTCAACTATAATGCCCCGCCAAGGGATCCAAAGAATTTCACTAGGTTTGCTAAACAATTTTTTTTTTTTTAAAACATGAAATATAAACCATTCATAACATTCACGGAAGCAATAGTAACATCCAACTGAAAGTAAAACATAACATACATAATAGATTACATTCTTTAAAGATCCCTTAACATTGAATCACATCTAATCATAACTTATTCATCTAACATCACATCCTTATGAAATAACAATGATACATCCAACATTCTTAACCATATACAAGTGTCCTTTTTGTAATTACATTTTAGTTTAGCTCAATCATCTTCTGTACATGATAGAAGGTATGAAAAAGCTTAAAAGAATAAACATCCGTATATATAATCTACATAATCATACTAACTCTAATCCATGATGCAACAAAGTAAATAAAACCACATTTCATACATGATACATCATCATAGAAGATATAAACACCCATCATAAAGATAACCATATATCACAAACATAAATAACTAAGTGCATGGTTCCTCCCAACCGTAAATAGCATCATTAGACCATCATGGATCCTAGCCATCCCTCCGTGCGTAACATTCTAAAGCACCAAAGAGATCATCAGTATTATCATAGTAGGAATGTCACTCCTAAAACATCCTACTAACATGCAAAGTAAAACATAAAGTAACATCATCTAACATATGAAAATCATCAATATAAGAAACATACCAATAAATACATCTATCATAAGGTATGAAATCTATCATAATGCTCCAAGAACATAGTGAAGATAAATACTAACCAAGAATACTCCAGCCATGATGTCTAATTGGATCTCAAATGATAAGAGTGGAAAAACCCTACCACCCGACCACGTGGAACCTAAGTGGTCCACTCCCACCATGTTGAGGAGATAATCTCAAGTCCCAAATAGGATATCATAACCACAAAGCATAAATCTCTATAAATCCAAAAATCCTAAAAGTATACTACTCAAAGGTTCCAACACACACACACAAAATTGACATCTAATTCCTAGAGGCAGAACAATGACATGTAGGAAACCTACTATGCAAGCGGGAAAGTGTCATCGCATTTATCATGTACAAGTTACCCTGGTAGTTAGCTAAACTCCATGGGTCCATACTGATCTCATGCGGCCACTAGTATCCTCTCATACTGACGAGGCATACTACGGAATGCACGGTCGCAACCATGCATTCTCACTACTCCCATCCTAGCCTGTACAAGCGCTCAAGGCATGGGCGAGAACATAAAAAAAAATTAGCTTTTTAGGTTCATTTAATCCCCATTTAGTGTGTAAATGTTATCACTTATTAACCAAACTTACAATGAGTTACCCTGGCAGCCACTTAGGGCCCCGGCCCCCATTGTAAGCCACTTCCCAAAACTACAGGTAGATTACCTACCCTAAGCTCATGGAATCATAAAATCACCACAATCCTGTACAAGCGACTGTAAAGAAAATCCAAAAGATAATCCATAAAAGGAATCATCAAATATCCATGATAAAAGCATCAAATATCCATAATAAGAACCATCAAATCATCAAGATAAGAATCATCAAATCTCCATGAGCATCCGAAAAGAATCCATAGAAAATCATGACCACAACAGTTCTCTATTGGCAACTGAAGGCATCACTGATAATCATAAGTATCCATTGGTTCTCAATAACCAAAATATATCACAATATCCATTGGTTCTCAACAAACAACCAAGAATATCTCAAAATCATACTGATCAAAGACTCCAAAATGGTTGAGTCAAAACATGTCACAACATGACATCATCAAGAAATAAATCAACATTTCAGTCCCATCATGGCAACTAGAAAATAATCCAAGGATAACTGATCGATGACTCAAAAATGATTAGCTCAAGTGTCTCAGATACATATACATCTCAGCTTCACACATGAAGACTGATGAACAATAACAATCAGAAAATACAAACATTTCATAGAGCATACAATCACATTACTATGGTTGGGCTTATAAAGATCAAGATCAAATAAGATCAACATACCATCACATCTCATAACCCCCGAGCCTCTGGTAACAACCTAAGATTGGTCAACACTAGTCAACCCAAAACCCAAAACAAGAAGCATATAGAATACACAATGCAAACACATGTTTTGGTTTACTAATATCACATAGATGAGTTAAGTGTAGAGGTTTCCAGTTTTTGTTCCAAGTATACTTTCAAGTGTCTTAAGTCAATTTGTGTTACCCCTCGATTCAAACATAAAATTGTCCCTCCATTTATTAAGAGTAATTATCCAAAATTGATCAAAGATAACTATTTACTTTTTAGGTCACTAAATATATTAAACAATAATGTTATATCCATTAATGATTCCATTTATTACACAAAAATATCGATTAAACATTAAGTTTAGAAATTACATAATAACTCTGTCCATGGCATAATGATATGGCCGAGTAGTCAGAAATAAACCTTTGTGGCGGGTACCCTACAAACTACCACCCTATACATACAAAAAATGATAATTAATACAAATTAAACGTCCCTTATTCCATTTGACTAAACGTATCTACACCATATTTGTCAGTGTGAAGGTGTTGTTTTATTAATGATTGTAGGGCAATTCACTGTGCAAAAAGACAATCCCAGAAGCACATAAAGAGAATATGATTTGTGATTCATCTAGCTGTAGGTCTTCGAGATGATTTGATATAAAATTGCACTCCTACCAGCATTAAACCTAAGATAAAACTTTTCTTTAATCTATCACAAATGAGGTGATTATTAATCGCTCAATCTTCTCAAGTTGTCCATATATGTGACAGGCTGTGCTGCAATTAAAAAAAAAACTATCACAATTTGAAGACATGGACGTGATCAAAATTTACATTTATTAATCCAAAAATATAAAGGTTAACCTTAGAGGGTCGTGACATATATACTCCAAGCATTAGAATTACAATTATATTGAGGAGCATCGCAGTTAGCAACAACATGCTCAGGAAATACAATTCAACAATAAGATCGATATGAAACAATAGTTATTATAATTAATAAGCCAATCACTATGAGGACAAGGTTGATATGATAGGGAAGTCTAGGAATTATAATGGGCAAACGATGCCTCATGCAAGATCTAAATTCAAGATGTCAGCCAATCGAACTCATATGATAAGTATATTTATGTCAACACAAGGTCACTAATATGTATCCATGACCAAAGAGCATGCAAAGTCCTAGAAGTCACAAAATTACCATGGTAAAAAGCTTCATAAAACCCATGCTAGCGATTTAAAGTTCATGAACAATCATGATTTTAGGCTTGCGCAGCCAAAGGTGACATGCGGTAGCCCTCTATCGTCCTTATTTTTCATGGCATCGCTTTGTAATGCTTAATATTGTTCACCTCTAGTTGTTTCATAGTCTTTGAGTTTTAGTGACATGGAAGATTAGATTGAATGACTAGCAACATACTTTTGTAACTCCCGTCATCCTATTCTCCATTGTTATCTTTGCAAATTTGACTATCGATCTTAATGATTTAAAGCTTCAGTTTATTCACTGTTACCTACTCCTGGGAGTAATCTTATAATGATGTGATTCTGTTCTTTGGATGATTATTATTGCAGGGCATACTTTATTATGTCGTTAGTAGATCTCAATCATTGTTTGTAGGCTGTACTCTGTATTTAATTCAGAGAAGCCTTGCAAAATTTGGCAATGAGCATCAGTGAATCCCGCCGGCCTGCCCAAGATATCCACTGGCGTCCACCAACAAAATCTCAGCAATTTTGCATTCGACGACGGAGATTGCCTCATCCCACTGGCGAGCTTCATCATTTTTGAATTAGGGAGTTATAAGCTAATAGGAATTAGAGTTTTGTTATGACCTTTGGACAGAAGATTAACCAATAATCGCAAGAAAGACCAATTTATTCTCATCCAATTGAGAGATCCCAAACAAATGAAATCATGCAATAACCGTTATTGATGGGAATATCTAAGGGGTGAAATCGTGATGTCGCAATCTCAAGAAATGCCAATTTATCCTACACTAAATATTTTGGTTACATTCTGCTTGCAACATTCAGCTCCAATTTCTTGTCTAAATTGATATACAATACCATTGTTATGGATGTTCTAAGAGTCTGCTTAACTGTACTAGCAGTAAATACAATTGCATATTTGACTCAAGAAATTTTTTGAGTTAGAACTTGATACTACTTGACTCGTGCAAAGTAATTATAAGGACCAAATTTAATTTACACTCAAGGTTGTGGTTCTAAGAGAATATAATGATCAATAAATCTCATTCCCATAGTCAATCAAGATGCGTAATGTTACAGATCGATTACAGAATCTGTGATATAAGGTTTCATCAATTCGAGGGTCTAAATCAACGGAGACAACATTCTCATTGCACATATGTATAGTTTGAATAAATAGGAAATCAAACAATCATGATTAAAGAATTCGATTCTGCATCTAGCTAGAATACGTTTACTCTTTTAATTTCATGATTTTTACCTACTGATTCAAATTTAGCCACGAATCATTTACTGCAATACTGTGAATACAAGCAATCCACTCCTATTCTGAACTAGATTGTTTCAATCTCTATGATAATGTGGCTAAAAGTATGATGCCATATTCAAATAGTCTTTTTGGAAGATACGAGTAGAACAGGAAGAGAGAGAGAGAGTAATGGTATATGCAGAATGGTCAAGAGTACTTAGCTAGACTCTGATGTTGATCTACTATGCCTTTGGAGTCCATAGGTAAATCCCCTTTTTCTTCAACGTTCACAATTCCTTCAATAATCGAACCTCCTTCCGAGTGTCTAAAAGTGCTTGTAGAAGCAGATGAGGATGTTGAAGCATATGAGCTTCTCGAATGCATATAAGCTTGTAGATGCCTATCAGGATGATCATACAAACTAAGAGAGCCTCTATATAAAAGCCTCTAAGATGCATCTAGAATGTGTCTAGAAGGAGCTAGAAGATAAGCATGACAACTGAGCATGAGTCTACTCCAACCTTCTAGATGAGTCTTAAGGTTGTAGACACCATGTGCTCAAATAAAATGCTAACTTCTAACTGTAGACAACTTGTGCATTCTTAGAGCGCAAACCCCAGTGTTGTCTACATGACAACTCCTGAGAATTTGCCAACTCCTATGTGAGCAAATATTAAAATAATGCACATTAATTAATTTAATATTTACTTTTACTCTTTCCAATTTAATTTATTTATTTATTAAATCTCATGCACTAACTTTAATAATTCCACTTTTCAATCTTAATATATTTATATTTTAAGCACATGAAATCTAGAATCTTTTAATAATTTAAAATATATTTTCCACTTTTAAATTTCATTTTCCAAAACTTTATTGCTAAAATATTTATTAGCTTTAATAATAATATTATTTAGTCATTTATTTAAAAATGAGCTCCAAATATATTATTATTAAAATAAATATTGTCACATTCCAAATTTAAACTTTAAACTTTTATTTTCAAATTTAGTTATTTTATTTAATTAATTTCCCAATTAATTAAATAAAATAAATATTAAAATATCATATTAATTTTTCATTTAATTAAACCATTAATTAAATCTTTTAATTAGGCTTAATTAATAGAAAATACATCAAAGACTCATAAGGTAAAAATATGAAAACCCATCATAGCCAAAATACATACAAAATCAAACCAAAGGTTTAAATCACGAATTACATCATCTCACACATTTGGAGGGTACTCAACTTAGATACTTGTCCTAATTTTCCAATTAGAACAAATGGCTTAAAGGGTTGGGATTTGGACTTGAGAATTTATCTCCCCTCTCTTATCATTGAGATAATGTGATAGGGTACGCTCATCCTGGCAATTCAGGGAAGTCGATACCCGGTACCTGCAACCTACATAAAAACCATGCATGTACAAACACAATATATACTAAACTAAATAGGAAATGGCAGGAAGTGGTGCATCATGTAGATCCCGACTAGCAGGTGAGTTCGACTCCCTTCCTTAACCACATCAGACACGTCATACAAAACCAAACACGCAAAGCAAACACGCACACCATACACATGCAAGTATGGGGTAAGTATCCATAAGAAAACACATATGATAATAAATCATCTTACTAATCATCATTAATAACTGCAAACACTGAAAATAATCATCATGCATACATGAAATGTAAAATCTAAGTAATCTTATCACATAATAAACTGAATCCATAGCACAATATCTAATAATCTTAAAAGAACGTTGCTAACCAACAACATAAAACTAGCTCTAAAAGAGTTCAGCAATGATAACAAAATGCGAACTAGGGGTAGGCACTACATTAACAAAATCTCTCTTCAGTTCAAAAAGAGAAATTTCCAGTTCACTATTGATCAAAAATGAGTTAAATCAAGTAACTCCTTTTTCTACTCAAATTGAATCAGTTAACTCCTTATTTTACTCAAATTAAAGCTGTTAACTCCCTTTAATTTGGAAATCTCCCTTTATGACTGAACTTCACCTTTAATCCTGACCGTTGATTGAAATCGATCTCAACCGTTTATGAATTCCAGGAAAGTCTATTTAAGAGACCCTCATCTCTTCATTTTGAAAGGTTGAATGAGAATTTGCATCGAATTGTTGCTGGAATTCATACTCACATTTGCTCATATTCACATATGTAGAGATCAACTTCGACCAAAAGTTGACAAGATTTAACCACGGTTGACTTGAGTTGATTACTTTCGAAAAGAATTTTGAAATAACTAAACAAAATTATTTAATTAAATGGAGTACTTCCTTCTAATTAATTAAACAAATTTATTTAATTAAATGAGAAGCCATTCCTAATTAATTAAATGAAGTTATTTAATTAAATAAGAAAAGTGTCTCTAATTAATTAAAGATTATTTAATTAAATAGAAAAAGTAATTATAAGAGCATATCTCATTTTATTAAATTAAATATCTCGACAAAATCTCTCTTCAGTTCAAAAAGAGAAATTTCCAGTTCATTATTGATCAAAAATGAGTTAAATAAGTTATCTCCTTTTTCTACTCAAATTGAACCAGTTAACTCTTTATTTTACTCAAATTAAATTTGTTAACTCCCTTTAATTTGGAAATCTCCCTTTATGACTGAACTTCACGTTTAATCCTGACCACTGATTGAAATCGATCTCAATCGTTGATGAATTTCAGGAAAGTCTATTAAAGAGAACCTCATCTCTTCATTTTGAAAGGTTGAAAGAGAATTTGCATCGAATTGTTGTTGGAACTCATACTCACATTTGCTCATATGCACGTACACAGAGATCAAGTTTGACCAAAAGTTGACCAGATTTAACCATGGTTGACTTGAGTTCACTAGTTTCGAAAAGAATTTTGAAATAATTAAATGAAATTATTTAATTATATGGAGTACTTACTTCTAATTAATTAAATAAAGTTATTTAATTAAATGAGAAGCCATTCCTAATTAATTAAATGAACTTATTTAATTAAATAAGAAAAGTGTCTCTAATTAATTAAAGATTATTTAATTAAATAGAAAAAGTAATTATGAGAGCATATCTAATTTTATTAAATTAAATATTTCAACAAAATCTCTCTTCAGTTCAAAAAGGGAAATTCTCAGTTCACTATTGATAAAAAATGAGTTAAATTAGTTAACTCCTTTTTCTACTCAAATTGAATCAGTTAACTCCTTATTTTACTCTAATTAAATCTGTTAACTCCCTTTAACTTGGAAATATCCCTTTATGACTGAACTTCACCTTTAATCCTGACCGTTGATTGAAATCGATCTCAACCGTTGATGAATTCTAGGAAAGTCTATTTAAGAGACCCTCATCTCTTCATTTTGAAAGGTTGAATGAGAATTTGCATCGAATTGTTGCTGGAATTCATACTCACATTTGCGAATATTCACTTATGCAGAGATCAACTTCGACCAAAAGTTGACAAGATTTAACCACGGTTGACTTGAGTTGACTAGTTTCGAAAAGAATTTTGAAATAATTAAACGAAATTATTTAATTAAATGGAGTACTTCCATCTAATTAATTAAACTAAGTTATTTAATTAAATGATAAGCCATTCCTAATTAATTAAATGAAGTTATTTGATTAAATAAGAAAAGTGTCTCTAATTAATTAAAGATTATTTATTTAAATAGAAAAATTAATTATGAGAGCATATCTCATTTTATTAAATTAAATATCTCAACAAAATCTCTCTTCAGTTCAAAAAGGGAAATTTCCAGTTCACTATTGATAAAAAATGAGTTAAATTAGTTAACTCCTTTTTCTACTCAAATTGAATCAGTTAACTCCTTATTTTATGCAAATTAAATCTGTTAACTCCCTTTAATTTGGAAATGACCATTTATGACTAAACTTCACCTTTAATCTTGACCACTGATTGAAATCGATCTCAACTGTTGATGAATTCTAGGAAAGTTTATTTAAAAGACCCTCATCTCTTCATTTTGAAAGGTTGAATGAGAATTTGCATCGAATTATTGCTGGAATTCATACACACATTTGCTCATATTCACATACGCAAACATCAAGTTTGACCAAAAGCTGACCATATTTAACAACGGTTGACTTGAGTTGACTAGTTTCGAAAAGAATTTTGAAATAATTAAACGAAATTATTTAATTAAATGGACTACTTACTTCTAATTAATTAAACAAAGTTATTTAATTAAATGAGAAGCCATTCCTAATTAATTAAATGAAGTTATTTAATTAAATAACAAAAGTGTCTCTAATTAATTAAAGATTTTTTAATTAAATAGAAAAAGTAATTATGAGAGCATATCCCATTTTATTAAACTAAATATCTTAACAAAATCTCTCTTAAGTTCAAAAAGGGAAATTTTCAGTTCACTATTGATCAAAAATGACATAAATCAGTTAACTCCTTTTTCTACTCAAATTGAATATGTTTACTCCTTATTTTACTCAAATTAAATCTGTTAACTCCCTTTAATTTGAGAATCTCCCTTTATGAATGAACTTCACCTTTAATCCTGATCGCTGATTGAAATCGATCTCAACCGTTGATGAATCTCAGGAAAGTCTATTTAAGAGACCCTCATCTCTTCATTTTGAAAGGTTGAATGAGAGTTTGCATCGAATTGTTGCTGGAATTCATACTCACATTTGCGAATATTCACATACGCAAAGATAAAGTTTGATGAAAAGTTGACCAGATTTAACCACGGTTGACTTGAGTTGACTAGTTTCGAAAAAAAAAATTTAAATGATTAAATGAAATTATTTAATTAAATGCAGTACTTACTTCTAATTAATTAAACAAAGTTATTTAATTAAATGAGAAGCCATTCGTAATTAATTAAATGAAGTTATTTAATTAAACAAGAGAAGTGTCTCTAATTAATTAAAGATTATTTAATTAAATAGAAAAAGAAATTTTGAGAGCATATCTCATTTTATTAAATTAAATATCTCAACAAAATCTCTCTTCAATTCAAAAAGAGAAAGTTTCGGTTCACTATTGATCAAACATGAGTTAAATCAGTTAACTATTTTTTTTAGTCAAATTGAATCAGTTAACTCTTTATTTTAGTCAAATTAAATCTGTTAACTCCCTTTAATTTAGAAATCTCCCTTTATGACTGAACTTCACCTTTACTCCTGACCGCTGATTGAAATCGATCTCAACCGTTGATGAATTTTAGAAAAGTCTATTTAAGAGACCCGAATCTCTTCATTTTGAAAGGTTGAATGAGAATTTGCATCGACTTGTTGCTGGAATTCATACTCACATTTGCTCATATTCACATAAGCAAACATCAAGTTTGACCAAAAGCTGACCAGATTTAACCACGGTTGACTTGTGTTGACTAGTTTCGAAAAGAATTTTGAAATAATTAAACAAAATTATTTAATTAAATAGAGTACTTACATCTAATTAATTAAACAAAGTTATTTAATTAAATGAGAAGCCATTCCTAATTAATTAAATGAAGTTATTTAATTAAATAAAAAAAGTGTCTCTAATTAATTAAAGATTATTTAATTAAATATAAAAAGTAATTATGAGAGCATATCCCATTTTATTAAACTAAATACGTCAACAAAATCTCTCTTCAGTTCAAAAAGGGAAATTTCCAGTTCACTATTGATAAAAAATGAGTTAAATCAGTTAACTCCTTTTTCTACTCAAATTGAATTTATTTACTCCTTATTTTACTCAAATTAAATCTGTTAACTCCCTTTAATTTGGAAATCTCTCTTTATGACTGAACTTCACCTTTAATCCTGACCGCTGATTGAAATCGATCTCAACCGTTGATGAATTTCAAGAAAGTCTATTTAAGAGACCCTCAAGTCTTCATTTTGAAAGGTTGAATGAGAATTTGCATCAAATTGTTGCTATAATTCATACTCACATTCGCTCATATTCACATACGAAGAGATCAAGTTTGATGAAAAGTTGACCAGATTTAACCACGGTTGACTTGAGTTGACTAGTTTCGAAAAAATAATTTAAATGATTAAATGAAATTATTTAATTAAATGGAGTACTTACTTCCAATTAATTAAATAAAGTTATTTAATTAAATGAGAAGTCATTCGTAATTAATTAAATGAAGTTATTTAATTCAACAAGAGAAGTGTCTCTAATTAATTAAAGATTATTTAATTAAATAGAAAAAGTAATTATGAGAGCATATCTCATTTTATTAAAATAAATATCTCAACAAAATATCTCTGCAATTCAAAAAGAGAAATTTTCAGTTCACTATTGATAAAAAATGAGTTAAATCAGTTAACTCCTTTTTCTACTCAAATTGAATTAGTTAACTCCTTGTTTTACTCAAATGGTGATTCAAATCGATCTCAAACGTTGATGAAATAAAGGAAAGTCTATTTAAGAGACCCTCATCTCTTCATTTTGAAAGGTTGAATGAGAATTTGCATCGAATTGTTCTTGGAATTCATACTCACATTTGCTCATAATTACATAAACAAAGTTCAAGTTTGATCAAAAGTTGACCAGATTTAACAACGGTTGACTTGAGTTGACTAGTTTCGAAAATAATTTTTAAATAATTTTACAAAATTATTTAATTAAATGTACTACTTACTTTTAATTAATTAAGCAAAGTTATTTAAATAAATGAGAAGCCATTCCCAATTAATTAAATGAAGTTATTTAATTAAATAAGAAAATTGTTTCTAATTAATTAAATAGAAAAAGAAATTATGAGAGCATATCTCATTTTATTAAATTAAATAACTCAACAAAATCTCTCTTCAGTTCAAAAAGAGAAATTTTCGTTTCACTATTGATCAAACATGAGTTAAATCAGTTAACTCTTTTTTCTAGTCAAATTGAATTAGTTAACTCCTTATTTTAGTGAAATTAAATCTGTTAACTCCCTTTAATTTAGAAATCTCCCTTTATGACTGAACTTCACCTTTAATTCTGATCGCTGATTGAAATCGATCTCAACCGTTGATGAATTTCAAAAAAGTCTATTTAAGAGACCCGAATCTCTTCATTTTGAAAGGTTGAATGAAAATTTGCATCGACTTGTTGCTGGCATTCATACTCACATTTTCTCATATTCACATACGCAAAGATCAAGTTTGACCAAAGTTGACTAGATTTAACCACGGTTGACTTGAGTTTACTAGTTTCGAAAAGAATTTTTAAATAATTAAAAGAAATTATTTAATTAAATGTAGTACTTATTTTTAATTAATTAAACAAAGTTATTTAATTAAATGAGAAGCCATTCCTAATTAATTAAATGAAGTTATTTAATTAAATAAGAAAAGTGTCTCTAATTAATTAAAGATTATTTAAATAAATAGAAAAAGTAATTATGAGAGCATATCTAATTTTATTAAATTAAATATCTCAACAAAATCTCTCTTCAGTTCAAAAAGAGAAATTTCTAGTTCACTATTTATAAAAAATGAGTTAAATCAGTTAACTCCTTTTTCTACTCAAATTGAATAAGTTAACTCCTTATTTTACTCAAATTAAATCTGTTAACTCCCTTCAATTTGGAAATGACCCTTTATGATTGAACTTCACCTTTAATCTTGACCACTGATTAAAATCGATCTCAACTATTGATGAATTCCAGGAAAGTTTATTTAAGAGACCCTCATCTCTTCATTTTGAAAGGTTGAATGAGAATTTGCATCGAATTGTTGCTGGAATTTATACTCATATTTGCTCATATTCACATACGCAAACATCAAGTTTGACCAAAAGCTGATCAGATTTAACCACGGTTGACTTGAGTTGACTAGTTTCGAAAAGAATTTTTAAATAATTAAACGAAATTATTTAATTAAATGGAGTGCTTACTTCTAATTAATTAAACAAAGTTATTTAATTAAAGGAGAAGCCATTCTTAATTAATTAAATGAAGTTATTTAATTAAATAAGAAAAGTATCTATAATTAATTAATGACTAATTAATTAAATAGAAAAAGTAATTATGAGAGCATATCCCATTTTATTAAACTAAATATCTCAAGAAAATCTCTCTTCAATTCAAAAAGGGAAATTTCCAGTTCACTGTTGATCAATAATGAGTTAAATCAGTTAACTCCTTTTTCTACTCAAATTGAATCTATTTACTCTTTATTTTACTCAAATTAAATCTATTAACTCCCTTTAATTTGAAAATCTCCCTTTATGACTGAACTTCAACTTTAATCCTGACCGCTGATTGAAATCGATCTCTACCATTGATGAATTTCAGAAAAGTCTATTTAAGAGACCCTCATGTCTTCATTTTAAAAGGTTGAATGAGAATTTGCATCATATTGTTGCTGAAATTCATACTCACATTTGCGAATATTCACATACGCAAAGATAAAGTTTGATGAAAAGTTGACCAGATTTAACCACGGTTGACTTGAGTTGACTAGTTCCGGAGAGAATTTTATAATGATTAAATAAAATTATTTAATTAAATCCAGTACTTACTTTTAATTAATTAAACAAAGTTATTTAATTAAATGAGAAGCCATTCGTAATTAATTAAATGAACTTATTTAATTAAACAAGAGAAGTGTCTCTAATTAATTAAAGATTATTTAATTAAATAGAAAAAGTAATTATGAGAGCATATATTATTTTATTAAATTAAATATCTCAACAAAATCTCTCTTCAATTCAAAAAGAGAAATTTCCAGTTTACTATTAATCAAAAATGAGCTAAATCAGTTAACTATTTTTTCTACTCAAATTGAATTAGTTAACTCCTTGTTTTACTCAAATTAAATTTGTTAACTCCCTTTAATTTGGAAATCTTCCTTTATGACTGAACTTCACATTTAATCCTAAATGCTAATTGAAATCGATCTCAACCGTTGATGAATTCCAAAAAAGTCTATTTAAGAGAACCTCATCTCTTCATTTTGAAAGGTTGAATGAGAATTTGCATCGAATTGTTCCTGTAATTCATACTCACATTTGCTCATATTCACATACGCAAAGTTCAAGTTTGATAAAAAGTTGAGCAGATTTAACCATGGTTGACTTGAGTTGGCTAGTTTCAAAAATAATTTTTAAATAATTAAACGAAATTATTTAATTAAATGGAGTAGTTATTTATAATTAATTAAATAAAGTTATTTAATTAAATTAGAAGCCATTCCTAATTAATTAAATGAAGTTATTTAATTAAATAATAAAGTGTCTCTAATTAATTAAAGAATATTTAATTAAATGGAAAAATTAATTATGAGAGCATATCTCATTTTATTAAATTAAATATCTCAACAAAATCTCTCTTCAGTTCAAAAAGGGAAATTTTCAGTTCACTATTGATAAGAAACGAGTTAAATTAGTTAACTCCTTTTTCTACTCAAATTGAATCAATTAACTCCTTATTTACTCAAATTAAATCTGTTAACTCCCTTTAATTTGGAAATAACGCTTTATGACTGAGCTTCACCTTTAATCCTGACCGCTGATTGAAATCGATCTCAACTATTGATGAATTCCAATAAAGTTTATTTAAGAGACCCTCATCTCTTCATTTTGAAAGGTTGAATGAGAATTTGCATCGACTTGTTTCTGGAATTCATACTCACATTTGCTCATATTCACATACGCAAAGATCAAGTTTGAACAAAGTTGACTAGATTTAACCATGGTTGACTTGAGTTTACTAGTTTCGAAAAGAATTTTGAAATAATTAAACGAAATTATTTAATTAAATGTAGTACTTACTTCTAATTAATTAAATAAAGTTATTTAATTAAATGAGAAGCCATTCTTAATTAATTAAATAAAGTTCACTATTGATAAAAAATGAGTTAAATCAGTTAACTCATTTTTCTACTCAAATTGAATAAGTTAACTCCTTATTTTACTCAAATTAAATCTGTTAACTCCCTTTAATTTGGAAATCTCTCTTTATGACTGAACTTCACCTTTAATCCTGATTGTTGATTGAAATCGATCTCAATCGTTGATGAATTCCAGGAAAGTCTATTTAAGAGACCCTCATCTCTTCAGCTTGAAAGGTTGAATGGAAATTTGCATTGACTTGTTGCTGGAATTCGTACTCACATTTGCTCATATTCGCATACGCAAAGATCAAGTTTTACCAAGAGTTGACCAGATTTAACCACTGTTGACTTGAGTTGACTAGTTTCAAAAATAATTTTAAAATAATTAAATAAAATTATTTAATTAAATGGAGTGCTTACTTCTAATTAATTAAAATCGATCTCAACCGTTGATGAATTCCAAGAAAGTCTATTTAAGAGACCCTCATCTCCTCATTTTGAAAGGTTGAATGAGAATTTGCATCGAATAGTTGCTAGAATTCATACTCACATTTGCTCATATTCGCATACGCAAAGATCAAGTTTGACCAAAAGTTGACCAGATTTAACCACACTTGACTTGAGTTGACTAGTTTCGAAAAAAAATTTGAAATAATTAAACAAAATTATTTAATTAAATGGAGTACTTACTTCTAATTAATTAAACAAAGTTATTTAATTAAATGAGAAGCCATTCCTAATTAATTAAATGAAGTTATTTAATTAAATAAGAAAACTGTCTCTAATTAATTAAAGATTATTTAATTAAATAGAAAAAGTAAGTATGAGAGCATATCTCATTTTATTAAATTAAATATTTGAATAAAATCTCTCTTCAGTTCAAAAAGAGAAATTTGCAGTTCACTATTGATAAAAAATAAGTTAAATCAGTTAACTCCTTTCTTTACTCAAATGGAATCAGTTAACTTCTTGTTTTACTCAAATTAAATCTCTTAACTCTTTTTAATTTGGAAATCTCCCTTTATCAATGAACTTCACCTTTAATCCTAACCGTTGATTGAAATCGGTCTCAACCGTTGATGAATTCCGTTATTGTCTATTTAAGAGACCCTCATCTCTTCATTTTGAAAGGTTGAATTAGAATTTGTATCGAATTGTTGCTGGAATTCATACTCACATTTAATCATATTCACATACAAAACGATCAAGTTTGACCTAAAGTTGACCAGATTTAACCACGCTTGACTTGAGTTGACTAGTTTCGAAAAGAATTTTGAAATAATTAAACAAAATTATTTAATTAAATGGAGTACTTACTTCTAATTAATTAAACAAAGTTATTTAATTAAATGAGAAGCCATTCCTAATTAATTAAATGAAGTTATTTAATTAAATAAGAAAAGTGTCTCTAATTAATTAAATATTATTTAATTAAATAAAAAAAGTAATTATGGAAGCATATCTCATTTTATTAAATTAAATATCTGAACAAAATCTCTCTTCAGTTCAAAAAGGGAAATTTCCAGTTCACTATTGATAAAAAAAAAGTTAAATCAGTTAACTCCTTTTTCTTCTCAAATTGAATCAGTTAACTCCTTATTTTACTCAAATTAAATCTGTTAACTCTCTTTAATTTGGAAATCATCCTTTATGATTGAACTTCACCTTTAATCCTGACCGTTGATTGAAATTGATTTCAACCGTTGATGAATTCCAAGAAAGTCTATTTAAGAGACCCACATCTCTTCATTTTGAAATGTTGAATGAGATTTTGCATCGAATTGTTGCTGAAATTCATACTCACATTTGCTCATATTCACATACACAAAGATTAAGTTTGACCAAAAGTTGACCAGATTTAACCACGGTTGACTTGAGTTGACTAGTATCAAAAAAAAAATTGAAATAATTAAATATGAGAGCATATCTAATTTTATTAAATTAAATATATCAACAAAATCTCTCTTCAGTTCAAAAAGAGAATTTTTTAGTTCACTATTGATCAAAAATGAGTTAAATCAGTTAACTCCTTTTTCTACTCAAATTGAATTAGTTAACTCCTCATTTTACTCAAATTAAATCTCTTGACTCCCTTTAATTTGGAAATCTCCCTTTATGACTGAACTTCACCTTTAATCTTGACCACTGCTTGAAATCGATCTCAACTGTTGATGAAATACAGGAAAGTCTATTTAAGAGACCCTCATCTCTTCATTTTGAAAGGTTGAATGAGAATTTGCATCGAATTGTTGCTGAAAGTCATACTCACATTTGCTCATATTCATATACACAAAGATCAAGTTTGACGAAAAGTTGACCAGATTTAACCACAGTTGATTTGAGTTGACTAGTTTTGAAAAGAATTTTGAAATAATTAAACAAAATTATTTAATTAAATGGAGTATTTACTTCTAATTAATTAAACAAAGTTATTTAATTAAATGAGAAGCCATTCTTAATTAATTAAATAAAGTTATCTAATTAAATACGAAAATTGCCTCTAATTAATTAAATATTATTTAATTAAATAGAAAAAGTAATTATGAGAGCATATCTTATATTATTAAATTAAATATCTCAACGAAATCTCTCTTCAGTTCAAAAAGAGAAATTTTCAGTTCACTATTGATCAAAAATGAGTTAAATCAGTTAACTCCTTTTTCTACTCATATTGAATCAGTTAACTCCTTATTTTACTCAAATTAAGTTTTTTAACTCCTTTTAATTTGGAAATGTCCTTTTATGACTGAACTTCACCTTTAATCCTGACCGTTGATTGAAATCGATCTCAACCGTTGCTTAATTTCAGGAAAGTCTATTTAAGAGACCCTCATCTCTTCATTTTGAAAGGTTGAATGAGAATTTGCATCAAATTGTTGCTGGAATTCATACTCACAATTGCTCATATTCACATACGCAAAGATCAAGTTTGACCAAAAGTTGACCAATTTTAACCACGATTGACTTGAGATGACTAGTTTCGAAAAGAATTTTGAAATAATTAAACAAAATTATTTAATTAAATGGAGTACTTACTTCTAATTAATTAAACAAAGTTATTTAATTAAATGAGAAGTCATTTTTAATTAATTAAATAAAATTATTTAATTAAATAAGAAAAGTGTCTCTAATTAATTCAAAATTACTTAATTAAATAGAAAATGTAATTATTAGAGCATATCTCATTTTATTAAATTAAATATCTCAAAAAAATCTCTCTTTAGTTCAAAAAGAGAAATTTCCAGTTCACTATTGATCAAATTAAATCTGTTAACTTTTTTTAATTTGGAAATCTCCCTTTATGACTCAATTTTAAATTTAATCATGACCGTTGATTGAAATCGATTTGAACCATTGATGAATTCTAGGAAAGTCTATTTAAGAGACCCTCATCTCTTCATTTTGAAAGGTTGAAAGAGAATTTACATCGAATTGTTGCTGGAAATCATACTAATGTTTGCTCATATTCACATACGTAAAGATCAAGTTTCACCAAAAGTTCACCAGATTTAACCACGCTTGACTTGAGTTGACTAGTTTCGAAAAGAATTTTGAAATAATTAAACGAAATTATTTAATTAAATGGAGTACTTACTTCTAATTAATTAAACAAAGTTATTTAATTAAATGAGAAGCCATTCCTAATTAATTAAATGAAGTTTATTTAATTAAATAAGAAAAGTGTCTCCAATTAATTAAAGATTATTTAATTAAATAGAAAAAGTAATTATGAGAGCATATCTCATTTTATTAAATTAAATATCTCAACAAAATCTCTCTTCAGTTCAAAAAGGGAAATTTTTACTTCACTATTGATCAAAAATGAGTTAAATCTGTTGACTCTTTTTTCTACTCAAATTGAATCAGTTAACTCCTTATTTAACTCAAATCAAATCTGTTAACTCCTTATTTTACTCAAATCAAATCTGTTAACTCCTTTTAATTTGGAAATCTCCCTTTAAAACTGAACTTCACCTTTAATCATGACCATTGATTGAAATCGATCTCAACCGTTGATGAATTTCAGGAAAGTCTATTTAAGAGACCCTCATCTCTTCATTTTGAAAGGTTGAATGAGAATTTGCATCGAATTGTTGCTGAAATTCATACTCACAATTGCTCATATTCAGATACGCAAAGATCAAATTTGACAAAGTTGACTAGATTTAACCACGATTGACTTCAGTTGACTAGTTTCGAAAAGAGTTTTGAAATAATTAAACGAAATTATTTAATTAAATGGAGTACTTACTTCTAATTAATTAAACAAAGTTATTTAATTAAATTAGAAGCCATTCCTAATTAATTAAATGAAGTTATTTAATTACATAAGTAAAGTGTCTCTAATTAATAAAAATTACTTAATTAAATAGAAAAAGTAATTATCAGAGCATATCTCATTTTATTAAATTAAATATCTGAACAAAATCTCTCGTCAGTTCAAAAAGGAAAATTTCTAGTTCACTATTGATAAAAAATGTGTTAAATCAGTTAACTCCTTTTTCTACTCAATTAGAATAAGTTGACTCCTTATTTTACTCAAATTAAATCTATTAACTCCCTTTAATTTGAAAATCTCCCTTTATGACTGAACTTACCTTTAATCCTGACCGTTGATTGAAATCGATCTCAACCGTTGATGAATTCAAGAAAAGTCTATTTAAGAGACCCTCATCTCTTCATTTTGAAAGGTTGAATGAGAATTTGCATCAAATTGTTGCTGGAATTCATAGTCAAATTTGCTCATATTCACATACGCAAAAATCAAGTTTGACCAAAAGTTGAACAGATTTAACCACGATTGACTTGAGTTGACTAGTTTCGAAAAGAATTTTGAAATAATTAAATGAAATTATTTAATTAAACGGAGTACTTACTTCTAAGTAATTAAATAAATTTATTTATTTAAATGAGAATCCATTCCTAATTAATTAAATGAAGTTATTGAATTAAAAAAGAAAAGTGTCTCTAACTAATTAAAGATTATTTAATTAAACAGAGAAAATAATTATAAGAGCATATCTAATTTTATTAAATTAAATATATCAACAAAATATCTCTTCAGTTCAAAAAGAGAATTTTTTAGTTCACTATTGATCAAAAATGAGTTAAATCAGTTAACTCCTTTTTCTACTCAAATTGAATTAGTTAACTCCTCATTTTACTCAAATTAAATTTCTTAACTCCCTTTAATTTGGAAATCTCTCTTTATGACTGAACTTCACCTTTAATCTTGACCGTTGCTTGAAATTGATCTCAATTGTTGATGAAATACAAGAAAGTCTATTTAAGAGACCTTCATCTCTTCATTTTGAAAGGTTGAATGAGAATTTGCATCGAATTGTTGGTGGAAGTCATACTCACATTTGCTCATATTCATATACACAAAGATCAAGTTTGACGAAAAGTTGACCAAATTTAACCATAGTTGACTTGAGTTGACTAGCTTTGAAAAGAATTTTGAAATAATTAAACAAAATTATTTAATTAAATGGAGTACTTACTTCTAATTAATTAAACAAAGTTATTTAATTAAATGAGAAGCCATTCTTAATTAATTAAATAAAGTTATCTAATTAAATAAGAAAATTGCCTCTAATTAATTAAATATTATTTAATTAAATAGAAAAAGTAATTATGAGAGCATATCTTATTTTATTAAATTAAATATCTCAACAAAATCTCTCTTCAGTTCAAAAAGAGAAATTTCCAGCTCACTATTGATCAAAAATGAGTTAAATCAGTTAACTCCTTTTTCTACTCAAATTGAATCAGTTAACTCCTTATTTTACTCAAATTAAATCTTTTAACTTCCTTCAATTTAGAAATTTCCTTTTATGACTGAACTTCACTTTTAATCTTGACCGTTGATTGAAATCGATCTCAACCGTTGATGAATTCTAGGAAAGTCTATTTGAGAGACCCTCATCTCTTCATTTTGAAAGGTTTAATGAGAATTTGCATCGAATTGTTGCTGGAATTGATACTCACATTTGCTCATATTCACATACGCAAAAATCAAGTTTGACCAAAAGTTGACCAAATTTAACCACGTCGGACTTGAGTTGACTAGTTTCGAAAAGAATTTTGAAATAATTTAACGAAATTATTTAATTAAATGGAGTACTTATTTCTAATTAATTAAATAAAGTTAATTAATTAAATAAGAAGCCATTCCTAATTAATTAAATGAAGTTATTTAATTAAATAAGAAAAGTGTCTCTAATTAATTAAAGATTATGTAATTAAATAGAAAAAGTAATTATGAGAGCATATCTCATTTTATTAAATTAAATATCTCAACAAAATCTCTCTTCCGTTCAAAAAGGGAAATTTCCAGTTCACTATTGATCAAAAATGAGTTAAATCAGTTAACTCCTTTTTCTACTCAAATTGAATCAGTTAACTCCTTAGTTTACTCAAATTAAATCTGTTAACTCCCTTTAATTTAGAAATCTCCCTTTATTACTGAACTTCACCTTTGATCTTAACCGTTGATTGAAATCGATCTCAACCATTGATGAATTCCATGAAAGTCTATTTAAGAGACCCTCATCTCTTCATTTTGAAAGGTTGAATGAGAATTTGCATCGAATTGTTGCTGGAATTCATACTCACATTTGCTCATATTCACATATGCAATGATCATGATTGACAAAAAGTTGACCAGATTTAATCACGGTTGACATGAGTTGACTAGTTTCGAAAATAATTTTAAAATAATTAAATGAAATTATTTAATTAAATAGAGTACGTACTTCTAATTAATTAAACAAAGTTATTTAATTAAATGAGAAGCCATTCCTAACTAATTAAATGAAGTTATTTAATTAAATAGAAAAAGTAATTATGAGAGCATATTTCATTTTATTAAATTAAATATCTTAACAAAATCTCTCTTCAGTTCAAAAAGGGAAATTTCCAGTTCACTATTGATAAAAAAAGAGTTAAATTAGTTAACTCTTTTTACTACTCAAATTAAATCAGTTAACTCCTTATTTTACTTAAATTAAATCTGTTAACTCCCTTTAATTTGGAAATCTCCCTTTATGACTGAACTTCACCTTTAATCCTAACCGTTGATTAAAATCGATCTCAACCGTTGATGAATTCCAGGAAAGTCTATTTAAGAGACCCTCATCTCTTCATTTTGAAAGGTTGAATGAGAATTTGCATCAAATTGTTGCTAGAATTCATACTCACATTTGCTCATATTCACATACGCAAAGATCAAGTTTGACCAAAAGTTGACCAAATTTAACCAAGGTTGACTTGAGTTGACTAGTTTCGAAAAGAATTTTGAAATAATTAAACGAAATTATTTAATTAAATAGAGTACTTACTTCTAATTAATTAAACAAAGTTATTTAATTAAATGAGAAGCCATTCCTAACTAATTAAATGAAGTTATTTAATTAAATAAGAAAAGTGTCTCTAATTAATTAAAGATTATTTAATTAAATAGAAAAAGTAATTATGAGAGCATATCCCATTTTATTAAACTAAATATCTTAACAAAATCTCTCTTAAGTTCAAAAAGGGAAATTTTCAGTTCACTATTGATCAAAAATGACATAAATCAGTTAACTCCTTTCTCTACTCAAATTGAATATGTTTACTCCTTATTTTACTCAAATTAAATCTGTTAACTCCCTTTAATTTCGAAATCTCCGTTTATGACTAAACTTCACCTTTAATCATGACTGTTGATTGAAATCGATCTCAACCGTTGATGAATTCCAAGAAAGTCTATTTAAGAGACCCTCATCTCTTCATTTTGAAAGGTTGAATGAGAATTTGCATCGAATTGTTGCTGGAATTCATACTCACATTTGCTCATTTTCACATACGCAAAGATCTTGTTTGACCAAAAGTTGACTAGATTTAACCACGGTTGACTTGAGTTGAGTAGTTTACAAAAGAATTTTGAAATAATTAAATGAAATTATTTAATTAAATGGAGTACTTACTTCTAATTAATTAAAAAAAGTTATTTAATTAAATGAGAAGCCATTCCTAATTAATTAAATGAAGTTATTTAATTAAATAAGAAAAGTGTCTCTAATTAATTAAAAATTATTTAATTAAATAGAAAAAGTAATTATGAAAGCATATCTCATTTTATTAAATTAAATATCTAAACAAAATCTCTCTTCAGTTCAAAAAGGAAAATTTCCAGTTCACTATTGATCAAAAATGAGTTGAATGAGTTAACTCCTTTTTCTACTCAAATTGAATCAGTTAACTCTTTATTTTACTCAAATTAAATCTATTAACTCCTTTTAATTTGGAAATCTCGCTTTATGACTGAACTTCAATTTTAATCCTGATCCTTGATTGAAATCGATCTGAATCGTTGATGAATTGCAGGAAAGTCTATTTAAGGGACCCTCATCTCTTCATTTTGAAAGGTTGAATGAGAATATTTATCGAATTGTTGCTAAAATTCATACTGACATTTTCTCATATTCACATACGCAAAGATCAAGTTTGACCAAAAGTTGACTAGATTTAATGATGGTTGACTTCAGTTAACTAGTTTCGAATTTTTTTTTGAAATTTAATTAAATGGAGTACTTACTTCTAATTAATTAAACAAAATTATTTAATTAAATGAGAAGCCATTCCTAATTAATTAAATTAAGTTATTTAATTAAATAAGAAAAGTGTCTCTAATTAATTAAAAATTACCTAATTAAATAGAAAAAGTAATTATCAGAGCATATCTCATTTTATTAAATTAAATATCTGAACAAAATCTCTTTTCAGTTCAAAAAGGAAAATTTTCAGTTCACTATTGATCAAAAATGAGTTAAATCAGTTAACTCCTTTTTCTACTCAAATTGAATCAGTTAACTCTTTATTTTACTCAAATTAAATTTGTTAACTCACTCTAATTTGAAAACCTCCCTTTATGACTGAACTTCACCTTTAATCCTAACTGGTTGATTGAAATCGATCTCAACTGTTGATGAATTCTAGGAAAGTCTATTTAAGAGACCCTCATCTCTTCATTTTGAAAGGTTGAATGAGAATTTGCATCAAAGTGTTGCTGGAATTCATACTCACATTTGCTCATATTCACGTACGCAAAGATCAACTTTGACCAAAAGTTGACCAAATTTAACCACGGTTGACTTGAGTTGACTAGTTTCAAAAAGAATTCTAAAATAATTAAACAAAATTATTTAATTAAATAGAATACTTCTAATTAATTAAACAAAGTTATTGAATTAAATGAGAAGTCATTCCTAATTAATTAAATGAAGTTATTTAATTAAATAAGAAAAGTGTCTCTAATTAATTAAAAATTAATTAAATAAATAGAAAAAGTAATTATGAGAGCATATCTCATTTTATTACATTAAATATCTGAACAAAATCTCTCTTCAGTACAAAAGGGAAAATTTCCAGTTCAGTATTGATAAAAAATGAGTTAAATCAGTTAACTCCTTTTTCTACTCAAATTGAATCAGTTAACTACTTAGTTTACTCAAATTAAATCTGTTAACTCCCTTTAATTCGAAAATCTCCCTTGATGACTGAACTTCACCTTTAATCCTGACCATTGATTGAAATCGATCCCAACCGTTGATGAATTCTAGGAAAGTCTATTTAAGAGACCCTCATCTCTTCATTTTGAAAAGTTGAATGAGAATTTGCATCGAATTGTTGCTTGAATTTATACTCACATTTGCTCATATTCACATACGTAGAGATCAAGTTTGACCAAAAGTTGACCAGATTTAACCATGGTTGACTTGAGTTGACTAGTTTCGAAAAGAATTTTGAAATAATTAAACAAAATTATTTAATTAAATGGAGTACTTACTTCTAATTAATTAGACAAAGTTATTTAATTAAATGAGAAGCCATTCCTAATTAATTAAATGAAGTTATTTAATTAAATAAGGGAATTGCCTCTAATTAATTAAAGATTATTTAATAAAATAAAAAAAGTAATTATGAGAGCATATCTCATTTTATTAAATTAAATATCTCAACAAAATCTCTCTTCAGTTCAAAAAGGGAAATTTCTAGTTCACTATTGATCAAAAATAAGTTAAATCAGTTAACTCATTTTTCTACTCAAATTGAATCAATTAACTCCTTATTTTACTCAAATTAAATTTGTTAACTCCCTTTAATTTGGAAATCTCCCTTTATGACTGAACTTCACCTTTAATCCTGACTGTTGATTGAAATCGATCTCAACTGTTGATGAATTATAGGAAAGTCTATTTAAGAGACTCTCATCTCTTCATTTTGAAAAGTTGAATGAGAATTTGCATCGAATTGTTGCTGGAATTCATAATCACATTTGCTCATATTCACATACGTAGAGATCAAGTTTGACCAAAAGTTGACCAGATTTATCCACAGTTGACTTGAGTTGACTAGTTTCAATTTTTTTTAAAAATAATTAAATAAAATTATTTAATTAAATGGAGTACTTACTTCTAATTAATTAAACAAAGTTATTTAATTAAATGAGAAGCCATTCCTAATTAATTAAATGAAGTTATTTAATTAAATAACAAAAGTGTCTCTAATTAATTAAAGATTATTTAATTAAATAGAAAAAGTAATTATGAGAGCATATCTCATTTTATTAAATTAAATATCTCAACAAAGTCTCTCTTCAGTTCAAAAAGGAAAATTTCCATTTCACTATTGATGAAAAATGAGTTAAATCAGTTAACTCCTTTTTCTACTCAAATTGAATCAGTCAACTACTTATTTTACTCAAATTAAATCTATTAACTCTCTTTAATTTGGAAATCTCCCTTTATGACTGAACTTCACTTTTAATGAGAATATGCATCAATTTTTTTCTGAAATTCATACTCACATTTTCTCATATTCACATATGTAGAGATCAAGTTTGACCAAAAGTTGACCAAATTTAACTACGGTTGACTTGAGTTGACTAGTTTTGAAAAAAAAATTAAAATTATTAAATGAAATTATTTAATTAAATGGAGTACTTACTTCTTATTAATTAAACAAAGTTATTTAATTAAATGAGAAGTCATTCCTAATTAATTAAATGCAGTTATTTAATTAAATAAGAAAAGTGTCTCTAATTAACTCCTTTTTATACTCAAATTGAATCAGTTAACTCCTTATTTTACTCAAATTAAATTTGTTAACTCCCTTTAATTTGGAAATCTCTCTTCATGACTGAACTTCACCTTTAATCCTGACCGTTGATTGAAATCGATCTGAACCGTTGATGAATTTCAGGAAAGTCTATTTAAGAGACCCTTATCTCCTCATTTTGAAAGGTTGAATGAGAATTTGCATCAAATTTTTGCTGGAATTTGTAGTGCCTACCCTCATTCACATCTTTTCTGGACATTGATGCTATTATTATCAGACTATGATAGATTGGTTTTATGTTGATGGATTAGTGGTATTGTTTTGACACTATCAAATATTATGTTATGGATTCAATTGTTATATGATGAGATCATTTAGATTTTACATTTCATGCATACATGATGATCATTATACCATTTTGAGTTATTATTGATGATTAGATGGATGGTTATTATCGTATGTGTTTCATTATGGATACTTACCCCATACTTGCATGTGTATGGTGTGCGTGTTTTCTTATTATATGGCGTTTCTGATGTGGTTAAGGAAGGGAGTCGTAGTCACCTGCTTAGTCGAGATCTACACGATGCACCACTTCCTACCATTGTCTGTTTAGCATAGCATTATATATATTGTATGTACATGCATAGTTTTTCTACAGGTTGTAGGTACCGAGTATCGACTTCCTTGAATTGCCAGGATGAGCATACCCTATTATACTATCTCAATGATAAGAGAAGGGAGATAAATTCTCAAGTCCAAATTCCAAACCCTTAAACCATTTGTCCTAGTGAGTTAGGACAAGTATCAGAGTTGAGTACCCACCAAATGTGTCGGACCACATATTTCATGATTTTTAACCCTTTAGACTGATTTTGTATGATTTGTTGTATGGTGGGTTTTCATATTTTATCTTGGAGGTCTATAGTGAATTTTCTATTAATTAAGTCTTAATAAATGGATTTAATTAATAAATTAATTATTTGAGAAAATTAATATAAGATATCATGTTATTTGATATTTTTATTGTAATTAATTAAATGAGAATTATTGAGGAAATGAATTAAATAAAAGAAAATTAGAAATTAAAATTAATAATAATAATAAAATAATAATAAAGTAATAAATAAATAATAATAATAAAAGTTATAAAAATTAAAATGAAAGTTATAAAAATTTTAATAGAAATTATATAAAAAGTAAATTGGAGTTATAAGCTTGCATGGGAGTTAATGCACTTTTCTATTTCTCATGTGTCAACAACACGGGGGTTAGTGCAGCAATTAAGCACATGGTGTCTACAACCCTATGGCTCATCTTGAAGGTTGAAAAAGACCCATGCTTAGTTGCTGACATCTTCCAGCTATTTTTAGAAATATTCTAGAGGTTTCTTGAGAGCTCTTTATATTCAGGCATTCATAGAGGCTTAGAGATAGCGTTTGGAGTGCAATTCGAGCATTGGAGGATTCGAGAATTCTAAAGAAGGGAGCTTGCTCTGCAGGTTTTCTGAGGAAGAGCGAATTAGCATCAGAATCTGAGTAGATTCTTGTAATTTTACTTATGCTATTTCTGCATCTTGCATTCCTTGTCTTCTTCGTGTCTTCCATATGTCTTCTGAGGAATTTCATATTTTTATTGTATGCATTCTCAATATGGGCAATTGAATTTATGTGGAAATCTTTATATGCATAGATCTGAAAGAAAATGGGGCTAGGGTTTAAATTCATAGCCAAACCCATTAGATTATTTATTGGATAAATTTGAAGATCAAAGATATAAAGGACAATTCCAAAAATTAGAATTTCTAAGTAAACTATGTATATTCTTGAATTTGCATACACATATACGTATATATCATTATATACATATATATATGTATGTGTTGTGATGGTGATAAACTTTGCGTGTATATATATACACACACACACACACACATATATATAAATATATATACTCATATATATATATACATACATATGTATATATATACATACATATGTATATATATACATATATAGTAATCGAATGTCAAATCGCGATAGAGTTTCATGTTAATAGTATTTCATATCGCATGGGAATGTTTTTATAAAAAACCTTATTTAAAATCGCGTTAATATATATATATATATATATATATATATATATATGATGTTGGGCAGGTATTATATACCCCACCCATCGTAAGCTTGCGAGATCGTAGGGTACTTGCAACCGTAGTGTATCTACGGTGCGGATGTATTGGGCCGTGCAATTTTAAAATCGCATTGCGATTTGAGTTTGGTTTTAAATTATATAAAGTTTTATTTGTGACGTTATTATGAAGAGATATTAATAATTAATTTAATTAAACTCAGTTTAATTAAGATTAGTTATTAGAATATATAATCGAAGTTTTGATTCATTGAGAGTGTCAATTTTCAAATAATTTTATATAAACAAAATATTATTAGATCAATTAGAAAATTGACTCTAATAGTTTTGGGGAGAAACTTTTATCTATCAAACAAATACATGGGTTAGGAAAAACGTAAAATTTCTCCACTTAATATAATTTGGAAAAACGTAAATTGAGACTTTTAAATTCAAATTTGAAAACATAGCAAAACCAAAACATGTGTTTACATTGTGTATTCTTTATGCTATTGTTTTGGGTTTTGGGTTGACTAGTGTTGACCAGTATAGGACATCTACCAGAGGCTTGGGGGTTATGTGATTGTGATATCATGATGATGTTTTGATCTCGATCTTTATAAACCCAACCATGGTTTGTGATGGAATGCTCTATGTATTGGATGTGATTACTGATTGTTATAGTTGAGATTCTTGTGTACGAGACTCTTGACTAACCATTATTTTGGTCATCAATCAGTTATCCTTGATTATTTTCTAGTCACCATGATGGGACTGAGATGTGGATTTATTCTTGATGATGTCATGTTGTGACATGTTTGACTCAACCATTTTTAGAGTCTTCGATCAGTACAATTGAGATATATATATTTTGGTTATTGAGAACCATTGGATATTTGATTATCAGTGATACTTCAATTGCCAATAGAGAGCTGTTGTGTTCATGATTTTCTATGGATGTTAGCTCATGGAGATTTGATGCTTTTATGCATATTTGATAATTTTATGGATTATCTTTTGTGATTTTGAGATTTATGAGTCCATGAGCATTAGGGTAGGATATCTGCATGTAGTGACGAGAAGTGGCTTGCAATGGGGGTCGGGGCCCTAAGAGGCTGCCAGGGTAACTCATTGTAAGTTGGATTAATAAGTGATAACATTCACACCTAATACTAATAAAATGAACCTAAAAAGATAAGTGTTTTCTTCTCGCCCATGCCTTGAGCACTTGTATAGGCTAGGATGGGAGTAGTGAGATGCATGGTTGTGACCTTGCATTCCGTAGTATGCCTCATCAGTATGAGACGATACTAGTGGCCACATGAAATCAGTATGGACCCATGGAGTTTAGCTAACTGCCAGGGTAACTTGTACGTGATAATTGCGATGACACTTTCCTGCTTGCATAGTAGGTTCCTACATGTCATTGTGTGCCTCTGGAGATTAGATGTTAGATTTTGTGTTAGGAATCTTTGAGTTAGTATACTTTTAGGAATCCTAAACTTATGGAGATTTGTGCTATATGATTTTAATAGCCTGTTTGGGACAAGAGATTATCTCGTTAGCACGGTGGGAGTGGACCACTTAGGTACCACGCGGTCGGGTGGCAGTGTATTTTCCACTCTTATCATTTTGAGATTCATTGAGACATCATGATTGATGCGTCCTTCATGATGTTGGATGTGTATCCTTTTTCATTGATGATTAGCATATGTTAGATTATTTTCTACATATGATTTTGTATATATTAGGAGTGACATGTTGGCATTATGATACATTTTTGTCATTAGTTACAACACTTATTGGATTCTGAATGCTTACCGAGCTCTCACCGGAAATTCCTTTGTAAGCCAAGCTTTACCTAGTTCTCAGTGTTTACCGAGTGATCGAGGTAAACAAAGCAGCCAGTGTTTACCAAGTGTTCAAGGTAAAGAAAGGAATCAGTTTTGATCGAGTGAAGATGTACTTAGTATTGACCAAGAACTTCGTGATAACCGAACTCCTGACAGTTATCAAGGAAACTAACTATCACCGAGTCACAAGGTTCTATCGAGTGTTTCCTTTGATCACTGAGCTACAGTTCAGATAGAAGTGTTCACCGAGTGACATTTCTTCTACCGAGTCTCCAGTAGTTACCGAGTTCAGAACTACTCGAAGTGTTTAGTATGGACCGTGCCTTCACTTCTACCGAGTGCATGACGATGCCGAGTAACGCAGTGGATGCCGAGTATCAGAAGGACACCGAATCAGTTCAGTGAACCCGAGTTTTTACCTTGGGCCGACTTTGTATAGAGATTTGCACTTGTTGTTTTGGCTGACCTTGCATGTATTGTTTATTTGGATGGTATATATATGCAATGTATTGTATCATTCAAAGGCAATGATAATGGAAATAGTAATGGTAATGGAAATGAATGAAAAGTGTGAAAGAAATACATGCGTGCGAAAGTATGTGTGCTGAGTGGTGAAGGTATTCAGCAAGGTCAAGTTTTGGAGCAGAAAAGTTTTATCTATCACATCAAGGTGAATCAGAGCATAGCGGATCTTATCAGCAATCAGTTGTAATCAGATCCACTGTTTCATTCTAACAGGTGAATCAATTTTTGTAAATCCTTTAACAAGGTAGACTTAACAGTCTTTTGTAAATCTCCTAACAGAGTGCATACTTTATTGTATGTTTGTAAATCCTCTAACAAGGTGGATCTAGCAATCCTTTGTGCTCCTAATAGGGCAGATCACCAGAAGTGGTCATTATAAGCCTTAACCGGCTAACTTCATACTGCAGTAACGAAGCTTTGTGGGTTTCATCCCCACCCCAGTTTTACTTTCTATTTGGAAGGTTTCTGGGTCACCAAATTTGTGTGTTCAAGTGTTGCAAATGATTTTGTTTCATGCTTACAGTAGGTTACTTTGATGAATGGTGAATATATCAGTATGCAGTTTTATTGTTTGAAATTTTAGAAGTTACTGATTCACCCCTCCCCTCTTAGTAACTTGTCATATCTTGAATATTTCCAACAATTGGTATCAGAGCAATAAGGTTCTCAAGATAAAAGTTTCACAGCTTGAGCAAAGATCAAGGACAATGGAGATATTCAGACTTGACAAAACTATTGAGAATAAAAAGCTAGATCTGAAAATGGCCATGGCTCAACTCAATGAAGCAAAAGAGCATCTTTCACAATCCTTGAAAAGAAGAAAAGAACTTGCAAGGCAAATGAATGACCATCAGTATGTTGAAGAAAAGATTGAAGATCTCTCACCATCAAGTAGTTCAGATGAAGATGACAAAGCAATCAAAGAACTTTTAGAAAAGAATGGATCTCTGCAGGAAGAAGTAAGAAAGCTCAAAAGGGAACAAGGAATCCAGTCCATCAGGCTATGTGAAATCTTGGAGCAAAGGAACAAGGCAGCTGAAGAATTAGAGGTAAGGAATAATCAATCCTCTCAGCTTGAAAATCTTGTAACTCAATTATCTAATGCAAATGAAGAAATTATGAATCTAAGATTTGAGAATGAGAATTTGAGAAATGACTTAATTACTGAAAGGCAAATCAATGCAAGCTTACAAAGTGATCTAATCTCTGAAAAACAAGTCAATGAGAGAATGGTAAAATCTCAAAAGGACATGGATCAATTAAATCTGCAAAATGAAGAAAACTTTCATAAACAAAATGGTAAAGCAGGCCTTAGATACAAGGAAGAAGGTGAATCCTCCAAACAGGGTACTCAAAAGAATCAAAGACCTACTTGCATCCACTGTGGTAAGTTAGGTCATACATCTAACAGATGTTGGAGCAATGGAAAAGACAAATTTAATGGAAAGTGCTACAATTGCAATCAGCATGGACACAAAGCCAATGAATGCAAAGAGAAACCGAAATTTGAAGGTAAATGTCACAAATGCCAAAAGCAAGGTCATAAGGCATCACAATGCAAATCCAAATCATTTAATCTAGCTAAACAACTTGTCAAAGCAATATTTGGTTGGGACTACAACACTTGGTGCAGATGTCATTATTGTGGAGAATATGGTCATACTGGCATAAACTGTGCAAGGCATCACCTAAGAAAAAGGGATACCACTGTAAGATGTTATACATGTACAGAACTTGGTCATATATCTAAAAATTGCATAAACATAAAGAAAGTCGAGGATGAGAAGAAAATCAAAGTAGACAATATTCGGAATCAAATAAAGCAGCAATGGATTCCTAGGTCTACCGAGCCAGATAATTCAAGTGATGGAATGGTCACTCAAGAAGTGAGTGACTCTACCATTTCCAATTAAGACTCATCAGGATAAGACCAGGACTGTATCTACAAAGCAATATCCTAAGCAGTCCTAGAATGAAAATATGATCAAATTAGTATTTCAGATACATCAGGATCATGGTCGGTACACGACCTTACCGAGCTCAGTCGGGTGCAATAAGGCTTCTTTCACCAAGTTGCACTTACCGAGCATGGTTGGTTCTTCTCTTACCGAGTTAAGGGCGATTTAACCTATTTTCTTTTGGTCACCGAGTTGCGAAGTTTAAGCCGAGCTAGTGGATGACAGTCTGTCAATCGCAGCTACCTCCGTACTGAACATTAATGGAAAATTTTTCATCAAAAGGGCAGATTTCAACCTCATTTTTCACTGCGAATTCGAGATGTACACAGAAAAAAAAGGGCTTTCAAGCGAGTTCAAGTGATTTGAAGAGATTTTCCAGTGAAGTATTCTTACGAAACCTTTTCACTCACCGAGCAGCAATGGAATCCGCAAGCACCAGCAGCAGCAAGATGAAGAAGGGTTCCAAAATGCTTGTGAAGGGAACGGAATGGAAGGCACCTACGTTCAAGCTCGTTCCTGCCATCGCTGAATCACTCAATCCCAATGGAGCTCAATCACAGATTCCACCCAAGGTACTCCTCATGAACGACATTCGCACTCATTTTAAGTGTGCTATTCAAGAAATAGGGACATTGGACATGGATAATGCCCTAGCGGAGTTATGTGTAAATGGTTCTCTCAAAATCGAGCACAAACATTTGGAAACTAAAGGTTTGACTCACATCGCGCATATGCCTAGAAACTTCCAATCCAAATGGATTAGGTATATCTTGAGTCGAGTGCATAATGGTCAGTTGTGGTTGGAACAACCCGTTTTGATAACCAAGAAGATGATTCACAAAATCACGGGTCTCTCGATGCTCAGCAAAGCCAAAACCACTAAAACCCTAGGACGGGATGAGTTACAGAGGCAAACCCTAGCCAAGTGGGATGGTAGAGGTTTGAAGGTTAACACTGTAACAGATCTAGAACTAAGATTTGGCATACATATTATTGCATATAAGTTATATAGTTCCAGCAGGTTAAATAGTGTACCGTGTAAAGCTGTGGATTTGGCCCTGAAAATTGTAAAGAAGAGTCTTGAGTTTGATCTGTCAGAAGTAATGTTGAAGCAGTTAAACAAGAACATGGACAGTATAAGGACATCGAAGAATAACCCCTATAAATTTGGATCTCTGTTAATATGTTTACTATTTTATGTACAAAAATTCTTTCCATCAAAGGGAACCGTAGAATGGAGAAAAGATGTGTCAATTTTGTATCAGATTAAAGAGTTTATAGCAGAGATGGGAGAAAATTTTGATAGTATCATGGATAACTATTTTGAAGACTTTAAGGAGAGAATGAATAACCAATTCAAAATTCCTCCTAGGCTTGTTGAAGAATATAAAGATGACGTATGTTTTATGGTTGACTGTGACAAGGTGTACATACAGGCAGTTAGACCCCGAGTTGCATGGGTGAAACCTCTTCCATATGAGGTAAATATTGATGAAACAAGGGATATCATTGAAGCACTGGTAAATGAGCTAGTAGACCCAAAGCAATGGATTTTTGGTACTTATGATGAAGCAAAGGCCAAAATTGAACTGGAAATCAAAATTCCACAGGCCATCAGCACAGGTAAGAGGAAAATGGCCAAACTGAAAACTGCAATGGGTCCTCTTATGCTCACTGAGGGAAGAGGTGAAGATAAAGAAAGTGAAGAAGAAGAAGGAGAAAAAGAATCAGAAGAAGAGAAACCGGCAAAGAAGAAAGGCAAGGTAATCATTACCAAGCCCAAGAAGCAGCCTACTGCAGTATTTACTCAGAGGACAAGAAGAGGTATTCAGGAACATGTATTGGTCAAGCCTGCACCTACATTCGAGCAAAGGCTCAAATCATTGGAAGAAGGAGCTGGCATCAAAAATTTCAAGGCATTGAAATTTGAGACAAGGACTGATGCAGAGAAAATGCAGATTGAGGAACTGGTACTTAACAAAATGGGAAAATGGAAATACTCCCCGGACTAGATTGCTCCTCATATCTCTAAAGAACTACTAGAGAGAGTACAGCCAAGATGGGAGTTAGCCACCAAGACGGTAAAAGATATATATGAGCAATCCCTGAAGAATCTTCGGCCTAGTCTCACTGGAGCAGAGGTAAAATCTGAATTGAAAACCCATGAAGGTAAAATGATGATCAGATTCTACACTTGTTTGATTTTGATCAAAGATATAGAGCATGTTGTAAATGATGCTACAAACATGTGGAAAAACATCTATCATCTACATAAGCTCAGTGTAGACCCAGTAGAAATAAAGGATGATGACCGCAGCAGCAGTAGTGATGAATCAGATAGTGCTTTATCCATCATAGTTACACCAGGAGAGTTGCATGCAATGATGGAAGAGAAAGAGGAAGAAGACAAAGAGGAAGAAGCTGAAGAGGAAGATAAGGATGATGATCCGGTAAAAATTGCAGTAGCAGTTATTGCATTCCTTCCTCACTCCCCAGCTAAACCTGTGACATCATCAAGGTTGGAGTCAGCTTCAGCAGGTTCATCTACACCAGATTTACCATCTACACCTGCCATATCTCAGCTCCAGGTATCAGCAGTGGAAGTGACTACCACTTCATCTACCAAGCTGCACCCCTCTTTATCTACCGAGTTGGCCTCCTCGACTCCATCATCATCAGTTGGTATTGCTGTGAGTTCTCCAATTTTGACTACTCCAATTTGTTCTACAATTTTGTCGCCATCTGCTTTAGGCACAGTGAGCTTAGATACTATATTACCGAGTGTATCACCATTTTTGGCCAGTACTCAAAATTTTGACCCTGTACATACTCCTATTGGCACTCAACCCTCAAGCATCCCAATTTTTACTGTTAGTCCTTCTGTCTCTACTGTTGTGTCTATTCCAAGGGTCAAATCAGTCATCTCAGAAGTCAAACAAAAGCAACCATTAAGACTTATGATCACTGGAAAGGAAATTCCTGAAGACATTGACTTGGACACAGAGATAGTAATTCCAAAGATTGACTTTGATAATGCTACCATTGAAGAAATCTGGTATGCTAGTCAACTTATTGAGAAAAAGGCTACTCAGATGCAGTTAAGATCAGAAAGGGATAAGGAATACAGGATAATTGAGGATGCCCGGAACATAATTACTGAGGCTATAGGTGTTGATTTTGATACTTCTCAACACATTTTGATTCAATTAGAAGAGGCAGTTAATAAATTCAATGAAGATGCCTCCGAACAAGAAAAGTTGATTGAGCGTGCAGCAAAGAAATTTGATAATAAGGTATTGGGGCACATTGCCCAAAACATTGCAATAAATCAAGTTGCATTAACCTCAGTTTTGGCAGATATGGAAAATTCTTTTAATAATGTAACATCTCTTTTTGCTAAGATTTGTGATGTTACCAAGTACACTAAGGGAATAAGAGAGAAACTAAATAAAATTGATGAGGATCTGAAGGTGAGTGCACAAAACTTGAAGCTTGACCCCAGTTCAAACTCATCTCATCACCTCAGGATCAAATTTTTGTCAGAGAAGCAGGTAGAGCTGTTGAGAGAAGAGGCAAGGATCCGATCTACATTGATAGATATCCAAAACATGATCCTTCCCATCATGGATTCAATGCAGAAGCACATTGCACATTCAAAGACATTAATCCATGATAATAACTTCTCCATTACAGACCATGTGATTGAACTTTCGGCTAAAGTTCAAGTAGCTCTTTCCACTTGCAAAATTTTGCAAGAGAATTGGGATAAGACTCTCCAGCTTATTTTTTAGGTACATTCAGAGTTCATCTCTCATTTTGATGTTTCTATATAAGTATATATATTCTTTTATTCTTTGGCATTATTGTCAAAAAGGGGGAGATTATTGTTGGATATGTATACTATGAGTGAATAAGTGTTTTCGAAAAATTGTACAAAGGAAGAGATATACAGCTCATGTAAATACAGTATATATATTCTATGGGGGAGTTGTATATAACGAAGCTATGTATATTCAGAATCAGTCATCAGCATGTCAGATAAATTTTGTCTCATAAGTGTTTTTGTCACTAATGCCAAAGGGGGAGATTGTTAGCATTATGATACATTTTTGTCATTAGTTACAACACTTATTGGATTCTGAATGCTTACCGAGCTCTCACCGAACATTCCTTTGTAAGCCAAGCTTTACCTAGTTCTTAGTGTTTATCGAGTGATCAAGGTAAACAAAGCAGCCAATGTTTACCGAGTGTTCGAGGTAAAGAAAGGAATCAGTTTTGACCGAGTAAAGATGTACTTAGTATTGACCAAGAACTTTGTGATAACCGAACTCCTGACGGTTATCAAGGAAACTAACTATCACCGAGTCACAAGGTTCTATCGAGTGTTTCCTTTGATCACCAAGCTACAGTTCAGATAGAAGTGTTCACCGAGTGACATCTCTTCTACTGAGTCTCCAGTGGTTACTAAGTTCAGAACTACTCGAAGTGTTTAGTATGGACCGTGCCTTCACTTCTACCGAGTGCATGATGATGCCGAGTAACGCAATGGATGCCGAGTATCAGAAGGACACCGAGTCAATTCAGTGAACCTGAGTTTTTACCTTGGGCCGACTTTGTATAGAGATTTGCACTTGTTGTTTTGGCTGACCTTGCATGTATTGTTTATTTGGATGGTATATATATGCAATGTATTGTATCATTCAAAGGCAAAGATAATGGAAATAGTAATGGTAATGGAAATGAATGAAAAGTGCGAAAGAAATACATGCGTGCAAAAGTATGTGTGCTGAGTTGTGAAGGTATTCAGCAAGGTCAATTTTTGGAGCAGAAAAGTTTTATCTATCACATCAAGGTGAATCAGAGCATAGTGGATCTTATCAGCAATCAGTTGTAATCAGATCCACTGTTTCAATCTAACAGGTGAATCAGTTTTTGTAAATCCTTTAACAAGGTAGACTTAACAGTCTTTTGTAAATCTCCTAACAGAGTGCATACTTTATTGTATGTTTGTAAATCCTCTAACAAGGTGGATCTAGCAATCCTTTGTGCTCCTAATAGGGCAAATCACCAGAAGTGGTCATTGTAAGCCTTAATCGGCCAACTTCATACTGCAGTAACGAAGCTTTGTGGGTTTCATCCCCACCCCAATTTTACTTTCTATTTGGAAGGTTTCTGGGTCACCAAATCTGTGTGTTCAAGTGTTGCAAATGATTTTATTTCATGCTTACAGTAGGTTACTTTGATGAATGGTGAATATATCAGTATGCAGTTTTATTGTTTGAAATTTTAAAAGTTACTGATTCACCCCTCCCCTCTCAGTAAATTGTCATATCTTGAATATTTCCAACATGACATTCCTACTATGTTAGTAACAATGATATCTTCGGTGATTGAATGTTACGCACAGAGGGATGGCTAGGATCCACGATGGTCTAATGATGCTATTAACGGTTGGGAGGAACTGTGCACTTAGTTTATTATGTTTGATCTTTATGATGGATGTATATGTCTTCTATGATGCTATATCATGTGATTATCTCTACGTTGATGTATCATGGATTAGAATAGGATGATGTACCTTATTCTATATATGTATATTCTTTGTGCCTATCATACCTTGTGACATGTACAGTGGATGATTGTGCATTCTAGAATGTAATTTAGAAAGGACATTTGTATATTGGGTGTATCATTATTATTTCATGTGGATGTTGTACTAGATGGATTCATGTATGTAATTCAACGTTAAGGGATCTTAAAGAATGTTATCTGTTATTTATGTTATGTTTAATTTTAGATGGACATTGCTATTTATTTCGTTATTGTTCATAAGTTATATGTGATGTTTACTTCTATGGAAAAAAAAAATGCTACTAATATTAGTGAAATTCTAAGTTAATTCTTTGGATCCCTTGGCAGGGAATTACAGAATTCATACTTACATTTGCTCATATTCACATACGCAGAGATCAAGTTTGACCAAAAGTTGACTAGATTTAACCATAGTTGACTGGAGTTGACTAGTTTCGAAAAGAATTTTGAAATAATTAAACAAAATTATTTAATTAAATGGAGTACTTACTTCTAATAAATTAAACAAAGTTATTTAATTAAATGAGAAACCATTCCTAATTAATTAAATAAAGTTATTTAATTAAATAAGAAAAGTGTCTCTAATTAATTAAAGATTATTTAATTAAATAGAAAAAGTAATTATGAGAGCATATATCATTTTATTAAATTAAATATCTCAACAAAATCTCTCTTCATTTCAAAAAGTGAAATTTCCAGTTCACTATTGATAAAAAATGAGTTCAATTAGTTAACTCCATTTTCTACTCAAATTGAATTAGTTAACTCATTCTTTTACATAAATTAAATATGTTAACTCCATTTAATTTGGAAATCTCCCTTCATGAATGAATTTCACCTTTAATCCTGACCCTTGATTGAAATCGATCTCAACCGTTGATGAATTCTAGAAAAGTCTATTTAAGAGACCCTCATCTCTTTTTTTTGAAAGGTTGAATGAGAATTTGCATCAAATTGTTGGTGGAATTCATACTCACATTTGCTCATATTCACATACCCAAAGATCAAGTTTGACCAAAAGTTGACCAGATTTAACCATGGTTGACTTGAGTTGACTAGTTTCAAAAAGAATTTTTAAATAATTAAACGAAATTATTTAATTAAATGGAGTTCTTACTTCTAATTAATTAAACAAAGTTATTTAATTAAATGAGAAGCCATTCCTAATTAATTAAATGAAATTATTTAATTAAATAAGAAAAGTGTCTCTAATTAATTAAAGATTATTTAATTAAATAGAAAAAATAATTATGAGAGCATATCTCATTTTATTAAATTAAATATCTCAACAAAATCTCTCTTCAGTTCAAAAAGGAAAATTTCCAGTTCACTATTGATAAAAAATGAGTTAAATCAGTTAACTCTATTTTCTTCTCAAATTGAATCAGTTAACTCATTATTTTACTTAAATTAAATATGTTAACTCCATTTAATTTGGAAATCTCCCTTCATGAATGAATTTCACCTTTAATCCTGACCCTTGATTGAAATCGATCTCAACCGTTGATGAATTCTAAGAAAGTCTATTTAAGAGACCCTCATCTCTTTATTTTAAAAGGTTGAATGAGAATTTGCATCGAATTATTGCTGGAATTCATACTCACATTTCCTCATATTCACATAACCAAAGATCAAGTTTGACCAAAAGTTGACCAGATTTAACCACAGTTGACTTGAGTTGACTAGTTTCGAAAAGAATTTTAAAATAATTAAATGAAATTATTTAATCAAATGGAGTACTTACTTCTAATTAATTAAACAAAGTTATTTAATTAAATGAGAAGCCATTCCTAATTAATTAAATGAAGTTATATAATTAAATAAGAAAAGTGTCTCTAATTAATTAAAGATTATTTAATTAAATAGAAAAAGTAATTATGAGAGCATATCTAATTTTATTAAATTAAATATCTCAACAAAATCTCTTTTCAGTTCAAAAAGGGAAATTTCCATTTCACTACTGATAAAAAATGAGTTAAATCAGTTAACTCCTTTTTCTACTCAAATTGAATCAGTTAACCCCTTATTTTACTCAAATTAAATCTGTTAACTTCCTTTAATTTGGAAATCTCTCTTTATGACTGAACTTCACTTTTAATCCTGATCGCTGATTGAAATCGATCTCAACCGTTGATGAATTTCAGTAAAGTCTATTTAAGAGACCCTCATCTCTTCATTTTGAAAGGTTGAATGAGAATTTGCATCGAATTGTTGCTGAAATTCATACTCGCATTTGGTCATATTCACATACGCAAAGATCAAGTTTGACCAAAAGTTGACCAAATTTAACCACGGTTAGCTTGAGTTGACTAGTTTCGAAAAGAATTTTGAAATAATTAAACGAAATTATTTAATTAAATGGAGTACTTACTTCTAATTAATTAAACAAAGTTATTTAATTAAATGAGAATCCATTCCTAATTAATTAAATGAAGTTATTTAATTAAGTAAGAAAAGTTTCTCTAATTAATTACAGATTATTTAATTAAATAGAAAAATTAATTATGAGAGCATATCTCATTTTATTAAATTAAATATCTCAACAAAATCTCTCTTCAGTTCAAAAAGGGAAATTTACAGTTCACTATTGACCAGAAATGAGTTAAATCAGTTAACTCTTTTTTTTACTCAAATTGAATCAATTAACTCATTATTTTACTCAAATTAAATCTGTTAACTCCCTTTAATTTGCCAATCTTCCTTTATGACTGAACTTCACCTTTAATCCTGACCGCTGATTGAAATCGATCTCAACCGTTGATGAATTTCAAGAAAGTTTATTTAAGAGACCCTCATCTCTTCATTTTGAAAGGTTGAATGAGAATTTGCATCAAATTGTTGCTGGAATTCATACTCACATTTTCTCATATTCACATACGCAAAGATCAAGTTTGACAAAAAGTTGACTAGATTTAACCACGGTTGACTTGAATTGACTAGTTTCAAAAATTCTTTTGAAATAATTAAACAAAATTATTTAATTAAATGGACTACTTACTTCTAATTAATTAAGCAAAGTTATTTAATTAAATGAGAAGCCATTCCTAATTACTTAAATGAAGTTATTAATTTAAATAAGAAAAGGGTCTCTAATTAATTAAAAATTATTTAATTAAATAGAAAAAGTAATTATGAGAGCATATCTCATTTTATTAAATTACATATCTCAACAAAATCTCTCTTCAGTTTAAAAAAGAAAATTTCTAGTTCACTATTGATCAAAAATGAGTTAAATCATTAACTCTTTTTTCTATTCAAATTGAATCAGTTAACTCCTTATTTTACTCAAATTAAATCAATTAACTCTCTTTAATTTTGAAATCTTCCTTTATGACTGATCTTCACCTTTAATCCTGACTGTTGATTGAAATCGATCTCAAACATTGATGAATTCCAAGAAAGTCTATTTAAGAGACCCTCATCTCTTCATTTTGAAAGGCTGAATGAGAATTTGCATCAAATTGTTGCTAGAATTCATACTCACATTTGCTCATATTCACATACGTAGAGATCAAGTTTGACCAAAAGTTGACCAGATTTAACCACGCTTGACTTGAGTTGAATAGTTTCAATTTTTTTTTTGAAATAATTCAACGAAATTATTTATTTAAATGAAGTACTTACTTCTAAATAATTAAACAAAGTTATTTAATTAAATGAGAAGCCATTCCTAATTAATTAAATGAAGTTATTTAATTAAATAAGAAAAGTGTCTCTAATTAATTAAAGATTATTTAATTAAATAGAAACAGTAATAATGAGAGCATGTCTCATTTTATTAAATTAAATATCTTAACAAAATCTCTCTTCAGTTCAAAAAGAGAAATTTCCAGTTCACTATTGATAAAAAATGAGTTAAATCTGTTAACTCCTTTTTCTACTCAAATTGAATCAGTTAACTCCTTATTTTACTCAAATTAAATCTGTTAACTACCTTTAATTTGGAAATCTCCCTTTATGATTGAACTTCACCTTTAATCCTAACCACTGATTGAAATCGATCTCAACCATTGATGAATTCTAGAAAAGTCTATTTAAGAGACCCTAATCTCTTCATTTTGAAAGATTGAATGAGAATTTGCATCGAATTGTTGCTAGAATTCATACTCACATTTACTCATATTCACATACGCAAAGATCAAGTTTGACCAAAAGTTGACCAGATTTAACCACGGCTGACTTGAGTTGACTAGTTTTGAATTTTTTTTTGAAATAATTAAACGAAATTATTTAATTAAATGGAGTACTTACATTTAATTAATTAAATAAAGTTATTTAATTAAATGAGAAGCCATTCCTAATTAATTAAACGAAGTTATTTAATTAAATAAGAAAAGTGTCTCTAATTAATTAAAGATTACTTAATTAAATAGAAAAAGTAATTACGAGAGCATATCTCATTTTATTAAATTAAATATCTCAACAAAGTCTCACTTCAGTTCAAAAAGGGAAACTTCTAGTTCACTATTGGTCAAAAATGAGTTAAATCAGTTAACTCCTTTTTCTACTCAAATTGAATCAGTTAACACTTTATTCTACTCAAATTAAATCTGTTAACTCCCTTTAATTTTGAAATCTCCCTTTATGACTGAACTTCACCTTTATTCCTGATCGCTGATTGAAATCAATCTCAACCATCGATGAATTTCAGGAATGTCTATTTGAGAGACCCTCATCTCTTAATTTTGAAAGGTTGAATGAGAATTTGCATCAAATTATTACTAGAATTCATACTCATATTTGCTCATATTCACATACGCAGAGATCAAGTTTGACCAAAAGTTGACCAAATTTAACAACAATTGACTTGAGTTGACTAGTTTTGAAAAGAATTTTGAAATAATTAAACGAAATTACTTAATTAAATACAGTACTTACTTCTAATTAATTAAACAAAGTTATTTAATTAAATGAGAAGCCATTCCTAATTAATTAAATGAAGTTATTTAATTAAATAAGAAAAGTGTCTCTAATTAATTAAAGATTATTTAATTAAATAGAAAAAGTAATTATTAGAGCATATCTCATTTTATTAAATTAAATATCTCAACAAAATCTCTCTTCAGTTCAAAAAGGGAAATTTCATGTTCTCTATTGATAAAAAATGAGTTAAATCAGTTAATTCCTTTTTCTACTCAAATTGAATCAGTTAACTCCTTATTTTACTCAAATTAAATCTATTAACTCCCTTTAAATTGAAAATCTCCCTTTATGACTAAACTTCACCTTTAATCTTGACCGCTAATTGAAATTGATCTCAACCGTCGATGAATTCCAGTAAAGTCTATTTAAGAGACCCTCATCTCTTCATTTTGAAAGGTTGAATGAGAATTTGCATCGAATTATTGCTGGAATTCACACTCACATTTGCTCATATTCACATACGCAAAGATCAAGTTTGACCAAAAGTTGACAAGATTTAACCACTGTTGACTTGACTTGACTAGTTTCAAAAAGAATTTGGAAATAATTAAACAAAATTATTTAATTAAATGGAGTACTTACTTCTAATTAATTAAACATAGTTATTTATTTAAATGAGAAGCCATTCCTAATTAATTAAATGAATTTATTTAATTAAATAAGAAAAGTGTCTCTAATTAATTAAAGATTATTTAATTAAATAGAAAAATTAATTATGAGAGCATATCTCATTTTATTAAATTAAATATCTCAACAAAATCTCTCTTCAGTTCAAAAAGGGAAATTTCTAGTTCACTTTTGATAAAAAAGGAGTTAAATCAGTTAACTTCTTTTTCTACTCAAATTGAATCAGCTAACTCCTTATTTTACTCAAATTAAATCTGTTAACTCCCTTTAATTTGGAAATCTCCCTTTATGACTGAACTTCACCTTTAATCCTAACCGCTGATTGAAATCAATCTCAACCGTTGATGAATTGCAAGAAAGTCTATTTGAGAGAGCATCATCTCTTCATTTTGAAAGGTTGAATGAGAATTTGCATCGAATTGTTGCTAGAATTCATAGTCACATTTGCTCATCTTCACATACGCAAAAATCAAGTTTAACTAAAACTTGACTAGATTTAACCATGGTTGACTTGAGTTGACTAGTTTCGAAAAGAATTTTGAAATAATTAAATGAAATTATTTAATTAAATGGAGTACTTACTTGTAATTAATTAAACAAATTTATTTAATTACATGAGGAGCCATTCCTAATTAATTAAATGAAATTATTTAATTAAATGAGAAAAGTGTCTCTAATTAATTAAAGATTATTTAATTAAATAGAAAAAGCAATTATAAGAGCATATCTCATTTTATTAAATTAAATATCTCAACAAAATCTCTCTTCAGTTCAAAAAGGGAAATTTTCGGTTCACTATTGATCAAAAATTAGTTAAATCAGTTAACTCCTTTTTCTACTCAAATTGAATCAGTTAACTGCTTATTTTACTCAAATTAAATCTGTTAACACCCTTTAATTTGGAAATCTCCCTTTATGATTGAACTTCACCTTTAATCCTGACCGCTGATTGAAATCGATCTCAACCGTTGATGAATTCATAGTCACATTTGCTCATAGTCACATACGCAGAGATCAAGTTTGACGAAATGTTAACCAGATTTAACCACAGTTGACTTGAGTTGACTAGTTTCGAAAAGAATTTTGAAATAATTAAATGAAATTATTTAATTAAATGGAGTAATTACTTCTAATTAATTAAACAAAGTTATTTAATTAAATGAGAAGCCATTTCTAATTAATTAAATGAAGTTATTTAATTAAATAAGAAAAGTGTCTCTAATTAATTAAAGATTACTTAATTAAATAGAAAAAGTAATTATGAGAGCATATCTCATTTTCTTAAATTAAATATCTCAACAAAATTTCTCTTCAGTTCAAAAAGGGAAATTTCAAGTTCACTATTGATAAAAAATGAGTTAAATTAGTTAACTCCTTTTTCTATTCAAATTGTATCAGTTAACTCCTTATTTTACTTAAATTAAATCTGTTAACTCCCATTAATTTGGAAATCTCACTTTATGACTGAACTTCACCTTTAATCTTGACCGCTGATTGAAAGTAATCCCAACTGTTGATGAATTTCAGGAAAGTCTATTTAAGATACCCTCATCTCTTCATTTTGAAAGGTTGAATGAGAATTTGTATCGAATTGTTGCTGAAATTCATGCTCACGTTTTCTCATATTCACATATGCAAAGATCAAGTTTGACCAAAAGTTGACCAGATTTAACCACGGTTGACTTGAGTTGACTAGTTTTGAAAAGAATTTTGTAATAATTAAACAAAATTATTTAATTAAATGGAGTACTTACTTCTAATTAATTAAACAAAGTTATTTAATTAAATGAGAAGCCATTCCTAATTAATTAAATGAAGTTATTTAATTAAATAACAAAAGTGTCTCTATTTAATTAAAGTTTACTTAATTAAATAGAAAAATTAATTATGAGAGCATATTTCATTTTATTAAATTAAATATCTCAAAAAAATCTCTCTTCAGTTCAAAAAGGGAAATTTCCATTTCACTATTGATAAAAAATGAGTTAAATGAGTTAACTCCTTTTTCTACTCAAATTGAATTAGTTAACTCCTTATTTTACTAAAATTAAATCTATTAACTCCCTTTAATTTGGAAATCTCGCTCTATGACTATATGAGGCCTCGCCCCGACCCATCGTAGCATAGTGATACATTACTATTATTTTTATATTCACGACTCGAGATGTCGAGACATTATCTGATGCTTAGAACATACTTTATTATTTCATGTTGTGTGATGTTACTTTCAGATATATTTGATGATTTTCATTTAATGTTTAATGTATATGTATGTCGATGAAATTAGTAAATGTAGGATTGAGACTTTGATTTAAGAGATTTAAATGGTTAAGAATTTAGCAGGATGAAGAAACGCTTATTGATGTGTGTTTTAATTTATGTGAATTTCTGATACGTATACATTTACGTACATGTGATTTTATGGGACTACTGATGTATGCAATGAATGTGCAGATATTTAGCCGAGAAACCCTACGGAAGAATAGAACTGATCTATTTGTGCTAATTTTGGAGACCTTGTTATTCATAATTCACGTGTTGTCTTGTGAGATATACGTATGTATCTTCTTTGTTCAGAGAATGTTAATGTTCATAATTATGTTCTTTCAGTGTCACTTGACACTCGTAAAATGGTTATGTGCTTCAGTGGCTGTTTAGGGTTAGTTGCTTAACATTTGGACCCAAGTTGGCTTAGTTGGTGTCAATTTTCTAATTAGGGTCTTAATTCAGATTAGTCATTCCTAATCTGGATTAGTGCTTAATTTGCATGTTAAAGTAGTTAGAAGGTCCTATTTTATTCCTAGATTTTGTTTGGCTCTAAAACCTTTTTCCTAAGGCTTAAAACATGAAATTTTTATACCCAAAGGGTATGGGTATGGGTTAGGGGTCTTTTTCAACCCCTAAGCCCCTTTTTTTGACTTTTGAGGTCACTCAAAAAGTCTCTTTTTGCCTTTGTGCAAAATTTGACCATGGGTATCTTGTGTTACCTCACCTCATCTTCACTTGGGGTTTAACCATAGTGTAGGTTGAGTTAGAAGTTTCTAGAATTGCTAGTGGGTGGAAATAGTTATTGCCCCTTTTGGTGGTTGAGTTTGAGGCCTATTTGAAGGCCCTTCTTAGAGTTGTGGAGGTTGTTACCCAATCTCTACATTTAGAGAGGAGTTCTTTAAGATTTAAGGAAGTGGAAACTCTACTCAAAGTTGTTTATTGCCATTACCTCTTTGTGAAGGTAGGAAATTCTCATCTCCTTATTCAGTTTTTATGTTTTGTTTCATGCTCATGCTACCTTGTTGTTGTTTCAATGTTTGTATGGTTGAGGGTATGTTGGGAAGATTTGAAAACCATGTTATTTTGGTTGTTTTCCTTATATGTTTATGTTTGCAATTTTGAGATTTTTCCTGCATGGGTGTTTTGGTATTACTCACCCTTGGAGAGGGCCGAAGTGACCAATTTTGGGAAAGGTCTATTTAGTTGGACTCTAACCAGTGTAGAGTCTCTTCTTAGGATGAGAAGAGGGAGAAAGGGTAGGGTGTTATGGGCCCCTACCCGTCAACACAAACCTCGTATGAGTATGGCATTTTTAAATGGAAGAATGAAAGTTCTTGGTTAATAGCCCCGGTTTGTCATCTGATTTGGTGTTGTGCTTGACTTCTCCTAGTTGGAAGAATCTACCTTTCCCTAGTGTTGATTTTTTGTGAAAACGGTGTATAAAAAAAAAAAATTTGTGTCTTTGCCCTCGTAGTTTTGGGCATGAAATTTTTGTATCAGAGCCTGTGTTTCACCACTAGGAACCTTAAAGCATTGTGCTTCCTAAAACTTAACTCAAACTTTTAATTGTGTAGATGCTGCCTGTTACTCATAGTCGGCAAGGCAGAGGTCATAGGGCTAGGGGTGGTAGAGCAGGACAAGAGGAGGGACCACCTCCACCACCACCACCGAACCTGAACTAGGACATTATAGATGCACTTCAGACTTTGATCGGTGTAGTTCAGCAGAGAGTAGTACCTATAGTTCAGCCAGTTCAACAGATTCCAGTAGTGGAAGCAGAGGGACCTAGAGGAGGTAGGCCCAGAGTCAGAGAGATGACTAGGAGTCCCACACCGAGGCAGTTAGAGGGTCAAGGTGAACACGAGGAAGAGTCCATACACCAGAGAGGACCCCCATTTGAAAGACCTCCTAGACATGTAGGAGATGACATCAGGGAATTGATTCGACTTAGACCACCATTGTTTACCGATACCATTGAGGGTTCAGTAGCAGAGGCATGGTTGTAGAGCCTACAACAATGCTTTGGGTTACACCCTTATGCGAGTAATCTAAAAGCATGCCTAGTAGTTCATCAATTGAGAGGGGATGCCTCCAACTGGTGGCATCAGGAGGAGATCATAGGTGGAGTGAGGATGGACACCCTTACATGGGAATCTTTCCTAGTAAGATTTTGAGAGAGGTACTTGTCAAAGAATTTTTGGCAGAATTAGATAGAGGAGTTCCATTCTCTTTATCAGAGAGGCCTTTCAGTGGCTCAAAATGAGAGCAGGTTTCTCGAGCTCCTTCCTTATGTGGAATATATGAAGGATGAGAAACTACGGGTGCATCGCTTTATCATGGGGCTAAATTTCTCTCTTCAAGGAAAAGTTCAGATGGCCTTCCCTACCACTTTTAGATAGGCAGTGGAGATAGCACTAGTTGCTAAGGATACTCAAGGTAGGCAGAGTCACGGAATCACTCTCAGAATCGAAACTCTTCCCAGCAGAAACCCCCTTGGAAAGGGAATGAGAACTATACTGGAGGGTCCTCTAAGGGCTAGGAGTCTCAGCAGCAGAAACCTTCTTAAGGTTATCAGGGCTCCAAGCCCAAGCAGTGGCAGTCATAGGGTCCTAAAAAGGATCAAAAAGTACAGGCCCCACAGTCACAGTCAGTGAAGACTCAACAGTTTTCTAGGGGTGGATACAGCGGATCTAGCAGGTCAAGAGGCCCACAACAGTCTGGGTCATAGGGTGCACGATCTTATACTCGCGGACCATGCTACACTTGTGGTGGCATGGTTCATATAGCTAGGGAGTGACCACAAGGACAAGCATCCAGTGGTTAGAGTAGGGCTTTTTCAGAGCCGACAGTTGGTGACATGGGTAGATCCCATAGAGTTTTTGCAGCGGTTGACAACTGCCAGGCTGAGCATCAGGCCACAGTTATCGAGGCTACAAGTATTATACAGTGCCTTATGGTTGCAGTTTTATTTGATTTTGGGGCTACTGAATCTTTTATATCTCCATTTGTGGTGGAGCGTTGTGGGCTAGTGGCAGTTAGATAGGATGTTAGTTGGGAGGTAGAGTTAGCCTCAGGAGCTAGAGTGTCAGTTAGTTCCTTGGTGCGGAGTTGTTAGATGCAGATTGGAGACATGTCCACTAGGACTAATCTATGCATTACCCCTCTAGGTTCTTATGATGTTGTTCTTGGCATGGATTGGCTTTATGCCTACAGTGCCAAGATGGATTGTTGATAGAAGAGGGTGGAATGTGTGGATGACAATGGTATCTCTAGGGAGATCTTTGGAGTGAAGAGGCCAGTGTCCCTTCATATGATTTCCACTATGTAGCTTAGACAGTGCATGCGAAAGGGTTGTCAGTTGTTTGCTATCACTTTTAGTGACAGAGAGGAAGATTTTGTGAGGGATCCACCCCTTGATTATTTTCCAATCCTTTAGGAGTTTGCAGATGTGTTTCCTTCAGAGCTTCCTGGTATGCCTCCACCTAGAGCAGTGGATTTTCACATAGACCTAGTGCCAGGAGCCGAGCCAGTTTTGAGAACACCATATAGGATGACTACTCATGAGCTTAGTGAGCTAAAGGCTCAGTTGGAGGATCTCTTAGAGAAGGGGCATATTCAACCTAGTGTGTCACCTTGGGGTGCACCAGTGATCTTCGTCAAGAAGAAGGATGGATCACTTAGGTTGTTTATTGATTATCGACAATTGAACAAAGTGACCATCAAGAACCGATATCCTCTTCCCAGAATTGATGACCTCTTTGATCAGTTGTAAGGTGCCCGAGTATTTTCAAAGATTGATTTGAAGTCGGGTTACCATCAGTTCAGGATTGTGGATAGTGATATCCCCAAAACAACTTTTCGTACTAGGTATGGCCACTACGAGTTCACCGTGGTACCTTTTGGCCTTACGAATGCTCCAGTTGTATTCATGAGCCTCATGAATGGAATATTTTGTACCCTTTTGGATAAGTTTTTGGATGTGTTTCTTGATGAAATTCTGATTTATTCTCATGATGAGAGAGAGCATGAAGAGCACTTGAGACAGGTATTGCAGAAGTTGAGAGAGAATCAGTTGTTTGGCAGCTTGTTGAAGTGTGCATTCTTCAAACCCAAGATACATTATTTGGGCCATGTCATATCAGGTGATGGAGTCTCATTAGACCCATCAAAGATTAGGGTCATCATGGATTGGCCAGCACCCAGCAGTGTTACTGAAGTGAGGAGCTTTATGGGACTAGCAGGATATTACAGACGCTTCATTTTAGGATTCTCTAGATTGGCACACCCCATCACTTCTCTTCAAAAAAAGGGGAATAAGTACGAGTGGATAGAGAAGTTTGGTAGAGCTTTTGAAGAGCTCAAGAGAGCCCTCACAAGTGCACCGATTCTTGCAGTACCAGATCCTATTGCAGATTTTGTGGTGTGCACTGATGCATCTTTAGATGGTTTAGGGGCAGTACTTATGCAGGAAAGATGACCTATTTCCTTTGAGTCTAGGAAGTTGAAGACTCATGAACTCAATTATCCTACTCACGACCTAGAACTAGTGGCAGTGGTTTATGCCTTGGTGAGATGGCAACATTTCCTTCTGGGTCATAGATTTGAGCTTCATTCTAATCACCAGAGCTTGCAGTACATATTTTCTCAACCAAACCTTAATGCTTGGCAAAGAAGGTGGATGGAGTTCCTGTGTGAGTATGATTTTGATGTACATTACATCAAGGGAAAGGAGAATGTCATTGCAGATGCCTTAAGCAGAAGGTGCCATGAGCTTTCATCTGTGACTAGTTGCACTGACTTGAGAGAGTAGATCTTACAGTAATACCAGCTAATGAGCTTTATGTAGAAGTTAGTCAGTTAGTACATTCTCAAAGACCTTTGGAAGGGAAGTTTGCAGAGTATTATTTGGAGTATAATGGACTTTTGCGTCATAGGGGATGTATGTATGTACCTTCCATTGAGGGTTTGCACGAGCTCATTGTACTTGAGGCTCACAAAGCACCTTATGCAGCGCACCCCGGTGTTAAGAAGTTACATGTAGATTTAAGGCAGTTGTATCATTGGCCAAGCATGAGAGTGCAGATTGCTAGCTTAGTTGTGAGATGCCTTGAGTGCCAGAGGGTGAAGGTGGAGCACCGTCATCCTGGCGGGCTTCTCCAACTGCATGAGATTGCAGTGTGGAAATGGGACACTATATCTATTGATTTTATTGTTGGTCTTCCTATGTCATCTCGTCACCATGATGCCATTTTGGTGATAGTTGACACATTGACCAAGGTTTCCCATTTCTCACCTATGCGTACTACATTCATAGCATGAGATATAGCTCAGATGTTCTTGCGAGACATTGTTAGACTTCATGGTGTTCTCCGTAAGATCATCTTTGATAGAGACTCTTTGTTCACTTCTTCATTTTGGAGAGAGTTGCAGTTGGCTTTGGGCACCAGGCTCAATTTTAGTACAGCATACCATCCTCAGAACGATGGCCAGACCGAGCGATTGAATCAGGTTTTGGATAACATGCTACGTATGTACATGATGGACCATCAAGTCAAATGGGAGGAATACCTACATCTGGTCGAGTTTGCCTATAATAATGGGCATCATTCTTCCATAGGTATGCTACCTTATGAGGCCTTATACGGGAGACCGTGCAAGACACCCTTGAGTTGGGACAGGATCAAGGATCGAGTATCTATTGGTCCCCAGTTAGTAAAGGACATGGAGCAATAGGTGACCCTGACTAGACAGAGCCTGAGGGAGGCACAGGATAGGTAGAAGAGGTATGCTGATGCGAAGAGGATAGATCAAGAGTATCAGGTTGGTGATAGAGTGTTCCTGAGGGTGCGACCACACAAGAATCCGATTCGATTCGGAAAGGGCTCTAAGTTGGCACCCCATTTTGTTCGGCCATTCAAGATCCTTGAGAGGATAGGACCTACTGCATATTGTTTAGCTTTGCCACCTAGCTTGTCACGCATCCACAATGTGTTTCATATTTTAGTACTTAGAGGATATATTTATGATGAGCCTCATATTATAGATTGGTATGCTTTACAGGTGGAGTCAGATGGACAGCTAGCACTGGAGCCTATCCGCATTATTGCTCGACGGACCCTAGCACTTCGAGGCCAAGAGTTGGACTAGGTTAGGGTCCAGTGGGACTGCTATGATGAGGTCACAACTTCATGGGAGGATGCAGCGCAGATGCGATCTCAGTACCCATACCTTTTTGATGAACTCTAGGAGGAAGTTCATGCCTAGTGGGGGAGGATGTGAGGCCTCGCTCTGACCCATTGTAGCATAGTGATACATTACTATTATTTTGATATTCACGACTCGAGATGTCGAGTCATTATCTGATGCTTAGAACATACTTTATTATTTCATGTTGTGTGATGTTACTTTCAGATATCTTTGATGATTTTCATTTAATGTTTCATGTATATGTATGTTGATGAAATTAGTAAATGTAGGATTGAGACTTTGATTTAAGATATTTAAATGGTTAAGAATTTAGTAGGATGAAGAAAAGCTTATTCATGTGTGTTTTAATTTATGTGAATTTCAGATACATATACATTTATGTACATGTGATTTTATGAGACTACTAATGTGTGCAATGAGTGTGCAAATATTTAGCCGAGAACTCTACGGAAGAACATAACTGATCTCTTTGTGCTAATTTTGGAGACCTTGTTATTCGTAATTCACATGTTGTCACGTGTTAGGGGTCTTTTCCAACCCCTATGCCCCTTTTTTTGACTTCTGAGGTCATTCAAAAAGTCTCTTTTTTCCTTTGTGTGAAAATTGACCATGGGTATCCTGCATTACCTCACCTCATCTCCACTTGGGGTTTAACCATAGTGTAGGTTGAGTTAGGAGTTTCTAGAATTTCTAGTGGGTGGAAATAGTTATTGCCCCTTTTGGTGGTTGAGTTTGAGGCCTATTTAGAGGCCCTTCTTAGACTTGTGAAGGTTGTTACCCAATCTGTACATTTAGAGAGGAGTTCTTGAAGATTGAAGGAAGGAAGTGGAAACTCTACTCGAAGTTGTTCATTACCATTACCTCTTTGTGAAGGTAGGAAATTCTCATCTCCTTATTCAATTTTTATATTTTGTTTCATGCTCATGCTACCTTGTTGTTGTTTCAATGTTTCTATGGTTGTGGATATGTTCGGAAGATTTGAAAACCATGTTATTTTGGTTGTTTTCCTTTCATGTTTATCTTTGCAATTTTGAAATTTTTCTTGCATGGGTGTTTTGGTATTACTCACCGTTGGAGAGGGCAGAAGTGACCAATTTTGGGAAAGGTCTATTTAGTTGGACTCCAACCAGTGCAGAGTATCTTCTCAGGATGAGAAGAGGGAGAAAGGGTAGGGTGTTATGGGCCCCTACCCGTCAGCACAAACCTCGTATGAGTATAGCATTTTTAAATGGAAGAATTGAAGTTCTTGGTTAATAGCCTCGATTGGGCATCTAATTTGGTGTTGTGCTTGACTTCTCCTAGTTGGAAGAATCCACCTTTCCCTAGTGTTGATTTGTTGTAGATCTTGTAGTGAAAACTTTGTATAAAAAAAAAAATTTGTGTCTTTGCTCTCGTAGTTTTGGGCATGACAGATTGAACTTCACCTTATTCCTAAGCGCTGATTGAAATCAATCTCAACTGTTGATGAATTCAAGGAAAGTCTATTTAAGAGACCCTCATCTCTTCATTTTGAAAGGTTGAATGAGAATTTGCATCCAATTGTTGCTGGAATTCATACTCACATTTGCTCATATTCACATACGCAAAGATCAAGTTTGACAAAAAGTTTACCAGATTTAAACACGGTTGACTTGAGTTGACTAGTTTCGAAAAGAATTTAGAAATAATTAAACAAAATTACTTAATTAAATAGAGTACTTACTTCTAATTAATTAAACAAAGTTATTTAATTAAATGAGAAGCCATTAGTAATTAATTAAATCAATTTATTTAAATAAACAAAAAAAGTGTCTCTAATTAATTAAATATTATTTAACTAAATAGAAAAAGTAATTATGAGAGCATATCTCATTTTATTAAATTAAATATCTCAACAAAATCTCACTTCAGTTCAAAAAGCAAAATTTCCAGTTCACTATTGATATAAAATGAGTTAAATCAGTTAACTCCATTTTGTACTCAAATTGAATTAGTTAACTACTTAATTTACTCAAATTAAATCTGTTAACTCCCTTTAATTTGGAAATCTTCCTTTATGACTGAACTTCACCTTTAATCCTGATCGCTGATTGAAATCGATCTCAACCGTTGATGAATTCCAAGAAAGTCTATATAAGAGACCCTCATCTCTTCATTTTGAAAGGTTGAATGAGAATTTGCATCGAATTGTTGCTGGAATTCATACTCACATTTGCTCATATTCACATATGCAAAGATCAAGTTTGACCAAAAGTTGACCAGATTTAACCACGGTTGACTTGGGTTGACTAGTTTCAAAAAGAATTTTGAAATAATTTTAAAAAAATTATTTAATTAAATGGAGTACTTACTTCTAATTAATTAAACAAAGTTATTTAATTAAATGAGAAGCCATTCCTAATTAATTAAATGAAGTTATTTAATTAAATAAGAAAAGTGTCTCTAATTAATTAAAGATTATTTAATTAAATAGAAAAAGTAATTATGAGAGCATATCTAATTTTATTAAATTAAATATCTCAACAAAATCTCTCTTCAGTTCTAAAAGGGAAATTTTCAGGTCACTATTGATAAAAAATGAGTTAAATGAGTTCACTTCTTTTTCTACTCAAATTGAATCAGTTAACTCCTTATTTTACTCAAATTAAATCGGTTAACTCCCTTTAATTTTGAAATCTCCCTTTATGACTGAACTTCACCTTTAATCCTGAATGTTCATTGAAATCGATCTCAACCATTGATGAATTCCAGGACTGTCTATTTAAGAGACCCTCATCTCTTCATTTTGAAAGGTTGAATGAGAATTTGCATCGAATTGTTGCTGGAATTCATACTCACATTTGCTCATATTCACATACGCAAAGATCAAGTTTGACAAAAAGTTGACGAGATTTAAACACGGTTGACTTGAGTTGACTAGTTTCGAAAAGAATTTTGAAATAATTAAACGAAATTACTTAATTAAATAGAGTACTTACTTCTAATTAATCAAACAAAGTTATTTAATTAAATGAGAAGCCATTAGTAATTAATTAAATCAAGTTATTTAAATAAACAAGAAAAGTGTCTCTAATTAATTAAATATTATTTAACTAAATAAAAAAAGTAATTATGAGAGCATATCTCATTTTATTAAATTAAATATCTCAACAAAATCTCTCTTCATTTCAAAAAGAAAAATTTCCAGTTCACTATTGATATAAAATGAGTTAAATCAGTTAACTCCATTTTGTACTCAAATTGAATCAGTTAACTACTTAATTTACTCAAATTAATTCTGTTAACTCCCTTTAATTTGGAAATCTCCCTTTATGACTAAACTTCACCTTTAATCCTGATCGCTGATTGAAATCGATCTCAACCATTGATGAATTACAAGAAAGTCTATTTAAGAGACCCTCATCTCTTCATTTTGAAAGGTTGAATGAGAATTTGCATCGAATTTTTGCTGGAATTCATACTCACATTTGCTCATATTCACATACGCAAAGATCAAGTTTGACCAAAAGTTGACCAGATTTAACCACGGTTGACTTGGGTTGACTAGTTTTGAAAAGAATTTTGAAATAATTAAAAAAAAATTATTTAATTAAATGGAGTACTTACTTCTAATTAATTAAACAAAGTTATGTAATTAAATGAGAAGCCATTCCCAATTAATTAAATGAAGTTATTTAATTAAATAAGAAAAGTGTCTCTAATTAATTAAAGATTATTTAATTAAATAGAAAATGTAATTATGAGAGCATATCTAATTTTATTAAATTAAATATCTCAACAAAATCTCTCTTCAGTTCAAAAAGGGAAATTTCCAGGTCACTATTGATAAAAAATGAGTTAAATGAGTTAACTTCTTTTTCTGCTCAAATTGAATTAGTTAACTCCTTATTTTACTCAAATTAAATCTGTTAACTCCCTTTAATTTTGAAATCTCCCTTTATGACTGAACTTCACCTTTAATCCTAAACGTTGATTAAAATCGATCTCAACCATTGATGAATTCCAGGACTGTCTATTTAAGAGACCCTCATCTCTTCATTTTGAAAGGTTGAATGAGAATTTGCATCGAATTCTTGCTGGAATTCATACTCACATTTGCTCTTATTCACATACGCAAATGTCAAGTTTGACCAAAAGTTGACCAGATTTAACCACGGGTGACTTGTGTTGACTAGTTTCGAAAAGAATTTTGAAATAATTAAATGAAATTATTTAATTAAATGGAGTACTTACTTCTAATTACTTAAACAAAGTTATTTAATTGAATGAGAAGCCATTCCTAATTAATTAAATGAAGTTATTTAATTAAATAAGAAAAGTGTCTCTAATTAATTAAAGATTATTTAATTAAATAGAAAAAGTAATTATGAGAGCATATCTCATTTTATTAAATTAAATATCTCAACAAAATCTCTCTTCAGTTCAAAAAGGGAAATTTCCATTTCACTATTGATAAAAAAATGAGTTAAATCAGTTAGCTCCTTTTTCTACTCAAATTGAATCAATTAACTCTTTATTTTACTCGAATTAAATCTATTAACTCTCTTTAATTTGGAAATTTCCCTTTATGATTGAACTTTACGTTTAATCCTGACCGTTGATTGAAATTGATCTCAATCGTTGATGAATTCCATGAAAGTCTATTTAAGAAACCCTCATCTATTCATTTTGAAAGGTTGAATGAGAATTTGCATGGAATTCTTGTATGAGTATGGCATTTTTAAATGGAAGAAAAAAAGTTCTTGGTTAATAGCGCCGATTTGTCATCTAATTTGGTGTTGTGCTTGACTTCTCCTAGTTGGAAGAATCCACCTTCCCCGTGTGTTGATTTGTTGTAGATCTTGTTGTGAAAATCGTGTATAAAAATTTTTTTTTGTGTCTTTGCCCTCGTAGTTTTGGGCATGACATTTTGGTATTAGAGCCTGTGTTTCACCACTAGGAACCTTAAAGCATTGTGCTTCCTAAAACTTAACTCAAACTTTTAATTTTGTAGATGCCGCCTGTTACTCGCAGTCGACGAGGCAGAGGTCATAGGGCTAGGGGTGGTAGAGCGGGACAAGAGGATGGACCACCTCCACCACCACCACCTCTACCTCCACCACCACCACCACCGAACCCGAACCAGGACATTATAGATGCACTTCAGACTTTGATCGGTGTAGTTCAGCAGAGAGTAGTACCTGTAGTTCAGCCAGTTCAACAGATTCTAGTAGTGGAAGCAAAGGGACCCAGAGGAGGCAGGCCCAGAGTCAGAGAGAGGACTAGGAGTCCCCCACCAAGGCAGTTAGAGGGTCAGGGTGAAGACAAGGAAGAGTCCATACACCAGAGAGGACCCCCATTTGACAGACCTCCTAAACATGTAGGAGATGACATCAGGGAATTGATTCGACTCGGACCACCATTGTTTACCGGTACCATTGAGGGTTCAGTAGTAGAGGCATGGTTGCAGAGCCTACAGTAGTGCTTTGGGTTACGCCCTTATGGGAGCAATCTAAAAGCATGCCTAACATTTCATTAGTTGAGAGGGGATGCCTCCAACTGGTGGCATCAAGAGGAGATCAGAGGTGGAGTGAGGAAGGACACCCTTACATGGGAATCTTTCCTAGTAAGATTCCAAGAGAGGTACTTGTCAGAGCATTTTTGGCAGAAATAGGTAGAGGAGTTCCATTCTCTTTATCAAAGAGGCCTTTCAGTGGCTCAGTATGAGAGGTTTCTCGAGCTCCTTCCTTATGTGGAATATATGAAGGATGAGAAACTACGGGTGCATCGCTTTATTATGGGGCTAAATTCCTCTCTTCAAGGACTAGTTCGGATGGCCTTCCCTACCACCTTTAGATAGGAAGTGGAGATAGCACTAGTTGCTGAGGATACTCGATGTAGGTAGGAGTCACGAGATCAGTCTCAGAACAAAAACTCTTCCCAGCAGAAACCCCCTTGGTAAGGGAATCAGAACTATACAGCAGGGTCCTCTAAGGGCCAGCAGTCTCAGCAGCCAAAACCCCAGCAACAGCAGTAGCAGAAACCTTCTAAAGGTTATCAGGGCTCCAAGCCCAAGCAGTGGCAGTTACAGGGTCCTAGGAAGGATCAGAAAGTATAGGCCCCATAGTCACAGTCAGTGAAGACTTAGCAATCTTCTAGGGGTGTATACAGTGGATCTAGTAGGTCAGGAGGCCCACAGCAGTCTGAGTCATAGGGTACACGATCTTATACTCGTGGACCATGCTACACTTGTGGTGGCATGGGTCATATAGCTAGGGAATGACCGCAGGGACAAGCATCTAGTGGTTAGAGTAGAGCTTTTTCAGAGCTGACAGTTGGTGACATGGGTAGATCTCATAGATTTTTTGTAGCGGTTGACAACCGCCAAGCTGAGCATCAAGCCACAATTATCGAGGCTACAGGTATTATACAGGGCCTTATGGCTGCAGTTTTATTTGATTTTGGGGCTACTGACTCTTTTATATCTCCATTTGTGGTGGAGCGTTACGAGCTAGTGGTAGTTAGACAGGATGTTAGTTGGGAGGTAGAGTTAGCCCCAGGAGCCAGAGTGTCAGTTAGTTCCTTGGTGTGGAGTTGTTAGATGCAGATTGGAGACATGTCCACTAGGACTAATCTATGCATTACCCCTCTAGGTTCTTATGATGTTGTTCTTGGCATGGATTGGCTTTATGCCTACAACGCCAAGATGGATTATCGACAGAAGAGGGTTGAATGTGTGGATGACAATGGTATCTCTAGGGAGATCTTTGGAGTGAAGAGGCTAGTGTCCCTTCGTATGATTTCCACTATGCAGCTTAGATGGTGCATGCAAAAGGGTTGTCAGTTGTTTGCTATCACTATTAGTGACAGAGAGAAAGATTCTGTGAGGGAGCAATCCCTTGACGATTTTCCATTCCTTCAGGAGTTTGCAGATGTGTTTCCTTCAGAGCTTCTTGGTATGCCTCCACCTAGAGCAGCGAATTTTCACATAGACCTAGTGCGAGGAGCCGTGCCAGTTTCGAGAACACCATATAGGATGACTACTCATGAGCTTAGTGAGCTAAAGGCTCAGTTGGAGGAACTCTTAGAGAAGGGGCATATTTGACCTAGTGTGTCACCAGTGATCTTCATCAAGAAGAAGGATGGATCACTTAGGTTGTGTATTGATTATCGACAATTGAACAAAGTGACCATCAAGAACCGATATCCTCTTCCCAGAATTGATGACCTCTTTGATCAGTTGTAGGGTGCCCGAGTATTTTCAAAGATTGATCTGAAGTCGGGTTACTATCAGTTGAGGATTATGGATAGTGATATCCCCAAAATAGCTTTTTATACTAGGTATTGTAGACACCTAAAAATCCTTTAAAAAATAAAGTATTTTTATTTTTTGTAAAAATTCCTGATGACATCATCATTTATTAATTAATTAATTAATTAATTTTTATGCCATTAAATCCCTTTATCTTAATTAAAAATATTTAATTAAGGAATCCCTCCCAAAAATGTTTAAACATTATTTCCTTATTTATTAATTATTTAATTAATAAATTCACCAAAAATCCTAAAATAAGTAAAAAATTTATTTTTTTCCCAAAACTTGGCCAATTTCCTTATGACGAATAACCTCTTCCAAAATCTTCTAATCCTTCTTTAATTTTGATTAAAGGCTAATCCCATCATTTCCTACCCCTAATCCCAACTCAAAATATTTAATTAAGATTAAATATTAATCCTCATGTTTATTAAAAAAGTTTTAATAAATATCTCCTCAACCCAAACCCTTGAAATAAGTAAAACTTTATTTATTTCCTAAAAATCTAATTTATCCTCATCCTAAGAAGTTCTAGACTCTTCTAGAAAGTCTTCATTCTCATCCTAGGAAATTCTAGACTATTCTAGAAAGTCTTCATCCTCATCCAAAGCCTAGACTCTTCTAGAAGATGTCTTTAACCCTAATCCTAATCCCCTCCTAACCTTGTCACATTCCCTAAACATGGAATAAAACTTACTAACCCAAGCCAAAGTTAACAAATATCTCCTCCTTCACCCACCCTCATTAAATGCCATCCACTTGCCTATCCCTAAGCTAATCCTAAACCATCCTAATCCATCCTCTAATCATTTGCACAAGCCTAAACAAGCTTAAAACCTTTTTAATCAAGTCCAAGTCGAAATTGCTCTCATCACCCTCAAAATATCTCAACCATAAAATTTTATGAAGTCCACTAGGTCATAAATGACTCTTACAAGCCCTTTTATTGCTCTTACAAGTCATTATGAGGGTCTTTATGAAGATTTTATCCCTTGAGCCTCCTTTTTTGACTCATCCTTCCCCTTTCCTCCATCCTCTCACCATGTGACATGTGTCACTCCTTGATTGGCTATAAGAAAGCACAATCCATGTGCTCTCTTCTCATGCAATCTAAGCCCTCCATGAGCTTTTTCCCATCCTTGCATCTTAGCCCTCAATCCCTCAAGCCTCTTGCCTATAAATTGGATCCTTCCCCTTTGCAAAATAACACAATCCATGAAGTAAAGTTATAATGCTATTTTGAGAGCCAAATCCATACTAAAGCCATCTATCCACACTAAAAATCCACAATCATCCATTGAGGCCTTTGGAAACATATTGAGCATACATCCTATCCATTTAGATAAAGCTACTCAACAAGAGAGCTTCTTATTGAGAGAGTCCATTAATAGCTCATATTCTCAATTGAGAGTTCATCTTAGTCTATCTTGAAGTTTATGAATTTTGTTTAGTTTGTAGAAGCTTTATTTAAATTTGGTTTCTATTAGCATACTAACATTGCTCATATACATTTTGGCACGCCCGATGGGACCCCGCATGGGTCATCTTCATTAGCTTTTTTAGTCAGGTTTTGCACGTCATTTGCTGATTTTGGCTAATTTTTCTTATTTTTGTGATTGGTAGGATTATATAAATTGGTTTTGTAGGTCCACATGAGCATGAAGAAGACAAAGGAACTCATAGTCTATCTCATAGTATTTGCACATTTTTCGAACTTATAGGTGGACAAAGCACTTGGAATTCTTCTTCTTCTTCTTGTCTATATTCTTCTTATTCCATCTACTTCTTCTTCTTCTTCTTGTGGGAGATCTTGGCCATTTTTTTTTTTAAGGAAGCAAAATCATACACACTTCTTTTTAGTGCTTAAAATGAACCCCCAAATCATACTTAAATCCATTAAAAAATTAAAAATTTGCAAAAAAGAAAAATTCTTTTAACAAGTGAAACTAAACCAATCTAATCATTTGCATCTTTTCAACATCAAGGTTTTAGATGCATTCATGCAAAGTTAGGAACACTTCATTTTTGGAAATTTAAAAAGAACTTCAAGTTTCCATTTCAAAAGGTTCAAAATCAACACTAAGTGCACACTAAAATCTAAATCAAACTCAAAGCATCAATCAAGGATAAAATGAACCTCATTTGCACATATTTTAAAGTTCTTTTAAAAATCTCATGAAAACTAAGAGTCCTAAATGGTTGCCAAAAATTGTCCTAAAATCTTTGTTATTTGTTCCAAACAAATGTCTTGTTGCAAAATCTTGAATGTTTCTTAGGTTTTTCATGCATCAAAACAATCTAGGAATATCATTTTTGGGCTTAAAATATGCAAACTAGAACAAAAAATCTTGAATGAAAACCAAAGTCCAAAGATTCATTTTCACTTTTGAGTCCAAAACAATCTTGAATGATCTAAGGTTAAAACAAAGCACTTCAAAGTTCTTAAAACAACACACAAAATCTCAATCTTGAATGCTCAAAGGAAAAAACTTGAATGTTTAATCACTTGTCTTTGAATGCATGTTGCTAAACACACTCTTGAATGTCATGGATTAAAATCAAATTTTCCTTGAATGCATGATTAAAACAAAAAATCCAATCTTGAATGCCAAGGATCAATTAACCATTGCAATATCAAACACTTCATTTGGAACTTCTAAAATTGAACAAAACAAATCTCTTTTCCACATGCAATTTAGGTAAATTTTTATTTTTGGACATTTAAGAGACTTTGTTAAGTTAAATATAAATTTGCAAAAATCAATTTGAGTAGTTCCTTGGACTCACCTCTTTTCTAATCACCCATCATATATCAACCATTGGTTGCAATCTCAGCGCCATTTATGGGGATGGGTCTACTTGAAAAAGGTGTTAAATGTTCCACAATCTAACTCACTCACTTGGTCTTTGAATGTTTGCTTTAACTTTATCAAAATTCTTAAATGATCAAAACTCTAGATTAAATTTATCACACTTCAAGTTTGGGCACTAAAATTGAACAATAACTGAAGTGGAGAGCCTCCAGGCATGCGCTTGAAATCGAATCTCACACACTTTTGTTTTGGGCTTAAAACAAACTCACACTCAATCTTGAATGCCTTAAAGAAAAATCAATTGATACTTGACGTGGAGGGCCTCCAGGCGCACGGGTTTACCTTCTTGTTGACCCTAACTCTTCTTCTTGTTCACATTCTTCGATCAATTTTATTTTTGTCGATGCTTCAAAGTTGGAATAAACATTGTATCTTAAACATGAGTGCTTGCAAAGTCTAGATCAGAAAACTTAAGCGTCAGTTGGTAAAAGAACAAGCGTGTTTTTTAGCCCAAGATCATCCAAGTCTTCTCTCCCCTTGTCGTCTTTCGAGGCCATCTTGGGTGCATAAGATTAGGATCCAAAATCTTATCTTAGCTTTTTAGGAGGCCTACTTGGGGATTTCATCACCCCTTGGGATGACCTCAACTCCAGCGTTCCGACGGAGTATAAAGATCGGGAGGTGAATCCAAAGACACCTCTCTTGGGATCAAAATTTTGTCACTCGGGCTAAGCCTCAAGAAACTTTATACCCTTGAGAAGTGAAAGAGGAGAAGTGGGTTACCGCTGCTCTCGGCTATGTGACATCTTTTTGGTTTCATCTACAGATTTGGGCCTCACGTACCTTGTGTATATCGAGGACTCCCTAGCTAAACCAAATTTCATCCTTGTAGAAAGCTTCCTAAGATGTTGGTGTGTTTGACGTGCTTGCTCAAAACTTTGGTCTGCTTGTTTGTTCATAGCTTTTGAATGAATGTTTTCCAATTTTGGTCGAAATCCCAGAAAAGAAAAAATCTCCCAACTCAAGGCATACTTAGCGTAGTCACTGCCTTATCAAAAAATCATCCAATCTCCCCCGATGCAACTGAATCTATCTAGTTCTTTGCCTTAGAACAATCCCAAATCCAAAGTCCATCCAAATCATCCCCCCAGCCAGCTAGCAACCCAATCCAAAATCAGCCAAGCCTTTAAAGAGTTGTTGTCACTTTGCTAGATTTTGCTATCCAATCAATCCTACCAATCAACCAATCTCACCATGGTTATCCCTTTGACAGAGCTTTGTCTAGGGTAATCTAGCTTTGTCACTTGTTATCCCTCATCACCTTGAGCTAAAGGTTGGGATCCACAAGTGGTCAATCTCGTGTCATGCCCATAGGATTATTAGTCTATCCTCAAGTTGACACAGCCACCACCAAATCTAGCACATAGGAAAGCAAAACTCTCACCTTTTGACAGCATGCCCTTGAAGTCTTCCATCCACAGGAAAGCCAAAAATCTCCAGCCAATCATCCTTAGGTCTGTCATGCAGCTTTGACTCTCCCTAGGAAATCTTTCATTAGCCAATCCAAAATTTGTGCTTAATCCAAATCCAACCATGAGCTTCTGTGTTCATCCATATGCAAGACCCCATCCCCATCAAACTCATCATCAAAGCATGAAGTACCAATCCTATCATGATGTGTTTGGTCGCATTGTCCTTGCTCCCGCCACCTCCTATTCCAATGATGATGAAAATCTTGTTGACTATGATGGGTATATTGAAAGCCTTAGAAACATTCCCCCAAGCATCCCCCAAAATCAAAGAGTTATTCCAAACTATCTAGTCATGCCATCTGATATTCCATCTTCCCCTCCATCACCCCATCAACCAAGCTTTCAATCTTCCACCCCCATCACACTAGCTATTCTTGTCAATCCACCTCCACCTTCGACACACGAGTCTCCAAGGAATCTCCTAGAGGAAATACAAGAAAAGTCACCTCCAACAGTCGATAAGCCATGTCATCTAATCCAACCATGTGAAGTAGTCAGTAATGAATCTTCCCCATCTATAATATCACCTCCATCTCCCATAGCTATCATCCCCATAACATCCATCAAATTGCTTAAAATCCTTCCACTTCCCACAAGCATCAAAATCCCACCACCTATCAAATCCCTCCAAATCCTATCCACATCGCCTCCAAGCATTTTCCAAATCTCTCATAATGACCCTTATGCATCCATCTTCTACTCACCCATCTCCACTACTGAATCTCCCATCTATCCATCCACTGCCTTTGAAGAATCCATCCCTTCACCTCCTATCGCACCATCCACTCCAAACCAATCCTATCAAGATCCTGCCCAAAAGAATGTTGACATCCCCCAAAGCATAAATGAAGATATCATCGTGCCATGTCTTCCATCCATAGTGTAGTCACCATCTCCTCCATCTCCAAAACCTCAAGCCATATCTTCTCCACTACAAGATATCTTGTCATCCCACCAGCTACATCAAGATCCTATCCTTCCATCTCCCCTGCTCCATGCTTCCATCTTACCACCTATCCAAGCTATTTCACCATCTATAATCTACCCTCTTGGTTCACTTACATTCATCCATGGTGGCCCTCTCTCAGCAGAAGAATTAAGAACAGTATCTCCCCATTGCAATACACCTAATAAATCACTTCTACCATTTTTTGCAAGCAAAAAGTTTCATCAACTTGTTCAAATGCTCAATCGATGGCATTATCAAGGTCAAGGTTTAGGACCACAAGAGAAAGGAATTAGACAGCCTATTATTGCACAAAAAAATCTAGGATTTCATGGTCTTGGATATGTATCCAAAGGCTCACCATCTAAAGGTGTTGGTACACCACACCCCCAAACCAAGCCTATCTCCAAGCCCACCATGCTAGCCTCCCATCACTCCTTCAAGAAATCTTATGTCATCCCCCCTCCACCATCTTTGCAACCCAAAAAAACCTACCATATCCCCCCTTCATCCGCTAAATCCATTTTGGGTCCCTATGTCCCAAAATCTACCATCCTCCATCCTCCTATCAATCATCATAAAAATCCTATTCCATCCATTCCTATGCAAGATCAACAAAGGCACATATTAGGGCACATCATCCATCATCATCCCCCTACATGCTCTTTCATATCCTCTCCATCTCACAAAGCTTCTCCTAACCATCTTCCCAAAGCTTACCACAACAATGTGAATGCCAACTTCAAAATGCATAAAGCTAAAAATCCACATCCTAGGAAATCATATGTCTATTCTAAAAGACATACTCCAAAAAGGAAAAATCCAATCAAAGAATGCAAAACAATGCAAAAGCCTATGAAAAGAAAATCCAAAACCATGTGGATCCCCAAGAAAAAATTTGAAACCCAATGCATACTGGCATCCACCATTGCTAATCCCCCATCTAGTGACTCATGTCCCCCATCTCCTAACTCCATCTTGGGTGCCTATATCCCCAAGCATGCTTCCAAAAATCCTCCATCACGCTCGCATCTACCATCTATCCCCCATATGCTCTTTTCACACCCATTCCAACATGTGCCAATGTTGCTCTTGCAAGCATCCCCATCTCATGCTCCTTTCCAGCATTTTCATCCCTCCATCTCCTACCATCAATCCCATCTAATTCAATCTATTGCATAAATCACACATTGGATGTACCAGCAACTAGCAACAAAATTGAACATTCCAATAGCCAGTGAAAAATCCCAAAAAAGCCAAAATAGCTAAAGAAAGCCAAAATCATTCCAGCTAAGTCCAAAAGTCAAAAAGTCAAAAAGTCAAAAAAAAAACAAAAGCGTCTACTGGTGAAAACTTGGCAATTCAAGTGCCTTGGACAAGTACCATGATGAAAACTTGGCAAACAAGCATCATGCGTAATCTAGCCATCCCCAGCTTAGCCTATCATCCTCATGCTTTTGGTCACATCTTGCCATCAAGCTCCATCTTCCAATTTATCCACCTATCTTTCATCCTCCAGCTTTTATCTATCACTATCCACCTATCTTTCATCCTCCAGCTTTTATCTATCACTATCCACTTATCTTCTGCAACCTGACCCCATCATCCTAGTTATCATCCATCTCCCTAGCACCTTCAGCTTTTCCATCCTAGCTTCAATCTTATCACATCCATCGTAAGACCTCCTTCCGCATGTCATCTTCTAACTGGGGGCACTGTATTCCTTGGAGATCTTGTCTTGTCCATCCTCCCTTGTCATTGGTACCTCGCTCTAGGCTATCCTCATGCAAATCCAATGTTATCCTCTCATTAGCCATTCACTCTAGCACTATCTATCAACTCAGCTACCACCAACCTTAGCATTGTCCCCATCCTTGGTCGCACATCTATCATCATCATTGGATGCATCCTTCCAAATCCATATCTTATGCTATCACCTCATCCTTAGTTTCTGCATCTTACACAAAATTGAGCTATCCTGCTATCCTCTCATCCTGAGCTTTTATCCATCTGTATCATACATATCATTGGTCTGTTAGCTTGTACCATATCTTGATTAGCTCACTTGTAAATATCTTGGTCTGTCAGCTTGTACATCCTCTTTAGCTTAATACCATTTCATCTATCCAGCGTTCGTGTCAGTTCGTCCTTGACCAACATCTTGCACCCATCGCACATCCTAGTTAGCTATTCCAATGCATCCTTTAGCTAGATTTCCTATCACCAAAGTGTTATCTTTCTTAGTTCAGCTTGCTAGATGCATCACTCATCCAAATCCACCAGCTTAGGTGCTCTTCGATAGGTCCTTGCAGGATATAGCTTTCCTCATGTCTGATCTTGGTCCGTTAGTACCTCGTCCTACCCATCTTGTTGGCAAATAGTTCTCTTTTGGATTTTTGCTTTCTTTTGATTTGGACTCTTTCCTATTGGGTCTTGAAATATCTTTTCCAAGCAATCTCCTTGTTCCTTCCTCAAGGTTGCCATGATCTTCTATATCATGGTATGCTGCGAATGGGGCAATTAGAGCGTAAGGTCTTGATCAGGTCTTTCGTTTGTTTTTTTTTTCTGCTTGTGGGTTCTCTAGTATCATTTCCACGCTGCTTCCTCTAGGATTCATGTGTGATGCTGGGGCAATCCTTGCGTGTTTGTTTTGAGTCAGTTCGTCAGTCCTTTGGACGGTTGGTGAAAAGGCCTTGATGTTCTTGGTAACCTTGGCAATTAACCAATAGTCCTATATTAAATCTAGTGCTCAACTACATGGTGGTACTTCTCTTTGAAGTATCCCCCCGCTCAAAAAGCTTCAATAGTTTTCCTTCATCTCCATTATCCCCCATCCACATCCAGCATCCGTCTCTCCTACCCCAGCTGATGCATCAGTATCTCTTTGAATCACTCATCACTCTTAGCTTTAGGGATCCACAATCCTAGTCTTAGGGATCCACCAATCCAAATCAACCCACCAAGCCTCATCTTTCGAGATCCACAATCCTAGTCCTAGGGATCTCCAAAACCCATCTTCCACCAATCTAACTCTTTGAAATCCTATTGCATTAGCTTTATAATCCCCTCATCCATCTCCCTATCCTGGATTCTTTTTTATAGCGCTCCGCTCCTTCATCCCCTACAATCTCTGAGATCTTAAGCTTGCTTCCTCTTGTGCCTCTGATTCTCCCTTTATCATTCTCCCATAGTAAGAGTTTGAGCTAACTAAACCTCTTCTCTTAATCCAATCTGAGTCTCCTTGCTCATCCCAGATTCTTGTATTTTTCAAGAAGCCACCGAGCCTCGCTTTCTCTCCCCGCTGCCTTCTTGAGGGGGCATCTCACAGTCCATTCTCTCCTCTTCTGCTCTAGCCTTGGGCATCTTATTTTCTTATCTTTGATGCCATGCCACTTGCGGCATCACATCAAAGAGGGGAAAAATGTAGACACCTAAAAATTCTTTTAAAAATAAAGTATTTTTATTTTTTGAAAAAATCTCTGATGACATCATCATTTATTAATTAATTATTTAATTAATTAATTAATTAATTTTTATGCCATTAAATCCCTTTATCTTAATTAAAAATATTTAATTAAGGAATCCCTTCCAAAAATGTTTAAATCTTGTTTAAACATTATTTCCTTATTTATTAATTATTTAATTAATAAATTGACCAAAAATCCTAAAATAAATAAAAAATTTATTTTTTGCCGAAAACTTGGCCAATTTCCTTATGACCAATAACCTCTTCCAAAATCTTCTAATCCTTCTTTAATTTTGATTAAAGGCTAATCCCATCATTTCCTACCCCTAATCCCAACTCAAAATATTTAATTAAGATTAAATATTAATCCTCATGTTTATTAAAAAAGTTTTAATAAATATCTCCTCAACCCAAACCCTTGAAATAAATAAAACTTTATTTATTTCCTAAAAATATAATTTATCCTCATCCTAAGAAGTTCTAGACTCTTCTAGAAAGTCTTCATCCTCATCCTACGAAATTCTAGACTATTCTAGAAAGTCTTCATCCTCATCCAAAGCCTAGACTCTTCTAGAAGATGTCTTTAACCCTAATCCTAATCCCCTCCTAACCTTGTCACATTCCCTAAACATGGGTTAAAACTTACTAACCCAAACCAAAGTTAACAAATATCTCCTCCTTCACCCACCATCATTAAATGCCATCCACTTGCCTATCCCTAAGCTAATCCTAAACCATCCTAATCCATCCTCTAATCATTTGCACAAGCCTAAACAAACTTAGAACCTTCCTAATCAAGTCCAAGTCAAAATTTCTCTCATCACCCTCAAAATATCTCAACCATAAAACTTTATGAAGTCCACTAGGTCATAAATGACTCTTACAAGCCCTTTTATTGCTCTTACAAGTCATTATGAGGGTCTTTATGAAGATTTTATCCCTTGAGCCTCCTTTTTTGACTCATCCTTCCCCTTTCCTCCATCCTCTCACCATGTGACATGTGTCACTCCTTGATTGGCTATAAGGAAGCACAATCCATGTGCTCTCTTCTCATGCAATCTAAGCCCTCCATGAGCTTTTTCCCATCCTTGCATCTTAGCCCTCAATCCCTCAAGCCTCTTGCCTATAAATTGGATCCTTCCCCTTTGAAAAATAACAAAATCCATGAAGTAAAGTTATAATGCTATTTTGAGATCCAAATCCATACTAAAGCCATCTATCCACACTAAAAATTCACAATCATCCATTGAGGCCTTTAGAAGCATATTGAGCATACATCCTATCCATTTAGATAAAGCTACTCAACAAGAGAGCTTCTTATTGAGAGAGTCCATTAATGGCTCATATTCTCAATTGAGAGTTCATCTTAGTCTATCTTGAAGTTTATGAATTTTGTTTAGTTTGTAAAAGCTTTATTTAAATTTGGTTTCTATTAGCATACTAACATTGCTCATATACAGGTACAGCAACCATGAGTTCACCGTGGTACCTCTTGGCCTTATGAACGCTCTAGCTGTATTCATGAGCCTCATGAATGGAGTATTTCATACCTTTTTGGATAAGTTTTTGGTTGTGTCTCTTGATGACATTCTGATTTATTCTCATGATGAGAGAGAGCATGAAGATCACCTGAGATAGGTATTGCAGAAGCTGAGAGAGAATCAGTTGTTTGGCAGCTTGTCGAAGTGTGCATTCTTCAAACCCAAATTACATTATCTGGGTCATGTCATATCAGGTGATGGAGTCTCAGTAGACCCATCAAATATTAGGGTCATCATGGATTGGCCGGCACCCACCAGTGTTACTGAAGAGAGGAGCTTTATGGGACTAGCAGGATATTACTGACGCTTCATTTCAGGATTCTCTAGATTGGCACACCCTATCACTTCACTTCAAAAAAAGGGGAAGAAGTATGAGTAGATAGAGAAGTGTGGTAGAGCTTTTGAAGAGCTCAAGAGAGCCCTCACAAGTGCATCGATTCTTGTAGTACCAGATCCTATTGCAAATTTTTTGGTGTGCACCGATGCATTTTTAGATGGTTTAGGGACAATCCTTATGCAGGAAGGATGACCTATTTTCTTTGAGTCTAGGAAGTTGAAGACTCATGAACTCAATTATCCTACTCACGACCTAGAACTAGCGGCAGTGGTTCATGCCTTTGTGAGATGGCGACATTTCATTCTGGGTCATAGATTTGAGCTTCATTATGATCACCAGAGCTTTCAGTACATATTTTCTCAACAATACCTTAATGCTAGGCAAAGAAGGTGGATGGAGTTCCTGTGTGAGTATGATTTTGATGTACATTACATCAAGGGAAAGGAGAATGTCATTGCAGATGCCTTAAGCAGAAGGTGCCATGAGTTTTCATCTGTGACTACTTGCACTGACTTTAGAGAGCAGATCTTACAATACTTACCAGTCGATGAGCTTTATGTAGAAGTTGGTCAATTAGTACATTCTCAGAGACCTTTGAAAGGGAAGTTTGCAGAGTATTATTTGGAGTCTGATGGACTTTATCATCATAGGGGACATATGTATGTACCTTCCATTGGGGGTTTGCACGAGCTCATTGTACTTGAGGCTCACAAAGCACCTTATGCAACACACCCCGATGTTAAGAAGTTACATGTAGATTTGAGGCAGTTGTATCATTGGCTAGGCATGAGAGTGCAGATTGCTAGCTTAGTTGTGAGATGCCTGAGTGCCAGAGGGTGAAGGCGGAACACCCTCATCCTAGTGGGCTTCTCTAGTCGCATGAGATTGCAGTGTGGAAATGGGACACTATATCTATGGATTTTATTGTTGGTCTTCCTATGTCATCTTGTCGCCATGATGCCATTTTGGTGATAGTTGACACATTGACCAAGGTTGCCCATTTCTCACCTGTGCGTACTACATTCACAGTATGAGACATAGCTCAGGTGTTCTAGCAGGACATTGTTAGACTTCATGGTGTTCCCCATAAGATCATCTCTGATAGAGACTCTTTGTTCACTTCTTCATTTTGGAGAGAGTTGCAGTTGGCTTTGGGCACCAGGCTCAATTTTAGTACAACATACCATCCTCAGAACGATGGCCAGACCAAGCGATTGAATCAAGTTTTGGATGACATGCTATGCATGTACATGATGGACCATCAAGTCAAATGGGAGGAATACCTACATCTGGTCGAGTTTTCCTATAACAATGGGCATCATTCTTCCATAGGTATGCCGCCTTATGAGGCCTTATACAGGAGACCATGCAAGACACCCTTGAGTTGGGATAGGATCAAAGATCGAGTATCTATTGGTCCCTAGTTAGTAAAGGACATGGAGCAGCAGGTGATCCTGATTAGACAGCGCTTGAGGGAGGCACAGGATAGGCAGAAGAGGTATGTTGATGCGAAGAGGACAGATCAAGAGTATTAGGTTGGTGATAGAGTGTTCCTGAGGGTGCGACCACACAAGAGTCCGATTCGATTCGAAAAGGGCTCTATGTTGGCACCCCATTTTGTTTGGCCATTCAAGATCCTTGAGAGGATAGGACCTATTGCATACCATTTAGCTTTGCCACCTAGCCTGTCACGCATCCATGATGTGTTTCATATTTCAGTACTTAGAGGATACATTTATGATGAGTCTCATATTATAGATTGGGATGCTTTACAGGTGGAGTCAGATGGATAGCCAGCACTGGAGCCTATCCGCATTATTACTCGATAGACCCTAGCACTTCGAGGCCGAGAGCCTGATTAGGTTAGGGTCTAGTGGGACTGCTATGATGAGGTCACAGCTTCATGGGAGGATGCAGCGCAGATGCAATCTCAGTACCCATACCTTTTTGATGAACTCTAGGAGGAAGTTCATGCCTAGTGGGGGAGGATGTGAGGCCTCGCCCAACCCATCGTAGCATAGTGATACATTACTATTATTTTGATATTCACGACTCGAGATGTCAAGACATTATCTGATGCTTAGAACATACTTTATTATTTCATGTTGTGTGATGTTACTTTCAGATATATTTGATGATTGTCATTTAATGTTTCATGTATATGTATGTTGATGAAATTAGTAAATGTAGTATTGAGACTTTAATTTAAGATATTTAAATGGTTAAGAATTTAGTAGGATGAAGAAAAGCTTATTGATGTGTGTTTTAATTTATGTGAATTTCAGATACATATACATGTATGTACATGTGATTTTATGAGACTACTGATGTGTGCAATGAGTGTGCAGATATTTACCTGAGAAACCCTACGGAAGAACAGAATTGATCTCTTTGTGCTAATTTTGGAGACCTTGTTGTTCGTAATTCATGTGTTGTCACGTGTTAGGGGTCTTTTCCAACCCCTATGCCCCTTTTCTTGACTTTTGAGGTCATTCAAAAAGTTTCTTTTTTCCTTTGTGTAAAAATTGACCATGGGTATCTTTCGTTACCTCACCTCATCTCCACTTGGGGTTTAACCACAGTGTAGGTTGAGTTAGGAGTTTCTAGAATTTCTAGTGGGTGGAAATAGTTATTGCCCCTTTTGGTGGTTGAGTTTGAGGCCTATTTAGAGGCCCTTCATAGACTTGTGAAGGTTGTTACCCAATCTATACATTTAGAGAGGAGTTCTTGAAGATTGAAGGAAGGAAGTGGAAACTCTACTCAAAGTTGTTCATTACCATTACCTCTTTGTGAAGGTAGGAAATTCTCATCTCCTTATTTAGTTTTTATGTTTTGTTTTATGCTCATGCTACCTTGTTGTTGTTTCAATGTTTGTATGGTTGTGGTTATGTTCAGAAGATTTGAAAACCATGTTATTTTGGTTGTTTTCCTTTCATGTTTATCTTTGCAATTTTGAAATTTTTCTTGCATGGGTGTTTTGGTATTACTCACCCTTGGAGAGGGCAGAAGTGACCAATTTTGGGAAAGGTCTATTTAGTTGGACTCCAACCAGTGCAGAGTATCTTTTCAAGATGAGAAGAGGGAGAAAGGGTAGGGTGTTATGGGCCCCTACCCGTCAGCACAAACCTCGTATGAGTATAGCATTTTTAAATGGAAGAACGGAAGTTCTTGGTTAATAGCCTCGATTGGGCATCCAATTTGGTGTTGTGCTTGACTTCTCCTAGTTGCAAGAATCCACCTTTCCCTAGTGTTGATTTTTTGTAGATCTTTTTGTGAAAACCTTGTATAAACAAAAAATTTTGTGTCTTTGCTCTCGTAGTTTTGGGCATGACAGATTGAACTTCACCTTATTCCTGACCGCTAATTGAAATCAATCTCAACTGTTGATGAATTCAAGGAAAGTCTATTTAAGAGACCCTCATCTCTTCATTTTGAAAGGTTGAATGAAAATTTGCATCAAATTGTTGCTGGAATTCATACTCACATTTGCTCATATTCACATACGCAAATATCAAGTTTGACAAAAAGTTGACCAAATTTAAACACGGTTGACTTGAGTTGACTAGTTTTGAAATAATTAAACGAAATTACTTAATTAAATAGAGTACTTACTTCTAATTAATTAAACAAAGTTATTTAATTAAATGAGAAGCCATTAGTAATTAATTAAATCAAGTTATTTAATTAAACAAGAAAAGTGTCTCTAATTAATTAAATATTATTTAACTAAATAGAAAACGTAATTATGAGAGCATATCTCATTTTATTAAATTAAATATCTCAACAAAATCTCTCTTCAGTTCAAAAAGCAAAATTTCCAGTTCACTATTGATATAAAATGAGTTAAATCAGTTAACTCCATTTTGTACTCAAATTGAATCAGTTAACTACTTAATTTACTCAAATTAAATCTGTTAACTCCCTTTAATTTAGAAATCTTCCTTTATGACTGAACTTCACCTTTAATCCTGATCGCTGATTGAAATCGATCTCAACCGTTGATGAATTCCAAGAAAGTCTATTTAAGAGACCCTCATCTCTTCATTTTGAAAGGTTGAATGAGAATTTGCATCGAATTGTTGTTGGAATTCATACTCACATTTGCTCATATTCACATACGCAAAGATCAAGTTTGACCAAAAGTTTACCAGATTTAACCACGGTTGACTTGGGTTGACTACTTTCGAAAAGAATTTTGAAATAATTAAACAAAATTATTTAATTAAATGGAGTACTTACTTCTAATTAAATAAACAAAGTTATTTAATTAAATGAGAAGCCGTTCCTAATTAATTAAATGAAGTTATTTAATTAAATAAGAAAAGTGTCTCTAATTAATTAAAGATTATTTAATTAAATAGAAAATGTAATTATAAGAGCATATCTAATTTTATTAAATTAAATATCTCAACAAAATCTCTCTTCAGTTCAAAAAGGGAAATTTCTAGGTCACTATTGATAAAAAATGAGTTAAATGAGTTAACTTCTTTTTCTACTCAAATTGAATCAGTTAACTCCTTATTTTACTCAAATTAAATCTATTAACTCCCTTTAATTTTGAAATCTCCCTTTATGACTGAACTTCACCTTTAATCCTAAACGTTGATTGAAATCGATCTCAACCATTGATGAATTCCAGGACTGTCTATTTAAGAGACCCCAATCTCTTCATTTTGAAAGATTGAATGAGAATTTGCATCGAATTTTTGGTGGAATTCATACTCACATTTGCTCATATTCACATACGCAAATGTCAAGTTTGACCAAAAGTTGACCAGATTTAACCACGGGTGACTTGTGTTGACTAGTTTCGAAAAGAATTTTTAAATAATTAAACAAAATTATTTAATTAAATGGAGTACTTACTTCTAATTACTTAAACAAAGTTATTTAATTAAATGAGAAGCCATTCCTAATTAATTAAATGAAGTTATTTAATTAATTAAGAAAAGTGTCTCTAATTAATTAAAGAATATTTAATTAAATAGAAAAAGTAATTATGAGAGCATATTTCATTTTATTAAATTAAATATCTCAACAAAATCTCTTTTCAGTTCAAAAAGGGAAATTTCCAGTTCACTATTGATCAAAAATGAGTTAAATCAGTTAACTCCTTTTTCTACTCAAATTGAATCAGTTAACTCCTTATTTTACTCAAATTAAATTTGCTAACTCCCTTTAATTTGGAAATCTCCCTTTATGACTGAACTTCACCTTTAATCTTGACCTCTGATTGAAATCGATCTCAACTGTTGATGAATTCCATGAAAGTCTATTTAAGAGACCCTCATCTATTCATTTTGAAAGGTTGAATGAGAATTTGCATGGAATTGTTGCTGGAATTCATACTCGCATTTGCTTAAATTCAGAATCATAGAGAACAAGTTTGACCAAAAGTTGACCAAATTTAACCACGATTGACTTGAGTTGACTAGTTTCAAATTTTTTTTTGAAATAATTAAATGAAATTATTTAATTAAATGGAGTACTTACTTCTAATTAATTAAAAAAAGTTATTTAATTAAATAAGTAGCCGTTCCTAATTAATTAAATGAAGTTATTTAATTAAATAAGAAAAGTGTCTCTAATTAATTAAAGATTACTTAATTAAATAGAAAAAGTAATTATGAGAGCATATCTCATTTTATTAAATTAAATATCTCAACAAAATCTCTCTTCAGTTCAAAAAGGGAAATTTTTAGTTGACTATTGATCAAAAATGAGTTAAATCAGTTAACTCCTTTTTCTACTCAGATTGAATCAGTTAACTCTTTATTTTACTCAAATTAAATCTATTAACTTCATTTAATTTGAAAATCTCCCTCTATGACTGAACTTCACCTTTAATCCTGACCGCTGATTGAAATCGATCTCAGCCGTTGATGAAATCCAGGAAGGTCTATTTAAGAGACCCTCATCTCTTTATTTTGAAAGGTTGAATGAGAAATTGCATCGAATTGTTGTTGGAATTCATACTCACATTTGTTCATATTCAGATATGCAAAGATCAAGTTTGACATAAAGTTGACCAGATTTAACCACGGTTGACTTGAGCTGACTAGTTTTGAATTTTTTTTTGAAATAATTAAACAAAATTATTTAATTAAATGGAGTACTTACTTCTAATTAATTAAACAAAGTTATTTAATTAAATGAGAAGCCATTCCTATTTAATTAAATCAAGTTATTTAATTAAATAAGAAAAGTGTCTCTAATTAATTAAAGATTATTTAATTAAATAGAAAAAGTAATTATGAGAGCATATCTCATTTTATTAAATTAAATATCTCAACAAAATCTCTCTTCAGTTTAAAAAGAAAAATTTTCAGTTCACTATTGATAAAAAATGAGTTAAATGAGTTAACTCCTTTTTCTACTCAAATTGAATCAGTTAACTTTTTATTTTACTCAAATTAAATCTATTAACTCTCTTTAATTTGAAAATCTCCCTTTATGACTGAACTTCACCTTTCATCCTGATCGCTCATTGAAATCGATCTCAACCGTTGATGAATTTCAAGAAAGTCTATTTAAGAGACCCTCATCTCTTCATTTTGAAAGGTTGAATGAGAATTTGCATCGAATTGTTGCTAGAATTCATACTCACATTTGCTCATATTCACATATGCAAAGATCAAGCTTGACCAAAAGTTGACCAAATTTAACCACAGTTGACTTGGGTTGACAAGTTTCGAAAAGAAATTTGAAATAATTAAACAGAATTATTTAATTAAATGGAGTACTTACTTCTAATTAATTAAAAAAAGTTTTTTAATAAAATGAGAGGCCATTCCTAATTAATTAAATCAAGTTATTTAATTAAATAAAAAAAGTGTCTCTAATTAATTAAAGATTATTTAATTAAATAGAAAAAGTAATTATGAGAGCATATCTCATTTTATTAAATTAAATATCTCAACAAAATATCTCTTCAGTCTAAAAGGCAAAATTTTCAGTTCACTATTGATAAAAAATGAGTTAAATCAGTTAACTCCTTTTTCTACTCAAATTGAATCAGTTAACTACTTATTTTACTCAAATTAAATCTGTTAACTCCCTTTAATTTGAAAATCTCCCTTTATGACTGAACTTCACCTTTTAGCCTGATTGCTGATTGAAATCGATCTCAACCGTTGATGAATTACAAGAAAGTCTATTTAAGAGACCCTCATCTCTTCATTTTGAAAAGTTGAATGAGAATTTGCATAGATTTGTTGCTAGAATTCATACTCACATATGCTCATATTCACATATACAAAGATCAAGTTTGACCAAAAGTTGACCAGATTTAACCACGGTTGACTTGAGCTGACTAGTTTTGAATTTTTTTTTTGAAATAATTAAACGAAATTATTTAATTAAATGGAGTACTTACTTCTAATTAATTAAATAAAGGTATTTAATTAAATGAGAAGCCATTAATAATTAATTAAATGAAGTTATTTAATTAAATAAGAAAAGTGTCTCTAATTAATTAAAGATTATTTAATTAAATAGAAAAAGTAATTATGAGAGCATATCTCATTTTATTAAATTAAATATCTCAACAAAATCTCTCTTCAGTTTAGAAAGCAAAATTTCCAGTTCACTATTGATAAAAAATGAGTTAAATGAGTTAACTCCTTTTTCTACTCAAATTGAATCAGTTAACTTTTTATTTTACTCAAATTAAATCTGTTAACTCCCTTTAAATTGGAAATCTCCCTTTATGACTGAACTTAACATTTAATCCTGATCGTTGATTGAAATTGATCTCAACCGTTGATGAATTCCACGAAAAGCTATTTAAGAGATCCTCATCTCTTCATCTTGAAAGGTTGAATGAGAATTTGCATCGAATTGTTGCTGGAATTCATACTCACATTTGCTCATATTCACATACGAAAAGATCAAGTTTGACCAAAAGTTGACCAGATTTAACCACGATTGACTTGAGTTGACTAGTTTCGAAAAGAATTTTGAAGTAATTAAATGAAATTATTTAATTAAATGGAGTACTTACTTCTAATTAATTAAACAAAGTTATTTAATTAAATGAGAAGCCATTCCTAAGTAATTAAATGAAGTTATTTAATTAAATAAGAAAAATGTCTCTAATTAATTCATGATTATTTAATTAAATAGAAAAAGTAATTATGAGAGCATATCTCATTTTATTAAATTAAATACCCCAACAAAATCTCTCTTCAGTAGAAAAAGCGAAATTTCCTGTTCACTATTGATAAAAAATAAGTTAAATGAGTTAACTCTTTTTTCTACTCAAATTGAATCAGTTAACTCCTTATTTTATTGAAATTAAATCTGTTAACTCCCTTTAATTTGGAAATCTCCCTTTATGACTGAACTTCACATTTAATCCTGACCCTTGATTGAAATCGAATTGTTGCTGAAATTCATACTCACATTTGCTCATATTCACATATGCAAAGATCAAGTTTGACCAAAAGCTGACCAGATTTAACCACGGTTGACATGAGTTAACTAGTTTCGAAAAGAATTTTGAAATAATTAAACGAAATTATTTAATTAAATGGAGTACTTACTTGTAATTAGTTAAACAAAGTTATTTAATTAAATGAGAAGCCATTCCTAATTAATTAAATGAAGTTATTTAATTAAATAATAAAAGTGTCTCTAATTAATTAAAGATTATGTAATTAAATAGAAAAAGTAATTATGAGAGCATATCTCATTTTATTAAATTAAATATCTCAACAAAATCTCTCTTCAGTTCAAAAAGGGAAATTTTCAGTTCACTATTGATCAAAAATGAGTTAAATAAGTTAGCTACTTTTTCTACTCAAATTGTATCAGTTAACTCTTTATTTTACTCAAATTAAATCTGTTAACTCTCTTTAATTTGGAAATTTCCCTTTATGACTGAACTTCACCTTTAATCCTAACTGTTGATTGAAATCGATCTCAACCGTTGATGAATTTCAAGAAAGTCTATTTAAGAAATTCTCATCTCTTCATTTTGAAACGTTGAATGAGAATTTGCATCGAATTGTTGCTGGAATTGATACTCACATTTGCTCATATTCACATATGCAAAGATCAAGTTTGACAAAAAGTTGACCAAATTTAACCACGGTTGACATGAGTTGACTAGTTTCAAAAAGAATTTTTAAATAATTAAAAAAAATTATTTAATTAAATGGAGTACTTACTTCTAGTTAATTAAACAAAGTTATTTAATTAAATGAGAAGTCATTCCTAATTAATTAAATGAAGTTATTTAATTAAATAATAAAAGTGTCTCTAATTAATTAAAGATTATTTAATTAAATAGAAAAAGTAATTATGAGAGCATATCTTATTTTATTAAATTAAATATCTCAACAAAATCTCTCTTCAGTTCAAAAAGGGAAATTTCCAGTTCACTATTGATCAAAAATGAGTTAAATTAGTTAGCTCATTTTTCTACTCAAATTGAATCAGTTAACTACTTATTTTACTCAAATCAAATCTGTTAACTCCGTTTAATTTGGAAATCTCCCTTTATGATTGAACTTCACCTTTCATCTTGATCGCTAATTGAAATTGATCTCAACCGTTGATGAATTCTAAGAAAGTCTATTTAAGAGACCCTCATCTCTTCATTTTGAAAGGTTGAATGAGAATTTGCATTGAATTGTTGCTGGAATTCATACTCACATTTGCTCATATTCACATACGCAAAGATCAAGTTTGACCAAAAGTTGACCAGATTTAACCACAGTTGACTTGGGTTGACTAGTTTCGAAAAGAATTTTGAAATATTTAAACAAAATTATTTAATTAAATGGAGTACTTACTTCTAATTAATTAAACAAAGTTATTTAATTAAATGAGAAGTCATTCCTAATTAATTAAATGAAGTTATTTAATTAAATAAGAAAAATGTCTCTAATTAATTCATGATTATTTAATTAAATAGAAAAAGTAATTATGAGAACATATCTCATTTTATTAAATTAAATACCTAAACAAAATCTCTCTTCAGTTGAAAAAGGGAAATTTCCAGTTCACTATTGATAAAAAATGAGTTAAATCAATTAACTATTTTTTCTACTCAAATTGAATTAGTTAAGTCCTTATTTTATTGAAATTAAATCTGTTAACTCCCTTTAATTTGGAAATCTCCCTTTATGATTGAACTTCACATTTAATCCTGACCCTTGATTGAAATCGATCTCAACAGTTAATGAATTTCAGGAAAGTCTATTTAAGAGACCCTCATCTCTTCATTTTGAAAGGTTTAATGAGAATTTGCATCAAATTGTTGTTGAAATTCATACTCACATTTGCTCATATTCCCATACGTAAAGATCAAGTTTGACCAAATGCTGGCCAGATTTAATTATGGTTGACATGAGTTGACTAGTTTCGAAAAGAATTTTGAAATAATTTAACAAAATTATTTAATTAAATGGAGTACTTACTTCTAATTAATTAAACAAAGTTATTTAATTAAATGTGAAGCCATTCCTAATTAATTAAATGAAGTTATTTAATTAAATAATAAAAGTGTCTCTAATTAATTAAAGATTATTTAATTAAATAGAAAAAGTAATTATGAGAGCATATCTCATTTTATTAAATTAAATATCTCAACAAAATCTCTCTTCAGTTCAAAAAGAGAAATTTCCAGTTGACTATTGATCAAAAATGAGTTAAATCAGTTAGCTCCTTTTTCTGCTCAAATTGAATCAGTGAACTCTTTATTTTAGTCAAATTAAATTTGTTAACTCTCTTTAATTTAGAAATTTCCCTTTATGACTGAACTTCACCTTTAATCCTGACTGTTGATTGAAATCGATCTCAACCGTTGATGAATTCCAAGAAAGTCTATTTAAGAAATCCTCATATCTTCATTTTGAAAGTTTGAATGAGAATTTGCATCAAATTGTTGCTGGAATTCATACTCACATTTGCTCATATTCACATACTCAAAGATCAAGTTTGACCAAAAGCTGACCAAATTTAACCACGGTTGACATGAGTTGACTAGTTTCGAAAAGAATTTTGAAATAATTAAAAAAAATTATTTAATTAAATAGAGTACTTACTTCCAATTAACTAAACAAAGTTATTTAATTAAATGAGAAGTCATTCCTAATTAATTAAATGAAGTTATTTAATTAAATAAGAAAAGTGTCTCTAATTAATTAAAGATTATATAATTAAATAGAAAAAGTAATTATGAGAGCATATCTCATTTTATTAAATTAAATATCTCAACAAGATCTCTCTTCAGTTTAAAAAGGGAAATTTTCAGTTCACTATTGATCAAAAATGAGTTAAATCAGTTAGCTCTTTTTTCTACTCAAATTGAATCAGTTAACTCTTTATTTCACTCAAATTAAATCTGTTAACTCTCTTTAATTTGGAAATTTCCCTTTATGAATGAACTTCACCTTAAATCCTGACTGTTGATTGAAATCGATCTCAACCGTTGATGAATTCCAAGAAAGTCTATTTAAGAAATCCTCATCTCTTCATTTTGAAAGGTTGAATGAGAATGTGCATCGAATTGTTGCTGGAATTCATACTCACATTTGCTCATTTCACATACACAAAGATCAAGTTTGACAAAAAGTTGACCAGATTTAATCACGGTTGACTTGAGTTGACTAGTTTCGAAAAGAATTTTGAAATAATTAAATGAAATTATTTAATTAAATGGAGTACTCACTTCTAATTAATTAAACAACGTTATTTAATTAAATGAGAAGACATTCCTAATTAATTAAATGAATTTATTTAATTAAATAAGAAAAGTGTCTCTAATTAATTAAAGATTATTTAATTAAATAGAAAAAGTAATTATGATAGCGTATCTCATTTTATTAAATTAAATATCTCAACAAAATCTCCGTTCAGTTTGAAAAGGGAAATTTCTAGTTCACTATTGATCAAAAATGAGTTAAATCAGTTAACTTCTTTCTGTACTCAAATTGAATCAGTTAACTCCTTATTTTACTCATATTAAATCCGTTAACTTCCTTTAATTTGTAAATCTCCCTTTATGACTGAACTTCACCTTTAATCCTGACCGTTGATTGGAATCGATCTCAACCCTTCATGAATTCCAAAAAAGTCTATTTAAGAGACCCTCATCTCTTCATTTTGAAAAATTGAATGAGAATTTGCATCGAATTGTTGCTAGAATTCATACTCACATTTGCTCATATTCACATATGCAAAGATCAAGTTTGACCAAAAGTTGACCAGATCTAATCACAGTTGACCTGAGTTGACTAGTTTCAAAAAGAATTTTGAAATAATTAAATGAAATTATTTAATTAAATGAAATACTGACTTCTAATTAATTAAACAAAGTTATTTAATTAAATGAGAAGCCATTCCTAATTAATTTAATGAAGTTATTTAATTAAATAAGAAAAGTGTCTATGATTAATTAAAGATTATTTAATTAAATAGAAAAAGTAATTATGAGAGCATATGTCATTTTATTAAATTAAATATCTCAACAAAATCTCTCTTCAGTTTAAAAAGGGAAATTTTCAGTTCAGTATTGATAAAAATGAGTTAAATCAGTTAGCTCCTTTTTCTACTCAAATTGAATCAGTTAACTCTTTATTTTACTCAAATTAAATCTGTTAACTCTCTTTAATTTGGAAATTTCCCTTTATGACTGAACTTCACATTTAATCCTGACTGTTGATTGAAATCGATCTCAACCGTTGATGAATTCCAAGAAAGTCTATTTAAGAAATCCTCATCTCTTCATTTTCAAACGTTGAATGAGAATGTGCATCGAATTGTTGCTGGAATTCATACTCACATTTGCTCATTTCACATACGCAAAGATCAAGTTTGACCAAAAGTTGACCAAATTTAACCACGGTTGACTTGAGTTGACTGGTTTCGAAAAGAATTTTGAAATAATTAAACGAAATTATTTAATTAAATGGAGTACTCACTTCTAATTAATTAAACAAAGTTATTTAATTAAATGAGAAGCCATTCCTAATTAATTAAATGAAGTTATTTAATTAAATAAGAAAAGTGTCTCTAATTAATTAAAGATTACTTAATTAAATAGAAAAAGTAATTATGAGAGCATATCTCATTTTATTAAATTAAATATCTCAACAAAATCTCTCTTCAGTTCAAAAAGGGAAATTTCTAGTTCACTATTGATAAAAAATGAGTTAAATCAGTTAACTCCTTTTTCTACTCAAATTGAATCAATTAACTCGTTATTTTACTCAAATTAAATCTGCTAACTCCTTTTAATTTGCAAATCTCCCTTTATGACTGAACTTCGCCTTTAATCCTGACCTCTGATTGAAATCGATCTCAACCGTTGATGAATTTCAGGAAAGTCTATTTAAAAGACCCTCATCTATTCATTTTGAAAGGTTGAATGAGAATTTGCATCAAATTGTTGCTGGAATTCATACTCACATTTGCTCATATTCACATACGCAAAGATAAAGTTTGACCAAAAGTTGACCAGATTTAACTATGGTTGACTTCAGTTGACTAGTTTTGAAAAGAATTTTGAAATAATTAAACAAAATTATTTAATTAAATGGAGTACTTCTAATTAATTAAACAAAGTTATTTAATTAAATGAGAAGCCATTCCTAATTAATTAAATGATGTCATTTAATTAAATAAGAAAAGTGTCTCTAATTAATTAAAGATTACTTAATTAAATAAATAAGGTAATTATGAGAGCATATCTCATTTTATCAAATTTAATATCTCAACAAAATCTCTCTTCAGTTCAAAAAGAGAAATTTTTAGTTCACTATTGATAAAAAATGAGTTAAATCAGTTATGTCATGCCCAAACTCCTAGTTCAAAAACACACATTTTTTTTTTTAAATTCATAATTAAAAAGCTCTAAGTTGATAAGTTTGTGATCACATTACAAGAAAAGATTCACTTTATTACATTATAAGTTTATAAACTCTTGTGGGGGAATACATTGTTAAACTGAAGCTCTCGATATAACAATAATATCGACGTTACTTTCGTTACATATTAATCTTAAAACAATGAATTTAAAATTTACTCTATAACATTATAATTAAAAAAAGATTTAACATTTATTACATAGCATCTTTTATCTCATATAAAGTTAACATTATAAGAAAGAAATTTTAATCAAGTTCAACTAGATCAAGTTCAATTACAAATCTCATAGACAATTATCGATTTACAATTTAATCGATATTGAAAGGTCGCTAAGAAAAAAACAATTAACTAGAATTAAAACATATTATATATATATATATATATATAATTTATTAACTTTAAAATAATTCGACTACTTTAACATAATAAAAATTAACTATCAACCTCTTACTAATTTTAAAATTTAAACAACTAACCACTAACTCAATTCTAAGAAATCATGAAATTAAAATTTTCTAAAATAAGTAACCGACTAAGTTAATTAAAACTAAACTAGCAAACCAATACCTACTAACTAAATTTTTTTATTAAATTAAAACTAATGTTACAAAAATTTAACATAAATATATAATCTAACTAAAATTAACTCCTAATACTATAGATCAAAAACTAACTTATATTTAAAACTAACTTATACTAATCACAAATAATAACAATAAATAAATAAATAAATAAAAACAAACTAAACTATTTAAGTAACAAAACATACCAAACTAAAATTCTAAATAACAATTTAAACTAAAACTAATTTAATTTTTAAAACAAAACAAAACTAAACACTAATAATTAAACTTACTAACTAATATAAAAAAATGAATTTAATAAACAAAATGACTAACATGATCAAAAACCTAAACTAACTTAACTATCCCATACTAACACCTAAAACTAACCCCCTACCTATACTCCCCCTACACCCTACCACAATTCCCATCCAATGTGACCCACGTCACATCCCCTCTCCCAACCTCCCAAGTGCTTACCAAGAGGAAAAAGTCATGCAACCTGATGCACTGATGCAGCCTGACAAGAGAGGTGGCGACCCCAGCCAACAAAGGGGGTATAAATTTAAACAAAGTCATCTCCTTAATACATGGCAAACATTAGGTCTGCGAAATCCTATGAGGGGACAGGTTGATGTCATCCCCCATGATGACAACCCTAACTTGAAAAACAATTAAAACATTTTTAATCCCCCTCCAAACTGACGTCCACCAAAGAGGGAAAAACATTGATGTTTTAAAGTTTATTTGGTAGAATAAGATATTTAGGATATTAGATCTTAGTTATTCATATTTATTTTATTTTTACTTTATTTTATTTAAACATTTAATATTAACAAGTACAAGGGAATATTAATAGAATCCTTTTGATGCTCTGTGTCAAAGGACAATAAATCTTGTTCCTCATACAAAAGGCAGTGAGCATTTTTGCTCTAAGAAATTTTTTTTTTTTAAGTATAATCTTTTTTTTTTGAAATTGATTGATTTATTAAGAGGGGTTATCTTCTTTTTTTTTTTAAAGATCTAATAGGAGCTATTACAAAATAAATATTCTAAGAATATGAATGATCCATTTACTATAATGCAAGAATTGTTTTGCTTCCAATAATCCCGAAATGGAACCTACATTCATAATGTAAATTTCATTTTTTTAACATAAAGGAAACTCAAAATTTTACTTAATTAAACCATCATCATTTCATCCAAATTTGATGTGCATCCATCTAAATTAAAAATTATGATTAAAACACAAGATAAACAATTTTACTCAAACACCAATTTTATTGGCAAACCTGATTCAAAGGCTCAGCTGGGAAAGAACTAGGAAGAAAAATCGGCTTCGTTTCCATTTACATCAAGTTTAAAATAAAATTTACAATAGGATCTCAATCCCAAATTTCAACAATTTAATCAAATTTTCTTCATGACCCTAATCAAGGGATTTATAATGTTTTCTGCAACTCACTTCTAGAACCATGGAGGAAACAAAATCTGATCAGGTGACAACCAAGCATAACCAAGAGATAATCAAACATGCATAATTCATACATGGTTTACACAATAGGATTCACAATGAATCAAAACTAGGGAAAGGTGGATTCTTCCAATCAGGAGAAGTCGAGCACAACACCAAACAAATGCCCAATCGAGGCTATATACCAAGAACTTCCATTCTTCCATTTCAATACACAATAATCACACTAGGTTTGTGCTGACAGGTAGGGGCCCATAACACCCTACCCTTTCTCCCTCTTCTCATCCTGAGAAGAGACTCTACACTGGTTGGAGTCCGACTAAACAGACCTTTCCCAAAATTGGTCACTTCTGCCCTCTCCCAGGGTGAGTAATACCAAAACACCCATGCAAGAAAAAAAATCTCAAAAATTTCAAACATAACCATGAAACAAAATCATCCAAAATAATATGGTTTTCAAATCTTTCCAACATACCCACAAGCATACAAACATTCAAACAACAACAAGGTAGCATAAGCATGAAACAAGAATGAAATCTAAACAATGGAGATGAGAATTCCAACCTTCATAAAGAGGTAATGGCAATGAACAAGTTGAGTAGAGTTTCCTTCTCCTTCCTTCAATCTTCAAGAACTCTTCTTTGAATGTAGATATTGGGTAACAACCTCCACAAGTCCAAGAAGGACCTCTAAATAGGCCTCCAACTCAACCACCCAAGGGCTCAATAACTACCCCCACCCACTTGCAATTCTAGAAACTCCTAACTCAACCTACACTATGATTAAACCCTAAGTGGAGATGAGGTGAAGTAACTCAAGATAACCATGGTCAATTTTCGCACAAAGGCAAAAAGAGACTTTTTGAGTGACCTCAAAAGTCAATAGAAGGGGCTTAGGGGTTGGAAAAGACCCCTAACCCATACCCATACCCTTTGGGTATAGTAATTTCATGATATAAAGCCTTCGCAATAGGTTAGAGCCAAAAAAAAGCTAGAAAATAAAATAGGACCTTCTAACTACTCTAACATGAATATTAAGCACTAATCTGAATTAGGGATGACTAACCTCACTTAAGAACCTAATAGAAAACTGACACTAACTTAAACCAACTTGGTCTAAAGGTTAACAAATTAACCCTAAACATCACACTGAAGCACATAATCATTTTACGAGTGTCAAGCGACACTAAAAGAACATAATTACAAACATTAACATTCACTGAACAAAGAAGATACATATATATATCTCACAAGACAATACATGAATTACGGACAATAAGGTCTCCAAAATTAACACAAGGAGATTAGTTTCGTTCCTCCATAGGGTTTCTCGGCTAAAATATCTACACACTCATTGCACACATTAGTAGTCCCAAAAAATCATATGTACATAAATGTATACGTTTCAACAATTCACATAAATTAAAACATACATCAATAAGGGTTTCTTCATTCTGCTTAAATCTTAACCATTTAAAATTTCTTAAATCAAAGTCTCAATCCTACATTTATTGATTTCATCAACATACATATACATGAAACATTAAATGACAATCATCAATTATATCATAAAATAACATCACACAACATGAATTAACAAAGTATGTTCTAAGCATCAGATAATGTCTCAACATCTCGAGCCGTGAAAATCAAAATAATAAGTAATGTATCACTATGCTATGATGGGTCGGGGCGAGGCCTCACAAGTTAACTCATTTTTCTACTCAAATTGAATCAGTTAAATCTTCATTTTACTCAAATTAAATTTGTTAACTCCCTTTAATTTGGAAATCTCCCTGTATGACTAAACTTCACCTTTCATCCTGACCGCTAATTGAAATCGATCTCAACCGTTGATGAATTCCATGAAAGTCTATTTAAGAGACCCTCATCTCTTTATTTTGAAAGGTTGAATGAGAACTTGCATCGAATTGTTATTGGAATTCATATTCACATTTGCTCATATTCACATACGCAAACATCAAGTTTGACCAAAAGTTGACCAGATTTAACCACGGTTGACTTGAGTTGACTAGTTTCAAAAAAAAATTGAAATAATTAAATGAAATTATTTAATTAAATGGAGTACTTACTTCTAATTAATTAAACAAAGTTATTTAATTAAATGAGAAGCCATACATAATTAATTAAATGAAGTTATTTAATTAAATAAAAAGAGTGTCTCCAATTAATTCAAGATTACTTAATTAAATCATAAAAGTAATTATGATAGCATATCTCATTTTATTAAATTAAATATGTCAACAAACTCTCTCTTCAGTTCAAAAAGGAAAATTTCCTATTCACTATTGATCAAAAATGAGTTAAATCAGTTAACTCCTTTTTCTACTCAAATTGAATCAGTTAACTTCTTATTTTACTCAAATTAAATCCGGTAACTCCCTTTAATTTAAAAATCTCCCTTTATGACTGAACTTCACCTTTAATCCTGACTGTTGATTGAAATTGAATTGTTGCTGAAGTTCATACTCACATTTGCTCATATTCACATATGCAAAGATATAGTTTGACCAAAAGTTCACCAGATTTAACCACAGTTGACTTGAATTGACTAGTTTCGAAAAGAATTTTGAAATAATTAAACGAAATTATTTAATTAAATGGAGTACTTACTTCCAATTAATTAAACAAAGTTATTTAATTCAATGAGAAGTCATTGCTAAGTAATTAAATCAAGTTATTTAATTAAATAATAAAAGTGTCTCTAATTAATTAAAGATTATTTAATTAAATAGAAAAAATAATTATGAGAGCATATCTCATTTTATTAAATTAAATATCTCAACAAAATCTCTCTTCAGTTCAAAAAGGGAAATTTTACAGTTCACTATTGATCAAAAATGAGTTAAATCAGTTAACTCCTTTTTCTACTCAAATTGAATCAGTTAACTGTTTATTTTACTCAAATTAAATCCGTTAACTCCCTTTAATTTGGAAATCTTCCTATATGACTGAACTTCACCTTTAATCTTGACTGTTGATTGAAATTGATCTCAACCAATAGTTGACCAGATTTAACCACGGTTGACTTGAGTTTGCAACTTTCGAAAAGAATTTTGAAACAATTAAATGAAATTATTTAATTAAATGGAGTACTTACTTCTAATTAATTAAACAAGGTTATTTAATTAAATGAGAAGCCATTCCTAATTAATTAAATGAAGTTATTTAATTAAATAAGAAAAGTGTCTCTAATTAATTAAAGATTATTTAATTGAATAGAAAAAGTAATTATGAGAGTATATCTCATTTTATTAAATTAAATATCTCAACAAAATCTCTTTTCAATTCAAAAAGGGAAATTTGCAGTTCACTATTGATAAAAAATGAGTTAAATGAGTTAACTCCTTTTTCTACTCAAATTGAATCAGTTAACTCCTTATTTTACTCAAATTAACTCCGTTAACTCCCTTTAATTTGGAAATCTCCCTTTATGACTGAACTTCACCTTTAATCCTGACCATTGATTGAAATCGATCTCAACCGTTGATGAATTCTAGAAAAGTCTATTTAAGAGACCCGCATCTCTTCATTTTGAAAGGTTGAGTGAGAATTCGCATCGAATTGTTGCTAGAATTCATACTCAAATTTGTTCATATTCACATATGCAAAGATCAAGTTTGAGCAAAAGTTGACCAGATTTAACCACGGTTGACTTGAGTTGACTAGTTTTGAAAAGAATTTTGAAACAATTAAACAAAATTATTTAATTAAATGAAGTAATTACTTCTAATTAATTAAACAAAGTAATTTAATTAAATGAGAAGCCATTTGTAATTAATGAAATGAGGTTATTTAATTAAATAAGAAAAGTGTCTCTAATTAATTAAAGAATATTGAATTAAATAGAAAAAGTAATTATGAGAGCATACCTCATTTTTTAAAATGAAATATCTCAAAAAAATCTCTCTTGAGTTCCAAAAGGGAAATTTCCAGTTCACTATTGATCAAAAATGAGTTAAATCAGTGAACTCCTCTTTCTACTCAAATTGAATCAATTAACTCCTTATTTTGCTCAAATTAAATCTGTTAACTTCCTCTAATTTGGAAATCTCCCTTTATGACTAAACTTCACCTTTAATCCTGACCGTTGATTGAAATCGATCTCAACTATTGATAAATTCTAAGAAAGTCTATTTAAGAGACCCTCATCTCTTCATTTTGAAAGGTTGAATGAGAATTGGCATCGAATTGTTGTTAGAATTCATACTCACATTTGCTCATATTCACATACGCAAAGATCAAGTTTGACCAAAAGTTGACTAAATTTAACCATGGTTGACTTGAGTTGACTAGTTTTGAATTTTTTTTTGAAATAATTAAACAAAATTATTTAATTAAATGGAGTACTTACTTCTAATTAATTAAACAAAGTTATTTAATGAAATGAGAAGCCATTCCTAATTAATTAAATGAAGTTATTTAATTAAATAAGAAAAGTGTCTCTAATTAATTAAAGATTATATAATTAAATAGAAAAAGTAATTATGAGTGCATACCTCATTTTATTAAATTAAATCTCAAAAAAATCTGTCTTTAGTTCAAAAAGGGAAATTTTCAGTTCATTATTGATCAAAAATGAGTTAAATCAGTTAACTCCATTTTCTACTCAAATTGAATCCGTTAACCCCTTATTTTACTCGAATTAAATCTATTAACACCCTTTAATTTGGAAATCTCCCTTTATGACTGAACTTCACCTTTAATCCTGACCGCTAATTGAAATCGATCTCAACCGTTGATGAATTCTACGAAAGTCTATTTAAGAGAGCCTCATCTCTTCATTTTGAAAGGTTGAATGAGAATTTGCATCGAATTGTTGCTGGAATTCATACTCACATTTGCTCATATTCACATACGCAAAGATCAACTTTGACCAAATGTTGACCAGATTTAACCACGATTGACTTGAGTTGACTAGTTTCGAAAAGAATTTTGAAATAATTAAACGAAATTATTTAATTAAATGGAGTACTTACTTCTAATTAATTAAACAAAGCTATTTAATTAAATGAGAAGCCATTCCTAATTAGTTAAATGAACTTATTTATGTAAATAAGAAAAGTGTCTCTAATTAATTAAAGATTATTTAATTAAATAGAAAAAGTAATTATGAGAGCATACCTCATTTTATTAAATTAAATATCTCAACAAAATCTCTCTTCAGTTCAAAAATGAAAATTTCCAATTCACTTTTGATCAAAAATGAGTTAAATCAGTTAACTCCTTTTTCTACTCAAATTGAATCAGTTAACTCCTTATTTTACTCAAATTAAATCTGTTAACACCCTTTAATTTGGAAATCTCCCTTTATGACTGAACTTCACCTTTAATCCTGACCGCTGATTAAAATCGATCTCAACCATTGATAAATTCTAGGAAAGTCTATTTAAGAGACCCTCATCTCTTCATTTTGAAAAGTTGAATGAGAATTTGCATCGAATTGTTGCTAGAATTCATACTCACATTTGCTCATATTCACATACGCAAAGATTAAGTTTGACCAAAAGTTGACCAATTTTAACCACAGTTGACTTGAGTTGACTAGTTTCGAAAAGAATATTGAAATAATTAAACAAAATTATTTAATTAAATGGAGTACTTACTTCTAATTAATTAAATAAAGTTATTTAATTAAATGAGAAGCCATTCCTAACTAATTAAATGAAATTACTTAATTAAATAAGAAAAGTGTCTCTAATTAATTAAATATTATTTAATTAAATAGAAAAAGTAATTATGAGAGCATATCTCATTTTATTAAATTAAATATCTCAACAAAATCTCTATTCAATTCAATCAGGGAAATTTCCAGTTGACTATTGATCAAAAATAAGTTAAATTACTTAACTCCTTTTTCTACTCAAATTGAACCAGTTAACTCCTTATTTTACACAAATTAAATCTGTTAGCTCCCTTTAATTTGGAAATCTCCCTTTATGACTGAACATCACCTTTAATCCTGACCGTTGATTGAAATCGATCTCAACCGTTGATGAATTCCAAGAAAGTCTGTTTAAGAGACCCTCATCTCTTCATTTTGAAAGGTTGAATGAGAATTTGCATCAAATTGTTGTTGGGATTCATACTCACATTTTCTCCTATTCACATATGCAAAGATCAAGTTTGACCAAAAGTTGACCAAATTTAACTACGGTTGAGTTGAGTTGACTAGTTTCGAAAAGATTTTTGAAATAATTAAATGAAATTATTTAATTAAATGGAGTACTTACTTCTAATTAATTAAACAAAGTTATTTAATTAAATGAGAAGCCATTCCTAATTAATTAAATGAAGTTATTTAATTAAATAAGAAAATTGTCTCTAATTAATTACAGATTTTTTAATTAAATAGAAAAAGTAATTATGAGAGCATATCTAATTTTATTAAGTTAAATATCTCAAAAAAATCTCTCTTCAGTTCAAAAAGGAAAATTTTCAGTTCACTATTGATAAAAAATGAGTTAAATCAGTTAACTCTTTTTTCTACTCAAATTGAATCAGTTAACTCCTTATTTTACTCAAATTAAATCTGTTAACTCCCTTTAATTTGGAAATCTCCCTTTATGATTGAACTTCACCTTTAATCCTAACCGTTGATTCAAATCGATCTCAACCGTTGATGAATTCCAGGAAAGTCTATTTAAGAGACCCTCATCTCTTCATTTTGAAAAGTTGAATGAGAATTTGCATTGAATTGTTGCTGTAATTCATACTCACATTTGCTCATATTCACATATGCAAAGATCAAGTGTGACCAAAAGTTGACTAGATTTAACCACAATTGATTTGAGTTGACTAGTTTCAAAAATAATTTTGAAATAATTAAATGCAAATATTTAATTAAATGGAGTACTTACTTCTAATTAATTAAATAAAGTTATTTAATTAAATGAGAAGCCATTCCTAATTAATTAAATGAAGTTATTTAATTAAATAAGAAAATTGTCTCGAATTAATTAAAGATTATTTAATTAAATAGAAAAAGTAATTATGAGAGCATATCTCATTTTATTAAATTAAATATCTCAACAAAATCTCTCTTCAGTTCAAAAAGGGAAATTTCTAGTTCACTATTGATAAAAAATGAGTTAAACGAGTTAACTCCTTTTTCTATTCAAATTGAATTAGTTAACTCCTTATTTTACTCAAATTAAATCTGTTAACTCCCTTTAATTTGGAAATCTTCCTTTATGACTGAACTTCACCTTTAATCCTGACCGTTGATTGAAATCGATCTCAACTATTGATGAATTTCAGGAAAGTCTATTTAAGAGACCCTCATCTCTTCATTTTGGAAGGTTGAATAAGAATTTGCATTGAATTGTTGTTGGAATTCATACTCACATTTGCTCATATTCACATACGCAGAGATCAAGTTTGACCAATAGTTGACCAGATTTAACCACGGTTGACTTGAGTTGAGTAGTTTCGAAAAGAATTTTGAAATAATTAAACGAAATTATTGAATTAAATGGAGTACTTACTTCTAATTAATTAAACAAAGTTATTTAATTAAATGAGAAGCCATTCCTAATTAATTAAATGAAGTTAAATAATTAAATGAGAAAAGTGTCTCTAATTAATTAAAGATTATTTAATTAAATAGAAAAACTAATTAGGAGAGCATATCTCATTTTATTAAATTAAATATCTCAACAAAATCTCTCTTCAGTTCAAAAAGGGAAATTTCCAGTTCACTATTAATAAAAAATGAGTTAAATCAGTTGACTCCTTTTTCCACTCAAATTGAATCAGTTAACTCCTTATTTTACTCAAATTAAATCTGTTAACTCCCTTTAATTTGGAAATGACCCTTTATGACTGAACTTCACCTTTAATCTTGACCGCTAATTGAAATCGATCTCAACTGTTGATGAATTCTAAGAATGTTTATTTAAGAGACCCTCATCTCTTCATTTTGAAAGGTTGAATGAGAATTTGCATCGAATTGTTGTTGGAATTCATACTCACATTTGCTCATATTCACATACGCAAAGATCGAGTTTGAGCAAAAGTTGACCAGATTTAACCACAGTTGACTTGAGTTGACTAATTTTGAAAAGAATTTTTAAATAATTAAACAAAATTATTTAATTAAATGGAGTACTTACTTCTAATTAATTAAACAAAGTTATTTAATTAAATGAGAAGCCATTCCTAATTAATTAAATGAAGTTATTTAATTAAATAAAAAAAGTGCCTCTAATTAATTAAGAATTATTTAATTAAATAGAAAATGTAATTATTACAGCATATCTCATTTTATTAAATTAAATATCTCAACAAAATCTCTCTTCAGTTCAAAAAGGGAAATTTCTAGTTCACTATTGATCAAAAATGAGTTAAATCAATTTACTCTTTTTTCTACTCAAATTGAATCGGTTAACTCCTTATTTTACTTAAATTAAATTTGTTAACTCCCTTTAATTTGAAAATCTCCCTTTATGACTGAACTTCACCTTTAATCTTGACCATTGATTGAAATCGATCTCAACCGTTGATGAATTCCATGAAAGTCTATTTAAGAGACCCTCATCTCTTCATTTTGAAAGGTTGAATGAGAATTTGCATTGAATTGTTGCTAGAATTCATACTCACATTTGCTCATATTTACATACGCAAAGATCAAGTTTGATCAAAAGTTGACCTGATTTAACCATGGTTGACTTGAGTTGACTAGTTTCGGAAAGAATTTTGAAATAATTAAATGAAGTTATTTAATTAAATGGAGTACTTTCTTCTAATTAATTAAAAAAAGTTATTTAATTAAATGAGAAGCAATTCCTAATTAATTAAATGAAGTTATTTAATTAAATAAGAAAATTGTCTCTAATTAATTAAAGATTATTTAATTAAATAGAAAAAATAATTATGAGAGCATATCTCATTTTATTAAATTAAATATCTCAACAAAATCTCTCTTCAGTCCAACAATCTCAGCAGTAGCAGGTACTCTCACAAGGTTACCAAGGCTCCGAGCCCAAGCAGTGGCAGTCATAGTAGGATTAGAAACTACATACCCCACAGTCACAGTCATTGCAGACTCAACAGTCTTCTAGGGGTGGATACAGTGGGTCTAGCAGGTTAGGGGGCCCACAACAGTCTAGATCATAGGATGCACGATCTTATACCCGAAGGCCATGCTACACTTGTGGTGGCATGGGTCACATATCTAGAGAGTGTTCACAGGGACAATCATCCAGTGGTCAGAGAGAGGCTTTTTCAGAGTCGACAGTTGCAGACATGGGCAGTTTCCACAGAGTTTTCGCTAGATTGAGCATCAGGGTATAGTTATTTAGGCTACAGGTGGAGTTGGTCGGCCAGTTAGCTCTAGAGACTATCCATATTATTGCCCAATAGACCCTAGCTCCTCGAGGTCGAGAGCTAGACCAAGTTAGAGTTTAGTGGGAATGTTGCGATGAGGTCACGAATTCTTGGGAGGATGCAACACAGATGTGATCTCAATACCCTTTTCTTTTGATGAATTCTAGGAGGAACTTCATGCCTAGTGGGGGAGGATGTGAGGCCTCGCCTCGACCCTTCATAGCCTTAGTTGTTATTTTATCATTTTGACACTCATGACTCGAGATGTCAAGACATTATCTGATACTTAGAACATATTATATTATTTCATGTTATGTGATGTTACTTTCAGATATATTGATGTTAATTTTGGAAACCTTGTTGTTCGTAATTCACGTATTGTACTGTGAGATGTATGTATGTATCTTCATTGTTTAGTGAATGTTAATGTTTGTAATTATGTTCTTTTAGTGTCGCTTGACACTCATAAAGTGTTTATGTGCTTCAGTGTGCTGTTTAGGGTTAGTTGTTTAACCTTTGGACCCAAGTTGGTTTAGTTGGTGTCAGTTTGCTAATTGGATTCTTAATCGAGGTTAGTCATCCCTTAATTTGAATTAGTGTTTAATCTGCAATGTTAGAGTAGTTAGATGGTCTTATTTTATTCCTATATTTTGTTTGGCTCTAAACCTCTTTCCTAAGGCTTAAAACTTGATATAATTATACCCAAAGGGTATGGCTATGAGTTAGGGGTCTTTTCCAACCCCTAAGCCCCTTTTATTCACTTTTGAGGTCACTCAAAAAGTCTCTTTTTGTCTTTGTGCGAAAATTGACCATGGTTAGCTTGAGTTACCTCACCTCATCTCCACTTAGGGTTTAACCATAGTGTAGTTTGAGTTAGGAGTTTCTATAATTGCTAGTGGGTGGGGGTATTTATTAAGCCCTTGGGTGGTTGAGTTGGAAGCCTATTTAGAGGTCCTTCTTGGACTTGTGGAGGTTGTTACCCTATCTCTACATTTAGAGAGGAGTTCTTGAAGATTGAAGCAAGGAAAGGGAAGTTCTACTCAAACTTGTTCATTGCCATTACCTCTTTGTGAAGGTTGGAATTCTCATCTCCCTTGTTCAGATTTCTTTCTAGTTTCATGCTCATGCTACATGGTTGTTGTTTCAATGTTTGTATGTTTGTGGGTATGTTGGGAAGATTTGAAAACCATGTCATTTTGGATGATTTCTTTTCATATTTTTGTTGCAATTTTGAGATTTTTTTCTTGCATGGGTGTTTTGGTATTACTCACCCTTGGAGAGGGCAGAAGTGACCAATTTTGGGAAAGGTCTATTTAGTTGGACTCCAACTAGTGTAGAGTCTCTTCTCAGGATGAGAAGAGGGAGAAAGGGTAGGGTGTTATGGGCCCCTACCTATTAGCACAAACCTTGTATGATTATGGTATGTTGAAATGGAAGAATGGAAGTTCTTGGTATATAGCCCCGATTGGGCATCTGTTTGGTGTTGTGCTCGACTTCTCCTGGTTGGAAGAATCCACCTTTCCCTAGTTTTGATTCATTGTGAATCCCATTGTGTAAACCTTGTATGATTATGCATGTTTGATTTGTTTCTTGGTCATGCTTGTTATCACCTGATTAGATTTTGTTTCCTCCTCGGTTCATAGAAATGTGTTGTAGAATTGGATATGGAACCCTTGTTGAAGGTCATGAAGGAAATTTCATTTAAGTGTTGTAATTCAGGATTGAAATCCTATGTAAATTGTATCTCAAAACTTTGTTGGATTGGCAACGAAGCCGAGTTTTCTTCTTGATTCTTTCTCGGTTGAGCCTTTGAATCAGGTTAGCCAATAAAATAATGGTTGAGTATATTTTCTCCTCATAAGATTTAATCATAATATTCAGTTGTATGGATGCTCATCAAAATAGGATGAATAATAGATAAAGGAAAAGATTATGGGAATCTCCTTGCATTGTTCTCATGTGATTTCAAAAAAAAAAAATTTGTATATATAGGTGAGAAATTAGAATCATTGATAATGTCTTGAATTGAGATATTTCAAAATTTTAATTTGTTAATGAAGAGAAATTTGATATGATGAAACTTCCAAGTTGATGTATAAGTATTGGATGAATTAGGATTCCTAATTTGAGAACTCAAATTATCTCTTCTTTTTTAAATTTCCTTATGGACAAATCATTTGGACTAAGAGATTATGGATCTCCTTGAATTTTTAAAGCATGAACACACACCTTGAATATAGTATGATTGATAAAACTTAGATTATTGGAGAGAAGGAGAAATTATAAACCTTTTTTTCATCCTTGTTAGTATATTTGTTAGGATTCATGTAATCCTTAGGGAAGAGTGTACTCTTAAGATAATATAAATATAGCAAAGTAATATGCCAACACTTAGTCTAAAATGGGCTTCAAAACAAATTGCATCTCCAGGAGTGAAAAACCTCTCTGGAAAATACATGGAGAAAAATTAAATTCCTTCTTGGACCACAGAGAATATTCTCTGTATTATTCCTTTGACTTGCAATTGAAATCTAATATTAATTCATATAAAAAGAATATAAATCAATTACCTTTGAAAATTGAAAGTAATTCAATACATGGTTGTTGTTAATCTTCAACCACAAAACTTTTGCATTAATCCTTAGAAGCTAGGAGGCAAAGCTAGCCTGGGAGCCTATGTTCTTTTCAAATTCTAAACCATTATGAAATTCAAACTCTACCCACTTAATTAAATTTTCTCTTACCTTTTTCCTCTAACCCTAAGGGCTAGGCGTGGGCAAGGTACTATATATGGTCAGCATGCCACATAAGGCACATCATGTCTTTGGAGAGAAAGTATAGTTTTTTTTTTTTTTCTTAAATTATCTTTCCTTCATTTCTCGCGACCCACCTTTTTCCCTTTCCCCATGTTTCGACTTGGGGTTTCGTCGCCTTCACTCACGCAGGGGGACGTGAAGGGGGAGACAAGGCCTGCAACGCCCAGACTTTGAGCAGCGCGCAGGTCTTGGGAAGTGGGGTGGGGCACGTTGGGTTAGGGGTGGGAAATAGTTGTTAAGGGGGGGGGGGGGGGGGGGGGGGTTAAGAGTTAAGTTAGCAGTGTTAAGGGTTAGTGGTAGGTTTAGGTTAGTTTAGGTGTGTTAGTAATGATAGTTTTTTTGTTTAAATTGTTATTTATAGATTTAAATTTTGTATTAGTATTAGTGTTAGGATTAGTTTTAGTTTAGTATAGGGATTAAGTTAATTTAATATTTAAGTTGTGAGTATATTTTATGTAGGGTTAGTATTAGAATTTGTGGTAGTTTCAATTAGATTGTAATAAGGTTTTATTTTAGCTTTAGATTAATAAGATTTTAGTTTAATGTTTTGTTTTTTTTTTGATAATATTAGCGGTATTAAAAGTATGTTAGAATATTTGTGTTACTTTAAAGTTTTTGTTTTAAAGTTAGTTATAAATTAAGTTAGTTTAGTGTTAAATTAAAATTAAATGTATTATAGTTCAAATTTTAAATTTGTTAGCATTTTTAAATATTATTGGTAATATAGTTTAGTTGCGAACATAGTTTAAATTTAGTGTTAATTAAATTTGGTAGTTGATTTGTGATTGTAATAGAATTATAACGATATGTTTAGATTTGTTATGAATTTAGTATCATGTTAAATTAATATAAATTCATAGGTTCTATCATCATTTAAATTTGTGTAACTTTAGTTCTATACAAATATGATTTTAAACTAGTTTAAATGTATGATTGATTTATATTTAGCTAGTGGTTATTTATTTGATTAAGTGTATTTAGTTAAAAAAAAAAATTAGTTTAGTGTTTGGATGAGTAATTAGGTTTATATGTCTTTCCTTAAATTTTAGTTAGTAATGATTATAAATTTAAAATGCTTAGCAAATTTTTATATATTTTCTTCCTCAGAATTTTGAGCTTAAGATGTAATGTAGAGAACCTATACTTGAAATGTTATCTCAATCATTTCAACTTAGAGCACTTTAATTAATAATTATAATTGAAAAAAAAAAAAATTTGTGTTTTTGCCCTCGTAGTTTGGGCATGACATCAAGTCAACCATGATTAAATTTTGTCGACTTTTGGTCAAACTTGATCTTTGCGTATGTGAATATGAGCAAATGTGAGTATGAATTCTAGCAACAATTCGATGCAAATTCTCATTCAACCTTTCAAAATGAAGAGATGAGGGTCTCTTAAATAGACTTTCCTGGAATTCATCAACAGTTGAGATCAATTTCAATCAGTGGTCAGGATTAAAGGTGAAGTTCTATCATAAAAGGAGATTTCCAAATTAACGGGAGTTAACAGATTTAATTTGAGTAAAATATGGACTTAACAGATTCAATTTGAGTAGAAAAAAGAGTTAACTGATTTAACTCATTTTTTATCAATAGTGAACTGGAAATTTTCCTTTTTGAACTGAAGAGAGATTTTGTTGAGATATTTGATTTAATAAAATGAGATATGCTCTCATAATAACTTTTTCTATTTAATTAAATAATCTTTAATTAATTAGAGAAACTTTTCTTATTTAATTAAATAACTTCATTTAATTAATTAGAAATGGCTTCGCTTTTAATTAAATAACTTTGTTAAATTAATTAGAAATAAGTACTCCATTGAATTAAATAATTTCATTTAATTATTTCAAAATTATTTTCGAAACTAGTCAACTCAAGTCAACCATAGTTAAATCTGGTCAACTTTTGGTCAAACTTGATCTTTGGATATGTGAATATGAGCAAATGTGAGTATGAATTTCAGCAAAAATTTGATGCAAATTCTCATTCAACCTTTCAAAATGAAGAGATGACGGTCTCTAAAATAGACTTTCCTGGAATTCATCAACGGTTGAGATTGATTTCAATCAATGGTCAGGATTAAAGGTGAAGTTCAGTCATAAAGGGAGATTTCCAAATTAAAGGGAGTTAACAGGTTTAATTTGAGTAAAATAAGGAGTTAAGTGATTCAATTTGAGTAGAAAAAGGAGTTAACTGATTTAACTCATTTTTTATCAATAGTGAACTAAAAATTTCCCTTTTTGAACTGAAGATAGATTTTGTTGAGATATTTAATTTAATAAAATGAGATATGCTCTCATAATTACTTTTTCTATTTAATTAAATAATCTTTAATTAATTAGAGACACTTTTCTTATTTAATTAAATAACTTCATTTAATTAATTTGGAATGCCTTCTCATTTAATTAAATAAATTTGTTTAATTAATTAGAAGTACTCCATTTAATTAAATAATTTCGTGTAATTATTTCACAATTCTTTTCGAAACTAGTCAACTCAAGTCAATCATGGTTAAATCTGGTCAACTTTTGGTGAAACTTGATTTTTGCGTATGTGAATATGAGCAAATGTGAGTATGAATTCCAGCAACAATTCGATACAAATTCTCATTCAACCTTTCAAAACGAAGAGATGAGGGTCTCTTAAATAGACTTTCCTAGACTTTATCAATGGTTGAGATCGATTTCAATCAACGGTCAGTATTAAAGGTGAAGTTTAGTCATAAAGGGAGATTTCCAAATTAAAAGGAGTTAACAAATTTAATTTGAGTAAAATAAGGAGTTAACTGATTCAATTTGAGTAGAAAAAGGAGTTAACTAATTTAACTCATTTTTTATCAATACTAAACTGAAAATTTCCCTTTTTGAACTAAAGAGTGATTTTTTTAAAATATTTAATTTAATAAAATGAGATATGCTCTCGTAATTACTTTTTCTATTTAATTAAATAATCTTTAATTAATTAAAGACACTTTTCTTATTTAATTAAATAACTTCATTTAATTAATTAGGAATGGCTTCTCATTTAATTAAATAACTTTGTTTAATTAAGTAGAAGCAAATACTCCATTTAATTAAATAATTTCATTTAATTATTTCAAAATTCTTTTCAAAACTAGTCAACTCATGTCAACTATGGTTAAATCTGGTTAACTTTTGGTCAAACTTGATCTTTGCGTATGTGAATAAGAGGAAATGTGAGTATAAATTCTAGCAACAATTCGATACAAATTCTCATTCAAGGTTTCAAAATGAAGAGATGAGGGTCTCTTAAATAGACTTTCTTGGAATTCATCAACGGTTGAGATCGATTTCAATCAATGGTCAAGATTAAAGGTGAAGTTCAGTCATAAAGGGAGATTTCCAAATTAAAGGGAGTTAAGAAATTTAATTTGAGTAAAATAAGGAGTTAACTGATACAATTTGAGTAGAAAAAGGAGTTAACTGATATAACTCATTTTTGATCAATAGTGAACTAAAAATTTACATTTTTGAACTAAGGAGAGATTTTTTTGAGATATTTGATTTAGTAAATGAGATATGCTCTCATAATTACTTTTTCTATTTAATTAAATAATCTTTAATTAATTAGAGACAATTTTCTTATTTAATTAAATAACTTCATTTAATTAATTAGGAATGGCTTCTGATTTCATTAAATAACTTTGTTTAATTAATTAGAAGTAAGTACTCCATTTAATTAAATAATTTCATTTAATTATTTTAAAATTCTTTTCAAAATTAGTCAACTCAAGTCAACCGTGGTTAAATCTAGTCAACTTTTTATCAAACTTGATCTTTGTGTATGTGAATATGAGCAATTGTGAGTATGAATTACAGCAACAATTCGATGCAAATTCTCATTCAACCTTTCAAAATGAAGAGATGAGGGTCTCTTAAATAGACTTTTCTAGAATTCATCAATGGTTGAGATCGATTTCAATCAACAGTCAGGATTAAAGGTCAAGTTCAGTCATAAAAGGAGATTTCCAAATTAAAGGGAGTTAACGGATTTAATTTGAGTAAAATAAGGAGTTAACTGTTTCAATTTGAGTAGAAAAAGGAGTCAACTGATTTAACTCATTTTTTATCAATAGTGAACTAGAAATTTCCTTTTTTGAACTGAAGAGAAATTTTGTTGAGATATTTAATTTAGTAAAATGAGATATGCTCTCATAATTCCTTTTTCCATTTAATTCAATAATCTTTAATTAATTAGAGACACTTTTCTTATTTATTTAAATAACTTAATTTAATTAATTAGGAATGGCTTCTCATTTAATTAAATACCTTTCTTTAATTAATTAGGACTTAGTGCTCCATTTAATTAAATAATTTCGTTTAATTATTTCATAATTCTTTTCGAAACTAGTCAACTCAAGTCAATCATGGTTAAATCTAGTCAACTTTTGGTCAAACTTGATCTTTGCATATGTGAATATGAGCAAATGTGAGTATGAATTCTAGCAACAATTTGATGCAAATTTTCATTCAACATTTCAAAATGAAGAGATGAGGTTCTCTTAAATAGACTTTCTTGAAATTCATCAACAATTGAGATCGATTTCAATCAGCGGTCAGGATTAAACGTGAAGTTCAGTCATAAAGGGTGATTTCCAAATTAAAGGAAGTTAACAGATTTAATTTGAGTAAAATAAGGAGTTAACTGATTCAATTTGAGTAGAAAAAGGAGTTAACTAATTTAACTCATTTTTTATCAATAGTGAACTGGAAATTTCCTTTTTTAAACTGAAGAGAGATTTTGTTGAGATATTTAATTTAATAAAATGAGATATGCTCTCATAATTACTTTTTCTATTTAATTAAATAATCTTTAATTAATTAAAGACACTTTTCTTATTTAATTGTATAACTTCATTTGATTAATTAGGAATAGCTTCGTATTTAGTTAAATAACTTTGTTTAATTAATTAGAAGTAAGTACTCCATTTAATTAAATCATTTCATTTAATTATTTCAAAATTCTTTTCAAAACTAGTAAACTCAAGTCAACCGTGGTTAAATCTGGTCAACTTTCAGTCAAACTTGATCTTTGCATATGTGAATATGAATTCCAGCAACAATTCGATGCAAATTATCATTCAACCTTTCAAAATGAAGAGATGAGGGTCTCTTAAATAGACTTTCCTAGAATTCATCAACGGTTGAGATTAATTTCAATTAGAGGTCAGTATTAAAGGTGAAGTTCAGTCATAAAGGGAGATTTCCAAACTAAAAGGAGTTAACAGATTTAATTTGAGTAAAATAAGGAGTTAACTGATTCAATTTGAGTAGAAAAAGGAGTTAACTGATTTAACTCATTTTAGATCAATAGTAAACTAAAAATTTCCCTTTTTGAACTGAAGAGAGATTTTGTTGAGATATTTAATTTACTAAAATGAGATATGCTCTCATAGTTACTTTTTCTATTTAATTAAATAATCTTTAATTAATTAGAGACACTTTTCTTATTTAATTAAATAACTTCATTTAATTAATTAGGAATGGCTTCTCATTTAATTAAATGACTTTGTTTAATTAATTAGAAGTAAGTACTCCATTTAATTAAATAATTTCGTTTAATTATTTCAAAAAAAATTTCGAAACTAGTCAACTCAAGTCAACCGTGGTTAAATCTGGTCAACTTTTGGTCAAACTTGATCTTTGCGTATGTGAATATGAGTAAATGTGAGTATGAATTCCAACAACAATTCGATGCAAATTCTCATTCAACCTTTTAAAATGAAGAGATGAGGGTCTCTTAAATAGACTTTCTTGGAATTCATCAACGGTTGAGATCAATTTCAATCAACGGTCAGGATTAAAGGTGAAGTTCAGTCATCAAAGGAGATTTCCAAATTAAAGGGAGCTAACAGATTTAATTTGAGTAAAATAAGGAGTTAACTTATTCAATTTGAGTAGAAAAGGAGTTAAGTGATTTAACTCATTTTTGGTCAATAGTGAACTGAAAATTTCTTTTTTTGTATTGAAGACAGATTTTGTTGAGATATTTAATTTGATAAAATGAGATATGCTCTCATAATTACTTTTTCTATTTAATTAAATAATATTTAATTAATTAGAGACACTTTTCTTATTTAATTAAATAACTTCATTTAATTAATTAGGAATGGCTTCTCATTTAATTAAATAACTTTGTTTAATTAATTAGATGTAAGTACTCCATTTAATTAAATAATTTCATTTCATTATTTCAAAATTCTTTTCGAAATAAGTCAACTCAAGTCAACCGTGGTTAAATCTGGTCAACTTTTGGTCAAACTTGATCTTTGCGTATGTGAATATGAGCAAATGTGAATATGAATTGCAACAACAATTCGATGCAAATTCTCATTCAACCTTTCAAAATGAAGAGATGAGGGTCTCTTAAATTGTAATACCCCACCAAGGGATCCAAAGAATTAATCTAGGGTTTCACTAAGTTTAGAAACAATTTTTTTTTTTTTTCCCATGAAAGTAACTATCACATAAAACTTATGCACAATAACGGAAGCAATTACATTGTCCATCTGAAAGTAAACATAACATAAATAATAGATTACATTCTTTAAGATCCCTTAACGTTGAATTACATACATGAATCTATCTAGTGCAACATCCGCATGAAATAATAATGATAAATTCAATGTTTATACATTACATTTGAAATACTTAATCATCCATTGTACATGCCACAGGGTATGACAAGCTCAAAAATATACATACATAGAATAAGGTACATCATCCTATTCTAATCTATGATACATCAAAGTAGAGATAATCACATGATACAACATCATAGAAAACATATACATCCATCATAAAGATCAAACAAAATAAACTAAGTGCACTACATATAAATATAACAAAATTCGATTGATATAATTCATGCACTACATATATAAACTGAGGCATTCAATTTAATAACCACTTTTTAAAAAACAAAAGCCACCAGCGTTGGCAGTGGCCATGCGACCCTGCCTGCCGTCACAAGGCCTGCGATTGCAAGTACGGTGTGCAGGCTTCATATCATTTACATGGGGTACGGGGGGGTACGCCCCTCCCATATATATTTTTAATTGCGGTTTTCAATAACGTTTGAAATAAATGTTTTGTCATTCAATTTAATAAAAAAATTTATAAACATTTTACAAAAAAATGAAATTCGACATTTGAACTTGCAATAAATATAATTATATATATATATATATATATGCATATATGTATATATGTATATATATATATTTAAATGTATATATATATGTGTGTGTGTGTGTGTGTGTGTGTGTGTGTGTGTGTGCAAAATTTTTATAAACATATATATTTGGATATGGATTAAAAATGCAGACATAAAATCATATATATATATATATATATATTTCACAAAGAATATATATATATACAATTCTAAAATAGTTACTCTTTAAATTTTCTCAATAACTTTCTAATGGATTTGGCTATAATTTAAACCCTAGCCCTATTTTCCTTTCAGATCTATGCATATAGAATTTTCAAATAAATTTAATTGCCCATATTGAGAAAGCATAAAAATATGAAATTCCTCAAAAGACATATGGAAGACACGAAGAAGACAGGGAATGCAAGATGTGAAAATAGCATAAGTAAAATCACAAGAATCTACCCAGATTCTGATGCTAAATTGTTCTTCTTCAGAAAACCCATAGAGCAAGCTCCCTTCTTCGGAATTTTTGAATCCTCCAATGCTCCAATTGCACTCCAATCCTATGTCTAAGCTTCTATGAATGCCTGAATATAAAGAGCTTTCAGGAAACCTCTAGAATGCTTCTAGAAACAGCTAGAAGGTGTCACCAACTAAGCATGGGTCTTTTTCAACTTTTTTGATGAGCCATAGGGTTGTAGACACCATGTGCTTAATTAATGCACTAACCCCCATGTTGTTGACACATGAGAAATAGAAAAGTGCGTTAACTCCCATGCAAGCTTATAACTCCAATTCACTTTTTATATAATTTCTATTTAAATATTTATAACTTTCATTTTAACTTTTATAACTTTTATTAGTATTATTTATTTATTACTTTATTATTATTATTTTATTATTATTATTAATTTTAATTTCTATTTTTTTAAATTTAATTCATTTTTCCTCAATAATTTACATTTAATTAATTACAATCAAAATATCAAAGATCATGATATTTTATTAATTTTCTCCAAAATAATTAATTTATTAATTAAATCTATTTATTAAGACTTAATTAATAGAAAATTCACCATAGACCTCCAAGATAAAATATGAAAACCCATCATAGAGAAAATCACTCAAAATAAGTCTAAAGGGTTAAAAATCATGAATCATGTCATCCGACACATTCGGTGGGTAAAATATTCAGATACTTGTCCTACCTCACTAGGACAATTGGCTTTAAGGTTTGGGATTTGGACTTGAGAATTTATCTCCCTTCTCTTATCATTGAGATAGTATAATAGGGTACGCTCATCCTGGCAATTCAGGGAAGTTGATACCCGATACCTGCAACTTACAGAAAAAACCATGCATGTACATACAATATCTATATAATGCTAAGCTAAACAGACAATGGCAGGAAGTGGTGCATCGTGTAGATCTCGACTAAGCAGGTGACTATGACTCCCTTCCTTAACCACATCAAAAACACCATACAATATGAAAACACGCACACCATACACATGCAAGTATGGGGTAAGTATCCATAATAAAACACATGAGATAATATACCATCTAACTAGTCATCATTAATAACTGAAGACAATGTAATGATCATCATACATACATGAAATGTAAAGTCTAAATGATCTCATCATATATCAACTGAATTCATATCATAATATCTGATAGTGTCAAAACAATACCACTAAACCTTCAACATAAAACTAGTCCATCAAAGTCTGATAATAACAACAACAATAAGTCTAGAAAAGATGTGAACGAGGGTAGGCACTACATCCACCCCCCTTGGGTTAGGCTTACTCCTAGGAGCCTACAAACAAGTAGCGATATAACTCCCTCAATCTAGCTGCATCCTCTCAAGTAGCTGAAGAATCATCAGTAGGGTCCCATTGGACCCTTACTTGCTCGATGGTTCGACCCCTGAGGGTCAACCCCCGCTGCTCCAGAATATGAACTGGCTCCAAAGCCAGCTGCCCGTCTTCTACCTGCAATGCATTCCAATCAAGAACATGCACAATATTAGGAATATACTGCCTAAGCACTGAAACATGGAAAACATCATGAATGCAAGCTAGGCTGGGCGGTAGAGCAAGACGGTAAGCAACCGGGCCATTCCTCTCTAAAATCTCGAATGGTCCCACAAAATGAGGTGCTAGCTTAGAACCCTTTCCATATCAGATCGGACTCTTTCGCGACCGCACTCTCAAGAAAACCTTATCTCCCACAGCAAACTGCTTATCAATCCTACGAGCATCGGCATAATTCTTCTGCCTATCCTGTGCCGTAGTCAAGTGCTCACGGATACACACTACCTATTGCTCCATATCACAAAGCATCTCAGGACCCAACAGGATGCGATCCTCAAGACTGTCCCAACTCAATGGTGTATGAAAAGGATGTCCATATAATGCCTGAAATGGTGCCATACCAATAGAACTATGATACCCATTATTGTAAGCAAACTCCACTAGGTAGAGATAATCCTCCCAATGTGTCTGCCTATCCATCACTTACATCTGCAACATATCCTCCAAAACTTGATTCACCCTCTTTGTCTGACCATCAGTCTCTCAATGATATGCCAAACTGAAGTTTAACTGTACTCCAAGCTCATGCTGCAGCGATGTCCAGAATGCAGATGTGAATACAAGATCTTTGTCAGATATGATCTTTCTAGGAATACCATGTAACTTCACAATATCATGCATGAAGACATTAGCTACAAAAGCTGATGTGTAGGAAGACCTAATCGATGAAAAATGCCCCACCTTAGTCAACCGATCAACGGTGACCATGATAGTATCATGACGCTAAACTGTCATAGGTAATCCCACAATAAAATCCATGGAGATGATATCCCAATTCCAAGAAGAAATGAGATTAGGCTACAAAAGTCCAGTCGGGTGCTGATGTTTTGCCTTAACTCTCTGACACTCAAGGCACCTAGCCACAAAATCAGAAATATCTCGCTTCATCCCAGACCAAAAGAACAAATGTCTCAAATCAGCATGCATCTTCTTGACACCTGGATGTGCTAAGTAAGGTGTATGATGGGCTTCTGCTAGAATCAAGGTGCAAAGCTCATCCAAAAAAGGCACATAAATCCTCCCCAAATGTATCAAAAGGCCATCTAATTCTCGAACATAACCTACAAATCTACCTTCCAAAGGCCTTCGTGAATCAATCTCTCTACACACTTCCTGATACCAAGAATCTATAGGAAGTGCCTGAAGAATCCGACTCCTCAAATCCACACTAAGAGTCATCAATGATACCACATGTCTCCTACGACTCAAAGCATCTGCCACCACATTCTCCTTACCCTGAATGTAGTTAACCTCAAAAGCATACTCGCGTAGAAACTCCATCCATCACCTCTGGTGAGCATTCAAATTAGGCTAAGTAAAAATATACTAAAGACTACGATGATCACTGTGTAGCTCAAATCTGTGCCCCAACAAGAAATGTCTCCACCTTGTCAAAGCATGAACTACTGCTGCTAACTCAAGATCATGTGTAGGATAATTTAACTCATGATCCTTGAGCTTGCGTGATTCATACAAAATAACCCTTCCATTCTACATCAATACTGCCCAAATCCCTTCAAGAGAAGCATCTGTACATAACATGAAATCACCTTCTGGATCCGGTACAGCTAGAATCGGTGCACTAGTCAAAAGCTCCTTGAGCTTCTGAAAAGCTTCCTCACATTTCTCTATCCACACAAACTTCTTTCCTTTCCTTTGAAGAGAAGTGATAGGATGTGCTATCCTAGAGAATTTTTGGACAAATCTATGATAATAATCGGCTAAACCCATGAAACTACAAATTTTTGACACATTAGTCGGTATAGGCCATTCTATTATCGCCTGAATCCTTGCAAGATCCACTGAAATACCATCACCTAAAATAACATGCCCTAAATACTGAATCTCTGATTTGAAGAATTCACACTTAGCTGCATTGGCATAAAGCTGATTGTCTCTCAAACATTGCAAAACCAACCGCAGGTGTTCCTCATGCTCTTTTTGAGTCTTAGAATATATCAATATATCATCAAGAAACACAAGTACAAACCTATCTAGATATGATCGAAAAACACCATTTGTCAAACTCATAAAAATTGATGGAGCATTAGTCAATCCAAAAGGTACTACTATGAACTCATAATGCCCATAGCGAGTTTGAAAAGCAGTCTTGTGAATATTTGCTTCCTTAATACGAAGCTAGTGGTATCTTGACTTAAGATCAATCTTGGAGAATACTGTAGCTCCCTTGATCTGATTGAAGAAGTTATCAATCCTAGGCAAAGGATACATATTCTTAATAGTCACCTTATTCAATTGTCTATAATCAATACAAAGGCGCAAAGAACCATCTTTCTTCTTCACAAAGAGCACTGGAGCTCCCCATGGTGATACACTAGGTTGAATGCTCCCTTTGGCTAGAAGTTCCTCTAGCTGAAGACGCAGCTCACCCAATTCCTAAGTAGTAATGCAATAAGGAGCTTTAGAGATAGGCTCCGCTCTAAGAATCAAATCAATACTAAAGTCAAAGTCCCTCTTTGGAGGCATACTTGGAATCTCACTTGGAAAAACATCTGTGTACTCCTGCAAAATCGGGTGATCAAAAGTCTTCCTCACAGGATCTTCCTCATCAAGATCATTCACCATAACAATAAATATCTGACATCCCTTACGGAAAATTTGCTTCAATTGCATAACAAAAATCATCCGTAGAGATATAGGCCTCGATATCCCAACTATCTGTACATCATTCCCTTGGTCATCTTGGCACATAATAATCTTCTTCCTGCAATCTATACTGGCTTTATGAGATCCAAGCCAGTCCATGCCTAAAACCACATCATAGGAACCAAGGGGTATGACTCAAAGATCCACTATCGTATCAAAGCTTCCTAAGCTAAGCCCACACTTATGAACTACAGAATCTGTGGAGACCTTAGTGCCTGAGGCTAGTTCCACTTGCCAACCACGATCTTGCTTCACCGCATCCAGCTTACACTTAGAAACTATAGATGGTGAAATAAATGAATCTATAGCTCCTGAATCAAACAATACTGAAAGAGATATACCTCTAATAGCTCCTGTGGTCTCAATCACTGTTCCTTGATGATCTGCTTGACGCTGATCAACTGCTGCAAAAACTCTATGAGCTCTACCTGCATCACCAATTGTAGGCTCTGAAATGGTAGGTCTAAGTCCTAAAAATAGAGGTGCTCACTGAGGACACTGAGCTGCATAATGTCCAATCTGAACACATGAAAAACATTATGTATTTCTGCGAGAACCTCTTCCCATAGGTGGTACATTAGATTGCTGGTGACTGTTCCTGCTCACAAAAGACTGGCTACTCTGAGCTGGCTGATTGGACTGATTCTGTCTATTGTGTTGAGCATTGCAGCTGTTCTTGGTGTTAGAACCTTTGCCACCGCCTTGAGCTTGAGAATTTGAGCCCTTCTATTTCTGTGTTTGTTGAGACAGCTACTGATACTGTTTCCCCTTAGAGAAAGAAAACTTCTTATTACCACCTAAATTGTAGTTTCTTTTAGATCTTGATGCTATTGGCGCTCCTACAAAACCACCTTGACCAAGGTTGACACTTTTCTCAACAAGGATAGCTCGATGCACTACATCCTTGAGGGTTTTTGGCTCAAATACCTTAACTCCCCCAATAATACGGTTATTCAAACCCCTAATAAAATGTTGTGTCAACTGAGCTGAATTTTCACTGAACCCTAAAAAAGGCATGAGCTCATAAAACTTATGCTCATACTCAGTCACTGACAAAGTGTACTATCTGAGATTATGAAATTCATCAGCCCTTTGTTGTTTCTATTCCTCTAGTAGGAATCATTCACAAAAACTCTCTAGGAATAATTCCCATGTGACACTGCTCATATCGATTCCCAACTTCTTCTCCTCTATCATCCACCAAGTGGCCCCAAAATTCTCTAGATTAGTGATCGCAAACCTTGCCTTAACATTTTTGTCGAACTCCTGCATGGAAAAAATCCTATCGAGAGAAATAAGCCACTACTCGGCCACATAACCAGAACCTTGCCCATTGAAAGGCTTAACCTTGGATCTTGAAAGATCCTTCATCTGAGTGGACATAATGGACCTCTGACGTTCCTTTCGAGGACTTCTAGATCTGGGTCTATGCTCTTGTTCTCTCTGATGCACTTTAGGCTATTCTTAAATAGGAGGTAGATGTTCTAGAATAGTCCATATCATCTATCTCAAACTAACCTCTTCAGAATCAGCTTGGTCCTCTCTACGACTCTCTTTCGAATGCCTACAAAAGTGCTCTTCCCTGCTCTCTACACGAGTCGATCTCTCATGGGCAGACTCATGGGCACTGATAGTTCTGCCACAACCACAGCCTCTTCCATGGCCTCTACCATGGCCTCTAACAGAAGACCTAGTCCCAAATACCATCCTACAATAGTACAAAGTACTATTAAAATCACATGTTGCCATAGACTATGATCAGTTCTATGTTTAGGTTTAAGTAAAATTTCCAATTTTGAAAACTAAGTGTTGAAGTATGAAAAATATACAAGTAACAGTTCAAGTTCTATTTTAGTTCACCTAGTTTAAAATTGAACAGATTCACTTGACAGTTCAAAGTTCTAGTTGTTCCAAAATACCCAGAGCTCCCAATGTAGAAACTCGGGCTCTGATACCAAATGTAATGCCCCGCCAAGGGATCCAAAGAATTAACCTAGAGTTTCACTAAGTTTAGAAACAAATTTTTTTTTTTCCCATGAAAGTAAATATCACATAATATTTATGCACAATAAGGAAGAAATTACATTGTCCATCTAAAAGTAAACATAACATAAATAACAGATTACATTATTTAAGATCCCTTAATGTTGAATTACATACATGAATCCATCTAGTACAACATCCGCATGAAATAATAATGATAAGTACAATGTTTATACATTACATTTCAAATACTTAACTATCCACTGTACATGCCACAGGGTATGACAAGCTAAAAAATATACATACATAGAATAAGGTACATCATCCTATTCTAATCCATGATACATCAAAGTAGAGATAATCACATGATAAAACATCATAGAAAACATATACATCTATCATAAAGATCAAACAAAAAAAACTAAGTGCACGGTTCCTCCCAACCGTCAATAGCATCATTAGACCATCGTGGATCCTAGCCATCCCTCCGTGCGTAACATTCCAAATCACCGAAGAGATCATCGGTATTACATAGTAGGAATCTCACTCCTAATATATACAACATCATATATAAAAGTAATCTAACATGTAAAGTAAAGTATAAGATAACATCATCTAACATATGCTAAACATCAATAAAAAAGGATACATATCCACCATCATGAAGGACGCAATAGCCATGATGTCTCAATGAATCTCAAAATGATAAGAGTGGAAAATACACTACCACCTGATCGCGTGGTACCTAAGTGGTCCACTCCCACTAATACATTTGGTACCAAATGTATTAGTGTCCCATCGTGCTAAGGAGATAATCTCAAGTCCCAAACAAGCTATCAAAATCACATAGCACATATCTCTATAAGTCCAAGAATCTTAAAAGTATACTAACTCAAAAGTTCCAAACACAAAATCTAAGAATCTAAACCCAGAGGCACACAATGACATGTAGGAACTTACTATGCAAGTGGGAAAGTGTCATCGCAATTATCACATACAAGTTACCTTGGCAGTTAGCTAAACTCCACGGGTCCACATTGATTTCATGCGGCCACTAGTATCCTCTCATATTGACGAGGCATACTACGGAATGCAAGGTCGCAACCATGTGTCTAACTACTCCCATCCTAGCCTGTACAAGCGCTCAAGGCATGGGCGAGAAAAAATCACTTATCTTTTTAGGTTCATTCAGTTAGTATTAGGTGAGAATGTTATCACTTATCAATCCAACTTACAATGAGTTACCCTGGCAGACTCTTAGTGCCCCGACCCCCATTGCAAGCCACTTTCTATCACTACATGCAGATGTCCTACCCTAATGCTCATGGAATCATAAATCTCATAATCACAAAAGATAATCCATAATAAAATCATCAAATATGCATAAAAGCATCAAATCTCCATGAGAAAACATCCATAAAAAATCATGAACACAACAGCTCTCTATTAGCAACTGAAGTTTCACTGATAATCAAATATCCAATGGTTCTCAATAACCAAAATATATATCTCAATCATACTGATCGAAGACTCCAAAAATGGTTGAGTCAAACATGTCACAATATGACATCATCAAGAATAAATCCATATCTCAGTCCCATCATGGGGACTAGAAAATAATCAAGGATAACTGATCGATGACCAAAATAATGGTTAGGTAAGGAATCTCATACACAAGAATCTCAACTATAACAATTAGTAATCACAACCAATACATAGAGCATTCCATCACAAACCATGGTTGGGTTTATAAAGATCGAGATTAAAACATCATCATGACATCACAATCACCATAACCCCCAAGCCTCTGGTAGACGTCCTATACTGGTCAACACTAGTCAACCCAAAACCCAAAACAATAGCATAAAGAATACACAATGTAAACACATGTTTTGATTTTGCTAAGTTTTCAAATTTGAATTTAAAAGTCTCAGTTTACGTTTTTCCAAATTATATTAAGTGGAGAAATTTCATGTTTTTCCTAACCCGTGTATTTGGTTGATAGATAAAAGTTTCTCCCCAAAACTATTAGACTCAATTTTCTAATTGATCTAATAATATTTTGTTTATATAACATTGTTTAAAAATTGACACTCTCAATGAATCAAAACTTCGATTATATATTCTAATAACTAATCTTAATTAAACTGAGTTTAATCAAATTAATTATTAATATCTCTTCATAATTGACAAGCTCAATATCAATATTTTAAATCATTAAAAGAGTGATCCATTAGTTTAGAAATTTATAATATTCATTTATAATTAATTATATATACATATATACTTATATACATACATACATACATATATATATACATACATACATAGATCAACCTCTATCATAAATAACACAATCTTTAACATTGTAAAACCGAATTATAACAAAATTTGATTGATATAATTCATGCGCTACATATATAAATGGAGGCATTCAATTTAATAACCTCTTTTTAAGAAACAAAAGCCACCACCATTGGCAGTGGCCGTGCGAACCTAGCTGCCATCGTAGGGCTTGGGACGGCTGTCCTAGCACCTACGACTGCAAGTACGGTGCGCAGGCTTCATATCATTTACATGGGGTACGGGGGGTACGCCCCTCCCATATATATTTTTAATTGCAGTTTTCAATAACGTTTGAAATAAATGTTTTGTCATTTGATTTAATATAAAAATTTATAAACGTTTTACAGAAAAATGAAATTCGACATTCGAACTTGCAATAAATATAATTATATATATATATATATATGTATATATATATTTAAATGTGTATATATATATGTGTGTGTGTGTGTGTATATATATATATATATATATGCAAAAATTTTATAAACATATATATTTGGATATGCATTAAAAATGCAGAACTAAAATCATATATATATATATATATTTTTCACAAAGAATATATATATATATATATACGATTCTAAAATATTTACTCTTTAAATTTTCTCAATAACTTTCTAATGGATTTGGCTATAATTTAAACCCTAGCCTTGTTTTCCTTTCAGATCTATGCATATAGAATTCTCAAATAGATTTAATTGCCCATATTGAGAAAGCATAAAAATATGAAATTCCTCAAAAGACATATGGAAGACACGAAGAAGACAGGAATGCAAGATGCGGAAATACCATAAGTAAAATCACAAGAATCTACTCGAATTCTGATGCTAAATTGCTCTTCCTCAGAAAACCCATAGAGCAAGCTCCCTTCTTCAGAATTCTCGAATCCTCCAATGCTCCAATTGCACTCCAATGCTATGTCTAAGCTTCTATGAATGTCGAAATATAAAGAGCTTTCAAGAAACCTCTAGAATGCTTTTAGAAACAACTAGAAGGTGTCACCAACTAAGCATGGGTCTTTTTCAACTTTTTTGCTGAGCCATAAGGTTGTAGACACCATGTGCTTAATTAATGCACTAACCCCCATGTTGTTGACACGTGAGAATTAGAAAAGTGCGTTAACTGCCATGCAAGCTTATAACTCCAATTCAATTTTTATATAATTTCTATTTAATATTTATAACTTTCATTTTAACTTTTATAACTTTTATTATTATTATTTATTTATTACTTTATTATTATTAATAATTTTAATTTCTAATTTTCTTTTATTTAATTCATTTTTTCTCAATAGTTCACATTTAATTAATTACAATCAAAATATCAAAGATCATGATATTTTATTAATTTTCTCCAAAATAATTAATTTATTAATTAAATCTATTAATTAAGACTTAATTAATAGAAAATTCACCATAGACCTCCAAAATAAAATATGAAAACCCATCATAGAGAAAATCACTCAAAATAAGTCTAAAAGGTTAAAAATCACAAATCATGTCATCCGACACATTTGATGGGTAAAATATTCAGATAGTTGTCCTACCTCACTAGGACAATTGGCTTTAAGGTTTGGGATTTGGACTTGAGAATTTATCTCCCTTCTCTTATCATTGAGATAGTATAATAGGGTACGCTCATCCTAGCAATTCAGGGAAGTTGATACCCGATACCTGCAACTTACAGAAAAAACCATGCATGTACATACAATATCTATATAATGCTAAGCTAAACAGACAATGGCAGGAAGTGGTGCATCGTGTAGATCCCGACTAAGCAGGTGACTATGACTCCCTTCCTTAACCACATCAGAAACACCATACAATATGAAAACACGCACACCATACACATGCAAGTATGGGGTAAGTATCCATAATAAAACACATGAGATAATATACTATCTAACTAGTCATCATTAATAACTGAAGACAATGTAATGATCATCATACATACATAAAATGTAAAGTCTAAATGATCTCGTCATATATCAACTGAATCCATATCATAATATCTGATAGTGTCAAAACAATACCACTAAACCATCAACATAAAACTAGTCCATCAAAGTCTGATAATAACAACAACAATAAGTCTAGAAAAGATGTGAACAAGGGTAGGAACTACATAAATAGACTTTTTTGAAATTCATCAACGGTTGAGATCGATTTCAATCAACGGTCAGGATTAAAGGTGAAGTTCAGTCATAAAAGGAGATTTTCAAATTAAAGAGAGTTAACAGATTTAATTTGAGTAAAATAAGGAGCTAATTGATTCAATTTGAGTAGAAAAAGGAGTTAACTGATTTAACTCATTTATGATCAATAGTGAACTGAAAATTTCCCATTTCGAACTAAAGAGAGATTTGGTTGAGATATTTAATTTAATAAAATGAGATACACTCTCATAATTACTTTTTCTGTTTAACTAAATAATCTTTAATTAATTAGAGACATTTTTCTTATTTAATTAAATAACTTCATTTAATTAATAAGGAATGGCTTCTCATTTAATTAAATAACTTTTTTTAATTAATTAGAAGTAAGTACTCCATTTAATTAAATAATTTCGTTTAATTATTTCAAAATTCTTTTCGAAACTAGTCAACCCAAGTCAACCATGGTTAAATATGGTCAACTTTTGGTCAAACTTGATCTTTACGTATGTGAATATGAGCAAATGTGGGTATGAATTCCAGCAACAATTCGATGCAAATTCTCATTCAACCTTTCAAAATGAAGAGATGAGGGTCTCTTAAATAGACTTTCCTGGAATTCATCAACGGTCAGGATTAAAGGTGAAGTTCAATCATAATGGGAGATTTTCAAATTAAAGGGAGTTATCAAATTTAATTTGAGTAAAAAAAGGAGTTAAACGATTCAATTTGAGTAGAAAAAGAAGTTAACTGATTTAACTCATTTTTTATCAATAGCGAACTGGAAATTTCCCTTTTTGAACTAAAGAGAGATTTTGTTGAGATATTTAATTTCATAAAATGAGATATGATCACATAATTACTTTTTCTATTTAATTAAATAATCTTTAATTAATTAGAGACACTTTTCTCATTTAATTAAATAACTTCATTTAATTAATTAGGAATGGCTTCTCATTTAATTAAATAACTTTGTTTAATTAATTAGAAGTAAGTACTCCATTTAATTAAATAATTTCGTTTAATTATTTCAAAATTCTTTTCGAAACTCGTCAACTCAAGTCAACTGTGGTTAAATCTGGTCAACTTTTGCTCAAACTTTTTTCTTTGCGTATGTGAATATAAGCAAATGTGAGTATGAATTCCAACAAAAATTCAATGCAAATTCTCATTCAACCTTTCAAAATGAAGAGATGAGGGGCTCTTAAATTGACTTTACTAGAATTCATCAACGGTTAAGATCTATTTCAATCAACGGTAAGGATTAATAGTGAAGTTCAGTCATCAAGGGAGATTTCCAAATTAAAGGGAGTTAACAAATTTAATTTGAATAAAATAAGGACTTAACTGATTAAATTTGAGTAGAAAAAGGAGTTAACTGATTTAACTCATTTTTTATCAATAATGAACTGAAAATTTCCCTTTTTGAACCGAAGAGAGATTTTGTTGAGATATTTAATTTAATAAAATGAGATATGCTTTTATAATTACTTTTTCTATTTAATTAAATAATCTTTATTTAATTTGACACACCTTTCATATTTAATTAAATAACTTCATTTAATTAATTAGGAATAGCTTCTCATTTAATTAAATAACTTTGTTTAATTAATTAGAAGTAAGTACTCCATTTAATTAAATAATTTTGTTTAATTATTTCAAAATTCTTTTCAAAAATAGTCAACTCAAGTCAACCGTGGTTAAATATGGTCAAATTTTGGTCAAAATTGATCTATGCATATGTGAATATGAGAAAATGTGAGTACAAATTCCAGCAACAATTCGATGCAAATTCTCACTCAACCTTTCAAAATGAAGAGATGAGGGTCTCTTAAATAGACTTTCTTGGAATTCATCAATGGTTGAGATCGATTTCAATCAACGATCATGATTAAAAGTGAAGTTCAGTCATAAAGGGAGATTTCCAAATTAAAGGGAGTTAACAGATTTAATTTGAGTAAAATAAGGAGTTAACTTATTCAATTTGAGTAGAAAAAGGAGTTAACTGATTTAACTCATTTCTGATCAATAGTGAAATGGAAATTTCCCTTTTTTAACTCAAGAGAGATTTTTTTGAGATATTTAATTTAATAAAATGAGATATGGTCTCATAATTACTTTTTCTATTTAATTAAATAATCTTTAATTAGTTAGAGACACTTTTCTGATTTAATTAAATAACTTCATTTAATTAATTAGGAATGGCTTCTATTTAATTAAATAATTTTGTTTAATTATTTCAAAATTCTTTTCAAAACTAGTCAACTCAAGTCAAGCGTGGTTAAATCTGGTCAACTTTTGGTCAAACTTGATCTTTGCGTATGTGAATATGAGCAAATGTGAGTATGAATTCCAGCAACAATTCGATGCAAATTCTCATTTAACCTTTCAAAATGAAGGGATGAGGGTCTCTTAAATAGATTTTCCTGGAATTCATCAACGGTTGAGATCGATTTCAATCAACGGTAAGGATTAAAAGTGAAGTTCAGTCATAAAGGAAGATTTCTAAATTAAATGGAGTTAACAGATTTAAGTCATTTTTTATCAATAGTGAATTGGAAATTTCCCTTTTTGAATAGAAGAGAGATTTTGTTGAGATATTTAATTTAATAAAATGAGATATGCTCTCATAATTACTTTTTCTATTTAACTAAATAATATTTAATTAATTAGGGACACTTTTCTTATTTAATTAAATAATTTCATTTAATTAATTAGGATTGGCTTCTCATTTAATTAAATAACTTTGTTTAATTAATTAGAAAGTAAGTACTCCATTTAATTAAATAATTTTATTTAATTATTTCAAAATTCTTTTCGAAACTAGTCATCTCAAGTCAAACGTAGTTAAATCTGGTCAAATTTTGGTCAAACTTGATCTTTGCGTATGTGAATATGAGCAAATGTGAGTATGAATTCTAGCAACAATTCGATGCAAATTCTCATTCAACCTTTCAAAAATGAAGAGATGAGGGTCTCTTAAATAGACTTTCTTGGAATTCATCAATGGTTGCCATCAATTTCAATCAACAGTCAGGATTAAAGGTGAAGTTCAGTCATAAAGGGAGATTTCCAAATTAAAGGGAGTTAACAGATTTAATTTGAGTAAAATAAAGAGTTAACTAATTCAATTGGAGTAGAAAAAGGAGTTAACTCATTTAACTCATTTTTTATCAATAGTGAATTGGAAATTTCCCTTTTTGAAGTGATGAGAGATTTTGTTGAGATATTTAATTTAATAAAATTAGATATGCTCTCATGATTACTTTTTCTATTTAATTAAATAATCTTTAATTAATTAGAGACACTTTTCTTATTTAATTAAATAACTTCATTTAATTAATTAGAAATAGCTGCTCATTTAATTAAATAATTTTGTTTAATGAATTAGAAGTAAGTACTCTTTTTAATTAAATAATTTAATTTAATTATTTCAAAATTCTTTTCAAAATTAGTCAACTCAAGTCAAGCGTGGTTAAATCTGGTCAAATTTTGGTCAAACTTGATCTTTGCGTATGTGAATATGAGCAAATGTGAGTATGAATTCCAGCAACAATTCGATGCAAATTCTCATTCAACCATTCAAAATGAAGAGATGAGGGTCTCTGAAATAGACTTTCTTGGAATTCATTAATGGTTGAGATCGATTTCAATCAACGGTCAAGATTAAAGTTGAAGTTCAGTCATAAAATGAGATTTCCAAATTAAAGGAAGTTAACAGATTTAATTTGAGTAAAGTATGGATTTAACTAATTCAATTTGAGTAGAAAAAGGAGTTAACTGATTTAACTCATTTTTTATTAATAGTGAATAGAAAATTTCCTTTTTTAAAATGAAGAGAGATTTTATTGAGATATTTAATTTAATAAAATGAGATATGCTATCATAATTTATTTTTCTATTTAATTAAATAATCTTTAATAAATTAGATACACATTTCTTATTTAATTAAATAACTTCATTTAATTAATTAGGAATGGTTTCTCATTTAATTAAATAACTTCGTTTAATTAATTAAAAGTAAGTACTCCATTTAATTAAATAATTTCGTTTAATTATTTCAAAATTTCTTACGAAACTCATCAACTCAAGTCAACCGTGGTTAAATATGGTCAACTTTTGGTCAAACTTGATCTTTGCTTATGTGAATATGAGAAAATGTGAGTATGAATTCCAACAACAATTTGATGCAAATTCTCATTCATCCTTTGAAAATGAAGTGATGAGGATCTCTTAAGTATACTTTCTTGGAATTCATCAACGGTTGAGATCGATTTCAATCAACGGTCAAGATTAAAGGCGAAGTTCAGTCATAAAGGGAGATTTCCAAATTAAAGGGAGTTAACAGATTTAATTTGAGTAAAATAAGGAGTTAACTGATTCAATTTGAGTAGAAAAAGGAGTTAACTGATTTAACTCATTTTTTATCAATAGTGAACTCGAAATTTCCCTTTTTGAACTGAAGAGAGATTTTGTTGAGATATTTAATTTAATAAAACGAGATATGCTCTCATAATTACTTTTTCTATTTAATTAAATAATCTTTAATTCATTAGAGACACTTTCCTTATTTAATTAAATAACTTCATTTAATTAATTAGGAATGGCTTCTCATTTAATTAAATAACTTTATTTAATTAATTAGAAGTAAGTACTCCATTTAATTAAATAATTTTGTTTAATTATTTCAAAATTCTTTTCGAAACTAGTCAACCCAAGTCAACTGTGGTTAAATCTGGTCAACTTTTGGTCAAACTTGATCTTTGCGTATGTGAATATGAGCAAATGTTAGTATGAATTCTAGCAACAATTCAATACAATTTCTCATTCAACCTGTCAAAATGAAGAGATGACGGTCTCTGAAATAGACTTTCTTGGAATTCATCAACAATTGAGATCGATTTCAATCAACGGTCAGGATTAAAGGTGAAGTTCAATCGTAAAGGGAGTTTTTCAAATTAAAGGGAGTTAACAGATTTAATTTGAGTAAAATAATGAGTTAACGGATTCAATTTGAGTAGAAAAAGGCGTTAACTGATTTAACTCATTTTTTATCAATAATGAACAGGAAATTTCCTTTTTTGAACTGAAGAGAGATTTTGTTGAGATATTTAATTTAATAAAATGAGATACGCTATCATAATTACTTTTTCTATTTAATTAAATAAATTCATTTAATTAATTAGGAATGACTTCTCATTTAATTAAATAACTTTGTTTAATTAATTACAAGTAAGTACTCCATTTAATTAAATAATTTCATTTAATTATTTCAAAATTTCTTTTCGAAACTAGTCAACTCAAGTCAACCATGGTTAAATCTGGTTAACTTTTAGTCAAACTTGATCTTTGCGTATGTGAATATGAGCAAATGTGAGTATGAATTCCAACAACAATTCCTTGCAAATTCTCATTCAACCTTTCAAAATGAAAAGATGAGGGTCTTTTAAATAGACTTTCTTGGAATTCATCAACGGTTAAGATCGATTTCAATCAACGGTCAGGATTAAAGGTGAAGTTCAATCATAAAGGGAGATTTCCAAATTAAAGGTAGTTACCAGATTTAATTTGAGTAAAATAAGGAGTTAATTGATTCAATTTGAGTAGAAAAAGCAGTTAACTGATTTAACTCATTTTTGATTAATAGTGTACTGGAAATTTTCCTTTTTAAACTCAAGAGAGATTTTGTTGAGATATTTAATTTAATAAAATGAGATATGCTGTCATAATTACTTTTTCTATTTAATTAAATAATCTTTAATTAATTAGAGACACATTTCTTATTTAATTAAATAAATTCATTTAATTAATTAGGAATGGCTTCTCATTTAATTAAATAACTTTGTTTAATTAATTAGAAGTAAGTACTCCATTTAATTAAATAATTTCGTTTAATTATTTTAAAATTCTTTTCAAAACTAGTCAACTCAACTAAACTATGGTTAAATCTGATCAAGTTTTTGTAAAACTTGATATTTGCGTATGTGAATATGACCAAATATGAGTATGAATTCTAGCAACAATTTGAAGCAAATTCTCATTGAACCTTTCAAAATAAAGAGATGAGGGTCTCTTAAATAGACTTTCTTGAAATTCATCAACTGTTTAGATCGATTTCAATCAACGGTCAGGATTGAAGGTGAAGTTCAATGATAAAGGGAGATTTACAAATTAAAGGGAGTTCACAGATTTAATTTTTGTAAAATAAGGAGTTAATTAATTCAATTTGAGTAGAAAAAAGAGTTAACTAATTTAACTCATTTTTTATCAATAGTGAACTGGAAATTTCTCTTTTTGAACTGAAGAGAGATTTTTTTGAGATATTTAATTTAATAATATGAGATATGCTCTCATAATTACTTTTTCTATTTAATTAAATAATTTTTAATTAATTAGAAACACTTTTCTTATTTAATTAAATAACTTCATTTAATTAATTAGGAATGGCTTCTCATTTATTTAAATAACTTTGTTTAATTAATTAGAAGTAAGTACTCCATTTAATTAAATAATTTAGTTTAATTATTTCAAAATTCTTTCCGAAACTAGTCAACTCAAGTCATCCGTGGTTAAATCTGGTCAACTTTTGGTCAAACTTGATCTTTGCGTACGTGAATATGAGAAAATGTGAGAATTAATTCCAGCAAAAATTCGATGCAAATTCTCATTCAACCTTTCAAAATGAAGAGATGAGGGTCTTTTAAATATACTTTTATGGAATTCATCAACGGTTGAGATCAATTTCAATCAACGGTCAGGATTAAAGGTGAAGTTCAGTCATAAAGGGAGATTTCCAAATTAAAGGGAGTTAACAGATTTAATTTGAGTAAAATAAGGAGTTAACTGATTCAATTTGAGTAGAAAAAGGAGTTAACTGATTTAACTCATTTTTTATCAATAGTGAACTCGAAATTTCCCTTTTTGAACTGAAGAGAGATTTTGTTGAGATATTTAATTTAATAAAATGAGATATGCTCTCATAATTACTTTTTCTATTTAATTAAATAATCTTTAATTCATTAGAGACACTTTTCTTATTTAATTAAATAACTTCATTTAATTAATTAGGAATGGCTTCTCATTTAATTAAATAACTTTATTTAATTAATTAGAAGTAAGTACTCCGTTTAATTAAATAATTTTGTTTAATTATTTCAAAATTCTTTTCGAAACTAGTCAACCCAAGTCAACTGTGGTTAAATCTGGTCAACTTTTAGTCAAACTTGATCTTTGCGTATGTGAATATGAGCAAATGTTAGTATGAATTCCAGCAACAATTCAATACAATTTCTCATTCAACCTTTCAAAATGAAGAGATGACGGTCTCTGAAATAGACTTTCTTGGAATTCATCAACAATTGAGATCGATTTCAATCAACGGTCAGGATTAAAGGTGAAGTTCAATCGTAAAGGGAGTTTTTAAAATTAAAGGCAGTTAATAGATTTAATTTGAGTAAAATAATGAGTTAACGGATTCAATTTGAGTAGAAAAAGGCGTTAACTGATTTAACTCATTTTTTATCAATAATGAACAGGAAATTTCCTTTTTTGAACTGAAGAGAGATTTTGTTGAGATATTTAATTTAATAAAATGAGATACGCTATCATAATTACTTTTTCTATTTAATTAAATAAATTCATTTAATTAATTAGGAATGACTTCTCATTTAATTAAATAACTTTGTTTAATTAATTACAAGTAAGTACTCCATTTAATTAAATAATTTCATTTAATTATTTCAAAATTTCTTTTCGAAACTAGTCAACTCAAGTCAACCGTGGTTAAATCTGGTTAACTTTTGGTCAAACTTGATCTTTGCATATGTGAATATGAGCAAATGTGAGTATGAATTCCAACAACAATTCGTTGCAAATTCTCATTCAACCTTTCAAAATGAAAAGATGATGGTCTTTTAAATAGACTTTCCTGGAATTCATCAACGGTTAAGATCGATTTCAATCAACGGTCAGGATTAAAGGTGAAGTTCAATCATAAAGGGAGATTTCCAAATTAAAGGTAGTTACCAGATTTAATTTGAGTAAAATAAGGAGTTAACTGATTCAATTTGAGTAGAAAAAGTTGTTAACTGATTTAACTCATTTTTGATTAATAGTGAACTGGAAATTTTCCTTTTTAAACTCAAGAGAGATTTTGTTGAGATATTTAATTTAATAAAATGAGATATGCTGTCATAATTACTTTTTCTATTTAATTAAATAATCTTTAATTAATTAGAGACACTTTTCTTATTTAATTAAATAAATTCATTTAATTAATTAGAAATGGCTTCTCATTTAATTAAATAACTTTGTTTAATTAATTAGAAGTAAGTACTCCATTTAATTAAATAATTTCGTTTAGTTATTTTAAAATTCTTTTCAAAACTAGTCAACTCAACTAAACTATGGTTAAATCTGATCAAGTTTTTGTAAAACTTGATCTTTGCGTATGTGAATATGACCAAATATGAGTATGAATTCTAGCAACAATTTGATGCAAATTCTCATTGAACCTTTCAAAATAAAGAGATGAGGGTCTCTTAAATAGACTTTCTTGAAATTCATCAACTGTTTAGATCGATTTCAATCAACGGTCAGGATTGAAGGTGAAGTTCAATCATAAAGGGAGATTTACAAATTAAAGGGAGTTCACAGATTTAATTTTTGTAAAATAAGGGGTTAATTAATTCAATTTGAGTAAAAAAAAGAGTTAACTAATTTAACTCATTTTTTATCAATAGTGAACTGGAAATTTCTCTTTTTGAACTGAAGAGAGATTTTTTTGAGATATTTAATTTAATAATATGAGATATGCTCTCATAATTACTTTTTCTATTTAATTAAATAATTTTTAATTAATTAGAAACACTTTTCTTATTTAATTAAATAACTTCATTTAATTAATTAGAAATGGCTTCTCATTTATTTAAATAACTTTGTTTAATTAATTAGAAGTAAGTACTCCATTTAATTAAATAATTTAGTTTAATCATTTCAAAATTCTTTCCGAAACTAGTCAACTCAAGTCAACCGTGGTTAAATCTAGTCAACTTTTGGTCAAACTTGATCTTTGCGTACGTGAATATGAGAAAATGTGAGAATTAATTCTAGCACAAATTCGATGCAAATTCTCATTCAACCTTTCAAAATGAAGAGATGAGGGTCTTTTAAATATACTTTCCTGGAATTCATCAACGGTTGAGATCAATTTCAATCAACGGTCAGGATTAAAGGTGAAGTTCAGTCATAAAGAGAGATTTCCAAATTAAAGGGAGTTAACAGATTTAATTTGAGTAAAATAAGGAGTTAACTGATTCAATTTGAGTAGAAAAAGGAGTTAACTGATTTAACTCATTTTTTATCAATAGTGAACTCGAAATTTCCCTTTTTGAACTGAAGAGAGATTTTGTTGAGATATTTAATTTAATAAAATGAGATATGCTCTCATAATTACTTTTTCTATTTAATTAAATAATCTTTAATTCATTCGAGACACTTTTCTTATTTAATTAAATAACTTCATTTAATTAATTAGGAATGGCTTCTCATTTAATTAAATAACTTTATTTAATTAATTAGAAGTAAGTACTCCATTTAATTAAATAATTTTGTTTAATTATTTCAAAATTCTTTTCGAAACTAGTCAACCCAAGTCAACTGTGGTTAAATCTGGTCAACTTTTGGTCAAACTTGATCTTTGCGTATGTGAATATGACCAAATGTTAGTATGAATTCCAGCAACAATTCAATACAATTTCTCATTCAACCTTTCAAAATGAAGAGATGACGGTCTCTGAAATAGACTTTCTTGGAATTCATCAACAATTGAGATCGATTTCAATCAACGGTCAGGATTAAAGGTGAAGTTCAATCGTAAAGGGAGTTTTTCAAATTAAAGGGAGTTAACAGATTTAATTTGAGTAAAATAATGAGTTAATTGATTCAATTTGAGTAGAAAAAGGCGTTAACTGATTTAACTCATTTTTTATCAATAATGAACAGGAAATTTCCTTTTTTGAACTGAAGAGAGATTTTGTTGAGATATTTAATTTAATAAAATGAGATACGCTATCATAATTACTTTTTCTATTTAATTAAATAAATTCATTTAATTAATTAGGAATGACTTCTCATTTAATTAAATAACTTTGTTTAATTAATTAGAAGTACGTACTCCATTTAATTAAATAATTTCATTTAATTATTTCAAAATTTCTTTTTGAAACTAGTCAACTCATGTCAACCGTGGTTAAATCTGGTTAACTTTTGGTCAAACTTGATCTTTGCGTATGTGAATATGAGCAAATGTGAGTATGAATTCCAACAACAATTCGATGCAAATTCTCATTCAACCTTTCAAAATGAAAAGATGAGGGTCTTTTAAATAGACTTTTCTGGAATTCATCAACGGTTAAGATCGATTTCAATCAACGGTCAGGATTAAAGGTGAAGTTCAATCATAAAGGGAGATTTCCAAATTAAAGGTAGTTACCAGATTTAATTTGAGTAAAATAAGGAGTTAACTGATTCAATTTGAGTAGAAAAAGCAATTAACTGATTTAACTCATTTTTGATTAATAGTGAACTGGAAATTTTACTTTTTAAACTCAAGAGAGATTTTGTTGAGATATTTAATTTAATAAAATGAGATATGCTGTCATAATTACTTTTTGTATTTAATTAATTAATCTTTAATTAATAAGAGACACTTTTCTTATTTAATTAAATAAATTCATTTAATTAAATAAATTCATTTAATTAATTAGGAATGGCTTCTCATTTAATTAAATAACTTTGTTTAATTAATTAGAAGTAAGTACTTCATTTAATTAAATAATTTCGTTTAATTATTTTAAAATTCTTTTCAAAACTAGTCAACTCAAGTAAACTATGGTTAAATCTGATCAAGTTTTTGTAAAACTTGATCTTTGCGTATGTGAATATGACCAAATATGAGTATGAATTCTAGCAACAATTTGATGCAAATTCTCATTGAACCTTTCAAAATAAAGAGATGAGGGTCTCTTAAATAGACTTTCTTGAAATTCATCAACTGTTTAGATCGATTTCAATCAACGGTCAGGATTGAAGGTGAAGTTCAATGATAAAGGGAGATTTACAAATTAAAGGGAGTTCACAGATTTAATTTTTGTAAAATAAGGAGTTAATTAATTCAATTTGAGTAGAAAAAAGAGTTAACTAATTTAACTCATTTTTTATCAATAGTGAACTGGAAATTTCTCTTTTTGAACTGAAGAGAGATTTTTTTGAGATATTTAATTTAATAATATGAGATATGCTCTCATAATTACTTTTTCTATTTAATTAAATAATTTTTAATTAATTAGAAACACTTTTCTTATTTAATTAAATAACTTCATTTAATTAATTAGGAATGGCTTCTCATTTATTTAAATAACTTTGTTTAATTAATTAGAAGTAAGTACTCCATTTAATTAAATAATTTAGTTTAATTATTTCAAAATTCTTTCCGAAACTAGTCAACTCAAGTCAACCGTGGTTAAATCTGGTCAACTTTTGGTCAAACTTGATCTTTGCGTACGTGAATATGGGAAAATGTGAGAATTAATTCCAGCAAAAATTCGATGAAAATTCTCATTCAACCTTTCAAAATGAAGAGATGAGGGTCTTTTAAATATACTTTCCTGGAATTCATCAACAGTTGAGATCAATTTCAATCAACGGTCAGGATTAAAGGTGAAGTTCAGTCATAAAGGGAGATTTCCAAATTAAAGGGAGTTAACAGATTTAATTTGAGTAAAATAAGGAGTTAACTGATTCAATTTGAGTAGAAAAAGGAGTTAACTGATTTAACTCATTTTTTATCAATAGTGAACTCAAAATTTCCCTTTTTGAATTGAAGAGAGATTTTGTTGAGATATTTAATTTAATAAAATGAGATATGCTCTCATAATTACTTTTTCTATTTAATTAAATAATCTTTAATTCATTAGAGACACTTTTCTTATTTAATTAAATAACTTCTTTTAATTAATTAGGAATGGCTTCTCATTTAATTAAATAACTTTATTTAATTAATTAGAAGTAAGTACTCCATTTAATTAAATAATTTTGTTTAATTATTTCAAAATTCTTTTCGAAACTAGTCAACCCAAGTCAACTGTGGTTAAATCTGGTCAACTTTTGGTCAAACTTGATCTTTGCGTATGTGAATATGAGCAAATGTTATTATGAATTCCAGCAACAATTCAATACAATTTCTCATTCAACCTTTCAAAATGAAGAGATGACGGTCTCTGAAATAGACTTTCTTGGAATTCATCAACAATTGAGATCGATTCCAATCAACGGTCAGGATTAAAGGTGAAGTTCAATCATAAAGGGAGTTTTTCAAATTAAAGGGAGTTAACAGATTTAATTTGAGTAAAATAATGAGTTAACGGATTCAATTTGAGTAGAAAAAGGCATTAACTGATTTAACTCATTTTTTATCAATAATGAACAGGAAATTTCATTTTTTGAACTGAAGAGAGATTTTGTTGAGATATTTAATTTAATAAAATGAGATACGCTATCATAATTACTTTTTCTATTTAATTAAATAAATTCATTTAATTAATTAGGAATGACTTCTCATTTAATTAAATAACTTTATTTAATTAATTAGAAGTAAGTACTCCATTTAATTAAATAATTTCATTTAATTATTTCAAAATTTCTTTTCGAAACTAGTCAACTCAAGTCAACCGTGGTTAAATCTGGTTAACTTTTTGTCAAACTTGATCTTTGCGTTTGTGAATATGAGCAAATGTGAGTATGAATTCCAACAACAATTCGATGCAAATTCTCATTCAACCTTTCAAAATGAAAAGATGAGGGTCTTTTAAATAGACTTTCCTGGAATTCATCAACGGTTAAGATCGATTTCAATCAACGGTCAGGATTAAAGGTGAAGTTCAATCATAAAGGGAGATTTCCAAATTAAAGGTAGTTACCAGATTTAATTCGAGTAAAATAAGGAGTTAACTAATTCAATTTGAGTAGAAAAAGCAGTTAACTGATTTAACTCATTTTTGATTAATAGTGAACTGGAAATTTTCCTTTTTAAACTCAAGAGAGATTTTGTTGAGATATTTAATTTAATAAAATGAGATATGCTGTCATAATTACTTTTTCTATTTAATTAAATAATCTTTAATTAATTAGAGACACTTTTCTTATTTAATTAAATAAATTTATTTAATTAATTAGGAATGGCTTCTCATTTAATTAAATAACTTTGTTTAATTAATTAGAAGTAAATACTCCATTTAATTAAATAATTTCATTTAATTATTTTAAAATTCTTTTCAAAACTAGTCAACTCAACTAAACTATGGTTAAATCTGATCAAGTTTTTGTAAAACTTGATCTTTGCGTATGTGAATATGACCAAATATGAGTATGAATTCTAGCAACAATTTGATGCAAATTCTCATTCAACCTTTCAAAATAAAGAGATAAGGGTCTCTTAAATAGACTTTCTTGAAATTCATCAACTGTTTAGATCGATTTCAATCAACGGTCAGGATTGAAGGTGAAGTTCAATCATAAAGGGAGATTTACAAATTAAAGGTAGTTCACAGATTTAATTTTTGTAAAATAAGGAGTTAATTAATTCAATTTGAGTAGAAAAAAGAGTTAACTAATTTAACTAATTTTTTATCAATAGTGAACTGGAAATTTCTCTTTTTGAACTGAAGAGAGATTTTTTTGAGATATTTAATTTAATAATATGAGATATGCTCTCATAATTACTTTTTCTATTTAATTAAATAATTTTTAATTAATTAGAAACACTTTTCTTATTTAATTAAATAACTTCATTTAATTAATTAGGAATGGCTTCTCATTTATTTAAATAACTTTGTTTAATTAATTAGAAGTAAGTACTCCATTTAATTAAATAATTTAGTTTAATTATTTCAAAATTCTTTCCGAAACTAGTCAACTCAAGTCAACCGTGGTTAAATCTGGTCAACTTTTGGTCAAACTTGATCTTTGTGTACGTGAATATGAGAAAATGTGAGAATTAATTCCAGCAAAAATTCGATGCAAATTCCCATTCAACCTTTCAAAATGAAGAGATGAGGGTCTTTTAAATATACTTTCTTGGAATTCATCAACGGTTGAGATCAATTTAAATCAACGGTCAGGATTAAAGGTGAAGTTCAGTCATAAAGGGAGATTTCCAAATTAAAGGGAGTTAACAGATTTAATTTGAGTAAAATAAGGAGTTAACTTATTCAATTTGAGTAGAAAAAGGAGTTAACTGATTTAACTCATTTTTTATCAATAGTGAACTGGAAATTTCCCTTTTTGAACTGAAGAGAGATTTTCTTGAGATATTTAATTTAATAAAATGAGATATGCTCTCATAATTACTTTTTCTATTTAATTAAATAATCTTTAATTCATTAGAGACACTTTTCTTATTTAATTAAATAACTTCATTTAATTAATTAGGAATGGCTTCTCATTTAATTAAATAACTTTGTTTAATTAATTAGAAGTAAGTACTCCATTTAATTAAATAATTTCGTTTAATTATTTCTAAATTGTTTTCGAAACTGGTCAACTCAAGTCAACCGTGATTAAATTTGGTCAACTTTTGGTCAAACTTGATCTTTGCGTATGTGAATATGAGCAAATGTTAGTATGAATTCCAGCAACAATTCAATACAATTTCTCATTCAACCTTTCAAAATGAAGAGATGACGGTCTCTGAAATAGACTTTCTTGGAATTCATCAACAATTGAGATCGATTTCAATCAACGGTCAGGATTAAAGGTGAAGTTCAATCGTAAAGGGAGTTTTTAAAATTAAAGGCAGTTAATAGATTTAATTTGAGTAAAATAATGAGTTAACGGATTCAATTTGAGTAGAAAAAGGTGTTAACTGATTTAACTCATTTTTTATCAATAATGAACAGGAAATTTCCTTTTTTGAACTGAAGAGAGATTTTGTTGAGATATTTAATTTAATAAAATGAGATACGCTATCATAATTACTTTTTTTATTTAATTAAATAAATTCATTTAATTAATTAGGAATGACTTCTCATTTAATTAAATAACTTTTTTTAATTAATTACAAGTAAGTACTCCATTTAATTAAATAATTTCATTTAATTATTTCAAAATTTCTTTTCGAAACTAGTCAACTCAAGTCAATCGTGGTTAAATCTGGTTAACTTTTGGTCAAACTTGATCTTTGCATATGTGAATATGAGCAAATGTGAGTATGAATTCCAACAACAATTCGTTGCAAATTCTCATTCAACCTTTCAAAATGAAAAGATGATGGTCTTTTAAATAGACTTTCCTGGAATTCATCAACGGTTAAGATCGATTTCAATCAACGGTCAGGATTAAAGGTGAAGTTCAATCATAAAGGGAGATTTCCAAATTAAAGGTAGTTACCAGATTTAATTTGAGTAAAATAAGGAGTTAACTGATTCAATTTGAGTAGAAAAAGTAGTTAACTGATTTAACTCATTTTTGATTAATAGTGAACTGGAAATTTTCCTTTTTAAACTCAAGAGAGATTTTGTTGAGATATTTAATTTAATAAAATGAGATATGCTGTCATAATTACTTTTTCTATTTAATTAAATAATCTTTAATTAATTAGAGACACTTTTCTTATTTAATTAAATAAATTCATTTAATTAATTAGAAATGGCTTCTCATTTAATTAAATAACTTTGTTTAATTAATTAGAAGTAAGTACTCCATTTAATTAAATAATTTCGTTTAGTTATTTTAAAATTCTTTTCAAAACTAGTCAACTCAACTAAACTATGGTTAAATCTGATCAAGTTTTTGTAAAACTTGATCTTTGCGTATGTGAATATGACCAAATATGAGTATGAATTCTAGCAACAATTTGATGCAAATTCTCATTGAACCTTTCAAAATAAAGAGATGAGGGTCTCTTAAATAGACTTTCTTGAAATTCATCAACTGTTTAGATCGATTTCAATCAACGGTCAGGATTGAAGGTGAAGTTCAATCATAAAGGGAGATTTACAAATTAAAGGGAGTTCACAGATTTAATTTTTGTAAAATAAGGGGTTAATTAATTCAATTTGAGTAAAAAAAAGAGTTAACTAATTTAACTCATTTTTTATCAATAGTGAACTGGAAATTTCTCTTTTTGAACTGAAGAGAGATTTTTTTGAGATATTTAATTTAATAATATGAGATATGCTCTCATAATTACTTTTTCTATTTAATTAAATAATTTTTAATTAATTAGAAACACTTTTCTTATTTAATTAAATAACTTCATTTAATTAATTAGAAATGGCTTCTCATTTATTTAAATAACTTTGTTTAATTAATTAGAAGTAAGTACTCCATTTAATTAAATAATTTAGTTTAATCATTTCAAAATTCTTTCCGAAACTAGTCAACTCAAGTCAACCGTGGTTAAATCTAGTCAACTTTTGGTCAAACTTGATCTTTGCGTACGTGAATATGAGAAAATGTGAGAATTAATTCTAGCACAAATTCGATGCAAATTCTCATTCAACCTTTCAAAATGAAGAGATGAGGGTCTTTTAAATATACTTTCCTGGAATTCATCAACGGTTGAGATCAATTTCAATCAACGGTCAGGATTAAAGGTGAAGTTCAGTCATAAAGAGAGATTTCCAAATTAAAGGGAGTTAACAGATTTAATTTGAGTAAAATAAGGAGTTAACTGATTCAATTTGAGTAGAAAAAGGAGTTAACTGATTTAACTCATTTTTTATCAATAGTGAACTCGAAATTTCCCTTTTTGAACTGAAGAGAGATTTTGTTGAGATATTTAATTTAATAAAATGAGATATGCTCTCATAATTACTTTTTCTATTTAATTAAATAATCTTTAATTCATTCGAGACACTTTTCTTATTTAATTAAATAACTTCATTTAATTAATTAGGAATGGCTTCTCATTTAATTAAATAACTTTATTTAATTAATTAGAAGTAAGTACTCCATTTAATTAAATAATTTTGTTTAATTATTTCAAAATTCTTTTCGAAACTAGTCAACCCAAGTCAACTGTGGTTAAATCTGGTCAACTTTTGGTCAAACTTGATCTTTGCGTATGTGAATATGACCAAATGTTAGTATGAATTCCAGCAACAATTCAATACAATTTCTCATTCAACCTTTCAAAATGAAGAGATGACGGTCTCTGAAATAGACTTTCTTGGAATTCATCAACAATTGAGATCGATTTCAATCAACGGTCAGGATTAAAGGTGAAGTTCAATCGTAAAGGGAGTTTTTCAAATTAAAGGGAGTTAACAGATTTAATTTGAGTAAAATAATGAGTTAATTGATTCAATTTGAGTAGAAAAAGGCGTTAACTGATTTAACTCATTTTTTATCAATAATGAACAGGAAATTTCCTTTTTTGAACTGAAGAGAGATTTTGTTGAGATATTTAATTTAATAAAATGAGATACGCTATCATAATTACTTTTTCTATTTAATTAAATAAATTCATTTAATTAATTAGGAATGACTTCTCATTTAATTAAATAACTTTGTTTAATTAATTAGAAGTACGTACTCCATTTAATTAAATAATTTCATTTAATTATTTCAAAATTTCTTTTTGAAACTAGTCAACTCATGTCAACCGTGGTTAAATCTGGTTAACTTTTGGTCAAACTTGATCTTTGCGTATGTGAATATGAGCAAATGTGAGTATGAATTCCAACAACAATTCGATGCAAATTCTCATTCAACCTTTCAAAATGAAAAGATGAGGGTCTTTTAAATAGACTTTTCTGGAATTCATCAACGGTTAAGATCGATTTCAATCAACGGTCAGGATTAAAGGTGAAGTTCAATCATAAAGGGAGATTTCCAAATTAAAGGTAGTTACCAGATTTAATTTGAGTAAAATAAGGAGTTAACTGATTCAATTTGAGTAGAAAAAGCAATTAACTGATTTAACTCATTTTTGATTAATAGTGAACTGGAAATTTTACTTTTTAAACTCAAGAGAGATTTTGTTGAGATATTTAATTTAATAAAATGAGATATGCTGTCATAATTACTTTTTGTATTTAATTAATTAATCTTTAATTAATAAGAGACACTTTTCTTATTTAATTAAATAAATTCATTTAATTAAATAAATTCATTTAATTAATTAGGAATGGCTTCTCATTTAATTAAATAACTTTGTTTAATTAATTAGAAGTAAGTACTTCATTTAATTAAATAATTTCGTTTAATTATTTTAAAATTCTTTTCAAAACTAGTCAACTCAAGTAAACTATGGTTAAATCTGATCAAGTTTTTGTAAAACTTGATCTTTGCGTATGTGAATATGACCAAATATGAGTATGAATTCTAGCAACAATTTGATGCAAATTCTCATTGAACCTTTCAAAATAAAGAGATGAGGGTCTCTTAAATAGACTTTCTTGAAATTCATCAACTGTTTAGATCGATTTCAATCAACGGTCAGGATTGAAGGTGAAGTTCAATGATAAAGGGAGATTTACAAATTAAAGGGAGTTCACAGATTTAATTTTTGTAAAATAAGGAGTTAATTAATTCAATTTGAGTAGAAAAAAGAGTTAACTAATTTAACTCATTTTTTATCAATAGTGAACTGGAAATTTCTCTTTTTGAACTGAAGAGAGATTTTTTTGAGATATTTAATTTAATAATATGAGATATGCTCTCATAATTACTTTTTCTATTTAATTAAATAATTTTTAATTAATTAGAAACACTTTTCTTATTTAATTAAATAACTTCATTTAATTAATTAGGAATGGCTTCTCATTTATTTAAATAACTTTGTTTAATTAATTAGAAGTAAGTACTCCATTTAATTAAATAATTTAGTTTAATTATTTCAAAATTCTTTCCGAAACTAGTCAACTCAAGTCAACCGTGGTTAAATCTGGTCAACTTTTGGTCAAACTTGATCTTTGCGTACGTGAATATGGGAAAATGTGAGAATTAATTCCAGCAAAAATTCGATGAAAATTCTCATTCAACCTTTCAAAATGAAGAGATGAGGGTCTTTTAAATATACTTTCCTGGAATTCATCAACAGTTGAGATCAATTTCAATCAACGGTCAGGATTAAAGGTGAAGTTCAGTCATAAAGGGAGATTTCCAAATTAAAGGGAGTTAACAGATTTAATTTGAGTAAAATAAGGAGTTAACTGATTCAATTTGAGTAGAAAAAAGAGTTAACTGATTTAACTCATTTTTTATCAATAGTGAACTCGAAATTTCCCTTTTTGAATTGAAGAGAGATTTTGTTGAGATATTTAATTTAATAAAATGAGATATGCTCTCATAATTACTTTTTCTATTTAATTAAATAATCTTTAATTCATTAGAGACACTTTTCTTATTTAATTAAATAACTTCTTTTAATTAATTAGGAATGGCTTCTCATTTAATTAAATAACTTTATTTAATTAATTAGAAGTAAGTACTCCATTTAATTAAATAATTTTGTTTAATTATTTCAAAATTCTTTTCGAAACTAGTCAACCCAAGTCAACTGTGGTTAAATCTGGTCAACTTTTGGTCAAACTTGATCTTTGCGTATGTGAATATGAGCAAATGTTATTATGAATTCCAGCAACAATTCAATACAATTTCTCATTCAACCTTTCAAAATGAAGAGATGACGGTCTCTGAAATAGACTTTCTTGGAATTCATCAACAATTGAGATCGATTCCAATCAACGGTCAGGATTAAAGGTGAAGTTCAATCATAAAGGGAGTTTTTCAAATTAAAGGGAGTTAACAGATTTAATTTGAGTAAAATAATGAGTTAACGGATTCAATTTGAGTAGAAAAAGGCATTAACTGATTTAACTCATTTTTTATCAATAATGAACAGGAAATTTCATTTTTTGAACTGAAGAGAGATTTTGTTGAGATATTTAATTTAATAAAATGAGATACGCTATCATAATTACTTTTTCTATTTAATTAAATAAATTCATTTAATTAATTAGGAATGACTTCTCATTTAATTAAATAACTTTATTTAATTAATTAGAAGTAAGTACTCCATTTAATTAAATAATTTCATTTAATTATTTCAAAATTTCTTTTCGAAACTAGTCAACTCAAGTCAACCGTGGTTAAATCTGGTTAACTTTTTGTCAAACTTGATCTTTGCGTTTGTGAATATGAGCAAATGTGAGTATGAATTCCAACAACAATTCGATGCAAATTCTCATTCAACCTTTCAAAATGAAAAGATGAGGGTCTTTTAAATAGACTTTCCTGGAATTCATCAACGGTTAAGATCGATTTCAATCAACGGTCAGGATTAAAGGTGAAGTTCAATCATAAAGGGAGATTTCCAAATTAAAGGTAGTTACCAGATTTAATTCGAGTAAAATAAGGAGTTAACTAATTCAATTTGAGTAGAAAAAGCAGTTAACTGATTTAACTCATTTTTGATTAATAGTGAACTGGAAATTTTCCTTTTTAAACTCAAGAGAGATTTTGTTGAGATATTTAATTTAATAAAATGAGATATGCTGTCATAATTACTTTTTCTATTTAATTAAATAATCTTTAATTAATTAGAGACACTTTTCTTATTTAATTAAATAAATTTATTTAATTAATTAGGAATGGCTTCTCATTTAATTAAATAACTTTGTTTAATTAATTAGAAGTAAATACTCCATTTAATTAAATAATTTCATTTAATTATTTTAAAATTCTTTTCAAAACTAGTCAACTCAACTAAACTATGGTTAAATCTGATCAAGTTTTTGTAAAACTTGATCTTTGCGTATGTGAATATGACCAAATATGAGTATGAATTCTAGCAACAATTTGATGCAAATTCTCATTCAACCTTTCAAAATAAAGAGATAAGGGTCTCTTAAATAGACTTTCTTGAAATTCATCAACTGTTTAGATCGATTTCAATCAACGGTCAGGATTGAAGGTGAAGTTCAATCATAAAGGGAGATTTACAAATTAAAGGTAGTTCACAGATTTAATTTTTGTAAAATAAGGAGTTAATTAATTCAATTTGAGTAGAAAAAAGAGTTAACTAATTTAACTAATTTTTTATCAATAGTGAACTGGAAATTTCTCTTTTTGAACTGAAGAGAGATTTTTTTGAGATATTTAATTTAATAATATGAGATATGCTCTCATAATTACTTTTTCTATTTAATTAAATAATTTTTAATTAATTAGAAACACTTTTCTTATTTAATTAAATAACTTCATTTAATTAATTAGGAATGGCTTCTCATTTATTTAAATAACTTTGTTTAATTAATTAGAAGTAAGTACTCCATTTAATTAAATAATTTAGTTTAATTATTTCAAAATTCTTTCCGAAACTAGTCAACTCAAGTCAACCGTGGTTAAATCTGGTCAACTTTTGGTCAAACTTGATCTTTGTGTACGTGAATATGAGAAAATGTGAGAATTAATTCCAGCAAAAATTCGATGCAAATTCTCATTCAACCTTTCAAAATGAAGAGATGAGGGTCTTTTAAATATACTTTCTTGGAATTCATCAACGGTTGAGATCAATTTCAATCAACGGTCAGGATTAAAGGTGAAGTTCAGTCATAAAGGGAGATTTCCAAATTAAAGGGAGTTAACAGATTTAATTTGAGTAAAATAAGGAGTTAACTTATTCAATTTGAGTAGAAAAAGGAGTTAACCGATTTAACTCATTTTTTATCAATAGTGAACTGGAAATTTCCCTTTTTGAACTGAAGAGAGATTTTGTTGAGATATTTAATTTAATAAAATGACATATGCTCTCATAATTACTTTTTCTATTTAATTAAATAATCTTTAATTCATTAGAGACACTTTTCTTATTTAATTAAATAACTTCATTTAATTAATTAGGAATGGCTTCTCATTTAATTAAATAACTTTGTTTAATTAATTAGAAGTAAGTACTCCATTTAATTAAATAATTTCGTTTAATTATTTCTAAATTGTTTTCGAAACTAGTCAACTCAAGTCAACCGTGATTAAATTTGGTCAACTTTTGGTCAAACTTGATCTTTGCGTATGTGAATATGAGCAAATGTGAGTGTGAATTCTAGCAACAATTCGATGCAAATTCTCATTCAACCTTTCAAAATTAAGAGATGAGGTTCTCTTAAATAGACTTTCCTGGAATTCATCAACGGTTGAGATCGATTTCAATCAAGGGTCAGGATTATAGGTGAAGTTTAGTCATAAAGGGAGATTTCCAATTTAAAGGGAGTTAACAGATTTAATTTGAGTAAAATAAAGAGTTAACTGATTCAATTTGAGTAGAAGAAGGAGTTAACTGATTTAACTCATTTTTGATTAATAGTGAACTGGAAATTTCCCTTTTTGAATTGAAGAGAGATTTTGTTGAGATATTTAATTTAATAAAATGAGATATGCTCTCATAATTACTTTTTCTATTTAATTAAATAATCTTTAATTAATTAGAGACACTTTTCTTATTTAATTAAATAACTTCATTTCATTAATTAGGAATGGCTTCTCATTTAATTAAATAACTTTGTTTAATTAATTAAAAGTAAGTACTCCATTTAATTAAATAATTTCCTTTAATTCTTTCCAAATTCTTTTCGAAACTAGTCCACTCAAGTCAAGCGTGGTTAAATCTGGTCAACTTTTGGTCAAACTTGATCTTTTCGTATGTGAATATGAGCAAATGTGAGTATGAATTCTAGCAACAATTTGATGTAAATTCCCATTCAACCTTTCAAAATGAAGAGATGAGGGTCTCTTAAATAGACTTTCCTTGAATTCATCAACGGTTGAGATCGATTTCAATCAACGGTCAGGATTAAATATGAATTTTTCTGTCAAATCTATTATAGGATATTTGAATGGATATGGAGTAATGTTGTAGGTTTTAGATGTCCTAATGAAAATTGAGAACAACAGATACATCCATGCTTTAATACTTAAAGATTAAAGAACGATTATGTTGGCACTAACAATAATACAAGGTGTTTCACTTAATGATGATGTTATTGATTTTGTTACCTCAATGATTAGGATTCTATGCATTTAGATAGTTCAACATTCACTATTGGTGATGTAATGAGGTTTAGGTATATGCATACCTAAAAATGATTATTCTCTTACTTAATCTGAATTAATGAATAAGTTATATGTCATATTTATTTAGTAATTACTGATGATTAAAAGATGTGAGGCCTCGCCCCAACCCTTCATAGTCTTTGTTTTTACTTTATCATTTTGATACTCACGACTCGAGATGTCGAGACATTATCAGATACTTGAACATATTATATTATTTTATGTTGTGTGATGTTACTTTTAGATATTGACGTTCGTCATTTAAGGTTTTATGTATATGTATGTTGATGAATTAAGTAACAAGGTAGGATTAACATTTTTGTTTAAGATATTTTAAATGGTTAAGAATTGAATAGGATGAGAGGAACCTTGATTTTGTTATAGATGGATGTTTTAATTTATGTGATTCCTGATACGTATATATACATATGTACATGTGATTTTTGGGACTACTAATGTGTGTAATGAGTGTGTAGATATTTTAGACGAGGAAATTGATAAAGGAACAGAACTGATCCCTATGTGCTCATTGTGGAAACCTTGTTGTTCGTAATCAAATTTATTGTGAGATGTATGTATGTATCTTTCTACGATTAGTAAATGTTAATGTTCGTAACTATGTTCTTTTAGTGTCGTTTGACACTCATGAATTGTTTGTGCTCTATAGCGTGCTAGTTAGGGTTAGCTGTGTAACCCTTCGACCTAAGTTTGATTAAGTTAGTATCTTTTGCTAATTTGGTTTTTAATCAAGTTTAGTCATCCTTAATCCAGATTAGAACTTAATCTACATTTTAGAGTTGTTAGTTGGTCCTAATTATTTCCTAGCTTTTTTTTGGCTCTAAACCTATTCCTAAGGCTTTAAAACATGTAATAATTATACCCAAGGGGTATGGGTATGGTTTGGGGGTCTTTTCCAACCCCTAAGCCCCTTTTTTGACTTTTGAGGCCACTCAAAAAGTCTCTTTTTGCCTTTGTGCGAAAATTGACTATGGCTACCATGAGTTGCTTCACCCCACCTCCACTTAGTGTTTAACCATAGTGTGGGTTGAGTTAGGAGTTTCTAGAATTGTAAGTGGGTGGGAGAAGTTATTGATCCTTTTGGGTGGTTGAGTTTGAGGCTTATTTAGAGGCCTTTCTTGGACTAGTTGAGGGGGTTACCCAATCTCTACTTTTAGAGAGGAGTTCTTGAAGATTGAAGCAAGGAAAGGGAAGCTCTACTCAAACTGGTTCATTTGCCATTACCTCTTTGTGAAGGTAGGAATTCTCTTCTCCCTTGTTTAGATTCCATTCTTGTTTCATGCTTATGCTACCTTGTTGTTGTTTGAATGTTTGTATGTTTGTGGGTATGTTGGGAAGCTTTGAAAACTATGTTATTTTGAATGATTTCTTTTCTTGTTTATGTTTGCAATTCTGAGATTTTTTCTTGCATGGGTGTTTTGGTATTACTCACCCTTGGATAAGGCAGAAGTGACCAATTTTGGAAAAGGTCTGTTTAGTTGGACTCCAACCAGTGTAGAGTCTCTTCTCAGGATGAGAAGTGGGAGAAAGGGTAGGGTGTTATGGGCCCCTACCTGTCAGCATGGACCTTGTATGATTATGGTAATGTTGAAATGGAAGAACGGAAGTTCTTGGTTTATAGCCCCGATTGGGCATCTATTTGGAGTTGTGCTTGACTTCTCCTGGTTGGAAGAATCCACCTTTCCCTAGTTTTTATTCATTGTGAATCCTATTCTTTAAACCATGTATGAATATATATGTTTGATTGTCTCTTGGTTATGCTTGGTTGTCACTCGATTAGATTCTGTTTCGTCTACGGTTCGTAGAAATGTGTTACAAAATTTGATATGGAACCCTTGAGGAGGGTCATGAAGGAAATGTAATTTAAGTGTTGTAACTCAGGATTGAAATCCATTGTAATTTGTATCTCAAAACCTTGTTGTAATGGCAACAACACCAAGTTTTCTTCCTGGTTCTTTCCCGGCTGAGCCTTTGAATCATGTTTGCCAATAAAATGGTGTTTGAGTAAATATGCTTGCATTGAGTCTTATAGCTTTGTTTTCAGTTTTGCATATGTAATTTTAAAAATTAGATGTGATGGTGTTACCTTACTGGACATTTTTTATGGTTGGTAATCACATTTGTTTAAATTAGATTTATCAGATAACATGTTGATATATGCTTAGCTATGCAATTTTTAGTTTAAAATATGTTAAGAAAATTTGCATTTGAGTTGTGCTTAATTTTTATAATTATACATGTGCTTAAGGAAGTTAAGTGAATTTATCTGAATACTTCTTTATTACATTTAATCCTATTATCACTTTTAAATATTAAAACAAAACTTGTTGGCGTTCTGGGCATTACAACTTTCCTGGAATTCATCAACGCTTCAGATCGATTTCAATCAACGGTCAGGATTAAAGGTGAAGTTCAGTCATAAAGGGAGATTTCCAAATTAAAGGGAGTTAACAGATTCAATTTGAGTAAAATAAGGAGTTAACTGATTCAATTTGAGTAGAAAAAGGAGTTAACTGATTTAACTCATTTTTTATCAATAGTGAACTGGAAATTTCCCTTTTTGAACTGAAGAGAGATTTTGTTGAGATATTTAATTTAATAAAATGAGATATGCTCTCATAATTACTTTTTCTATTTAATTAAATAATCTTTAATTAATTAGAGACAAATTTCTTATTTAATTAAATAACTTCGTTTAATTAATTAGGGATGAATTCTCATTTAATTAAATAACTTTTTTTAATTAATTAGAAGTAATTAATCCATTTAATTAAATAATTTCGTTTAATTATTTCAAAATTCTTATCGAAACTAGTCAACTCAAGTAAACTGTGGTTAAATTTGGTCAACTTTTGGTCAAACTTGATCTTTGCGTATGTGAATATGAGCAAATGTGAGTATGAATTCTATCAACAATTTGATGCAAATTCTCATTCAACCTTTCAAAACGAAGAGATGAGGGTCTCTTAAATAGACTTTGTTAGAATTCATCAACGGTTGAGATTGATTTCAATCAACGATTAGGATTAAAGGTGAAATTCAGTCATAAAGGGAGATTTGCAAATTAAAGGGAGTAAACAGATTTATTTTGAGTAAAATAAGGAGTTAACTGATATAATTTGAGTTGAAAAAAGAGTTGACCGATTTAACTCATTTTTGATCAATAGTGAACTGGAAATTTTTCTTTTTGAACTGAAGAAAAGATTTTGTTGAGATATTTAATTTAATAAAATGAGATATGCTCTCATAATTACTTTTTCTATTTAATTAAATAATCTTTAAGTAATTAGAGACACTTTTCTTATTTAATTAAGTAACTTCATTTAATTAATTAGGAATGGCTTCTCATTTAATTAAATAACTTTGTTTAAATAATTAGAATTAATTACTCTATTTAATTAAATAATTTTATTTAATTATTTCAAATTTTTTTTCGAAACTAGTCAAGTCAAGTCAACCGTAGTTAAATCTGGTCAACTTTTGGTCAAACTTGATCTTTGCGTATGTGAATATGAGAAAATGTGAGTATGAATTCTAGCAACAATTCGATGCAAATTCTCATTCAACCTTTCAAAACAAAGAGATGAGGGTCTCTTAAATAGACTTTATTGGAATTCATCAACGGTTGAGATCGATTTCAATAAACGGTCAGGATTAAAGGTGAAGTTTAGTCATAAAGGAAGATTTCCAAATTAAAGGGAGTTAACAGATTTAATTTGAGTGAAATAAGGAGTTAACTGATTCAATTTGAGTAGAAAAAGGAGTTAACTGATTTAACTCATTTTTTATCAATAGTGAACTGGAAATTTCCCTTTTTGAACTAAAGAGAGATTTTGTTGAGATATTTAATTTAATAAAATGAGATATGCTCTCATAATTACTTTTTCTATTTAATTAAATAATCTTTAATTAATTAGAGACACTTTTTTTATTTAATTAAATAACTTCATTTAATTAATTAGGAATGGCTTCTCATTTAATTAAATAACTTTTTTTAATTAATTAGAAGTAAGTACTCCATTTAATTAAATAATTTCATTTAATTATTTCAAAATTCTTTTTGAAACTAGTCAACTCAAGTCAACCGTGGTTAAATCTGATCAACTTTTGGTCAAACTTGATCTTTGCGTATGTGAATATGAGCAAATGTGAGCATGAATTCTAGCAACAATTCGATGCAAATTATCATTCAAACTTTCAAAATGAAGAGATGAGGGTCTCTTAAATAGACTTTTTTGAAATTCGTCAACGGTTGAGATTGATTTCAATCAACGGTCAGGATTAAAGGTGAAGTTAAGTCATAAAAGGAGATTTCCAAATTAAACTGAGCCAACAGATTTAATTTGAGTAAAATAAAGAGTTAACTGATTCAATTTGAATAGAAAAAGGAGTTAACTGATTTAACTCATTTTTTATCAATAGTCAACTAGAAATTTCCCTTTTTGAACTGAAGAGAGATTTTGTTGAGATATTTAATTTAATAAAATGAGACATGCTCTCGTAATTACTTTTTCTATTTAATTAAATAATCTTTAATTAATTAGAGACGCTTTTTTTATTTAATTAAATAACATCATTTAATTAACTAGGAATGGATTCTCATTTAATTAAATAACTTTGTTTAATTAATTAGAAGTAAGTACTCCATTTAATTAAATAATTTTGTTTAATTATTTCAAAATTCTTTTCGAAACTTGTCAACCGTGGTTAAATCTGGTCAACTTTTGGTCAAACTTGATCTTTGCGTATGTGAATATGAGCAAATGTGAGTATGAATTCCAGCAACAATTCGATACAAATTCTCATTCAACCTTTCAAAATGAAGAGATGAGGGTCTCTTAAATAGACTTTTCTGGAATTCATCAACGGTTGAGATCAATTTCAATCAACGGTCAGGATTAAAGGTGAAGTTCAGTCATAAAGGAAGATTTCCAAATTAAAAGGAGTTAACAGATTTAATTTGAGTAAAATAAGGAATTAACTCATTCAATTTCAGTAGAAAAAGGAGTTAACTCATTTAACTCATTTTTTATCAACAGTGAACTGGAAATTTCTCTTTTTGAACTAAATAGAGATTTTGTTGAGATATTTAATTTAATAAAATGAGATATGCTCTCATAGTTACTTTTTCTATTTAATTAAATAACCTTTAATTAATTAGAGACACTTTTCTTATTTAATTAAATAACTTCATTTAATTAACTAGGAATGGCTTCTCATTTAATTAAATAACTTTGTTTAATTAATTAGAAGTAAGTAGTCCATTTACTTAAATAATTTCATTTCATTATTTCAAACTTTTTTTCGAAACTAGTCAACTGAAGTCAACCAGGGTAAATCTGGTCAACTTTTGGTCAAACTTGATCTTTGCGTATGTGAATATGAGAAAATGTGAGTATGAATTCCAGCAACAATTCGATGCAAATTCTTATTCAACCTTTCAAAATGAAGAGATGAGGGTCTCTTAAATAGACCTTCCTGGAATTCATCAACGGTTGAGGTTGATTTCAATCAACGGTCAGGATTAAAGGTGAAGTTCAGTCATAAAGGGAGATTTCCAAAATAAAGGGAGTTAACAGATTTAATTTGAGTAAAATAAGGAGTTAACTGATTCAATTTGAGTACAAAAAAGAGTTAACTGATTTAACTCATTTTTTATCAATAGTGAACTGGAAATTTCTCTGTTTGTACTGAAGGGAGATTTTGTTGAGATATTTAATTTAATAAAATGAGATATGCTCTCATAATTACTTTTTCTATTTAATTAAATAATCTTTATTTAATTAGAGACACTTTTCTTATTTAATTAAATAACTTCATTTAATTAATTAGGAATGGCTTCTCATTTAATTAAATAACTTTGTTTAATTAATTAGAAGTAAGTACTTGATTTAATTAAATAATTTCTTTTAATTATTTTAAAATTCTTTTCGAAACTAGTCAACTCAACTCAACCATGGTTAAATCTGGTCAACTTTTGGTCAAACTTGATCTTTGCGTATGTGAATATGAGAAAACGTGAGTATGAATTCCAGCAACAATTCGATGCAAATTCTCATTCAACCTTTCAAAATGAAGAGATGAGGGTCTCTTAAATAGACTTTCCTGGAATTCATCAACGGTTGAGATCGATTTCAATCAACAGTCAGGATAAAGGTGAAGTTTAGTCATAAAGGGAGATTTCCAAATTAAAGCTAGTTAACAAATTTAATTTGAGTAAAATAAGGAGTTAACTGATTCAATTTGAGTAGAAAAATGAGTTAACCGATTTAACTCATTTTTTATCAATAGTGAACTCGAAATTTCCCTTTTTGAACTGAAGAGAGGTTTTGTTGAGATATTTAATTTAATAAAATTAGATATGCTCTCATAATTACTTTTTCTATTTAATTAAATAATCTTTATTTAATTAGAGACAATTTTTTAATTTAATTAAATAACTTCATTTAATTAATTAGGAATGGCTTCTCATTTAATTAAATAACCTTGCTTAATTCATTAGAAGTAAGTACTCCATTTAACTAAATAATTTGGTTTAATTATTTCAAAATTCTTTTTGAAACTAGTCAACTCAAGTCAACCGTGGTTAAATCTGGTCAACTTTTGATCAAACTTGATCTTTGCATATGTGAATATGAGAAAATGTGAGTATGAATTCTAGCAACAATTCGATGCAAATTCTCATTCAACCTTTCAAAATGAAGAGATGAAGGTCTCTTAAATCGACTTTACTGGAATTCATCAACGGTTGAGATCGATTTGAATCAACGGTCAGGATTAAAGGTGAAGTTCAGCCATAAAGAGAGATTTGCAAATTAAAGAGAGTTAACAGATTTAATTCGAGTAAAATAAGGAGTTAACTAATTCAATTTGCGTAGAAAAAGGAGTTAACTGATTTAACTCATTTTTTATCAATAGTGAACTGGAAATTTCCCCTTTTCAACTGAAGAGAGATTTTGTTGAGATATTTAATTTAATAAAATGAGATATGCTCTCATAATTACTTTTTCTATTTAATTAAATAATCTTTAATTAATTAGAGACACTTTTCTTATTTAATTAAATAACTTCATTTAATTAGTTAGGAATGGCTTCTCATTTAAATAAATAACTTTGTTTAATTAATTAGAAGTAAGTACTGCATTTAATTAAATAATTTTGTTGAATTATTTCAATATTCTTTTCGCAACTAGTCAACTCAAGTCGACTGTGGTTAAATCTGGTCAACTTTTAGTCAAACTTGATCTTTGCGTATGTGAATATGAGCAAATGTAAGTATGAATTCCAGCAACAACTCTATGCAAATTCTCATTCAGCCTTTCAAAATGAAGAGATGAGGGTCTCTTAAATAGACTTTCTTGGAATTCATCAATGGTTGAGATCGATTTCAATCAACAGTCAGGATTAAAGGTGAAGTTCAGTCGAAAAGGGAGATTTCCAAATTAAAGGGAGTTAACAGATTTAATTTAAATAAAATAAGGAGTTAACTACTTGAATTTGAGTAGAAAAAGGAGTTAATTGATTTAACTCATTTTTTATCAATAGTGAACTGGAAATTTCCCTTTCCGAACTGAAGAGAGATTTTGTTGAGATAGTTAATTTAATAAAATATGATATGCTCTCATAATTACTTTTTCCATTTAATTAAATAAACTTTAATTAATTAGAGACACTTTTCTTATTTAATTAAATAACTTCATTTAATTAATTAAGAATGGCTTCTCATTTAATTAAATAACTTTGTTTAATTAATTAGAAGTAAGTACTCCATTTAATTAAATAATTTAATTTAATTATTTTAAATTTTTTTCGAAACTAGTCAACTCAATTCAACCATGGTTAAATCTGGTGAACTTTTGGTCAAACTTGATCTTTGCGTATGTGAATATGAGCAAATGTGAGTATGAATTCCAGCAACAATTCGATGCAAATTATCATTCAACCTTTCAAAATGAAGAGATGAGGGTCTCTTAAATACACTTTCCTGAAATTCATCAACGGTTGAGATCGATTTCAATCAACGGATAGGATTAAAGGTGAAGTTCAGTCATAAAGGGAGATTTCCAAATTAAAGGGAGTTAACAGATTTGATTTGAGTAAAATAAGGAATTAACTCATTCAATTTGAGTAGAAAAAGGAGTTAACTGATTTAACTCATTTTTTATCAATAGTGAACTGGAAATTTCTCTTTTTGAACTAAATAGAGATTTTGTTGAGATATTTAATTTAATAAAATGAGATGTGCTCTCTTAATTACTTTTTCTATTTAATTAAATAACCTTTAATTAATTAGAGACACTTTTCTTATTTAATTAAATAACTTCATTTAATTAACTAGGAATGGCTTCTCATTTAATTAAATAACTTTGTTTAATTAATTAGAAGTAAGTACTCCATTTACTTAAATAATTTCATTTCATTATTGCAAACTTTTTTTTGAAACTAGTCAACTGAAGTCAACCATGGTTAAATCTGGGCAACTTTTGGTCAAACTTGACCTTTGCGTATGTGAATATGAATTGATGTGAGTATGAATTCTACCAACAATTCGATGCAAATTATCATTCAACCTTTCAAAATGAAGAGATGAGGGTCTCTTAAATAGACTTTCCTGGAATTCATCAACGGTTGAGATCGATTTTAATCAATGGTCAGGATTAAAGGTGAAGTTCAGTCATAAAGGGAGATTTTCAAATTAAATGGAGTTAATAGATTTAATTTGAGTAAAATAAGGAGTTAACTGATTCAATTTGCATAGAAAAAGGAGTTAACTGATTTAACTCATTTTTTATCAATAGTGAACTGGAAATTTCCCGTTTTGAACTGACGAGAGATTTTGTTGAAATATTTAATTTAATAAAATGAGATATGCTCTCATAATTACTTTTTTTATTTAATTAAATAATCTTTAATTAATTGCAGACACTTTTCTTATTTAATTAAATAACTTCTTTTAATTAATTAGGAATGGCTTCTTATTTAATTAAATAACTTTGTTTAATTAGTTAGAAGTAAGTACTCCATTTAATTAAATAATTTCATTTAATTAATTCAAAAGTCTTTTCGAAATTAGTCAAATCAAGTCAATTGTGTTTCAATCTGGTCAACTTTTGGTCAAACTGTATCTTTGCGTATGTGAATATGAGCAAATGTGAGTATGAATTCCAGCAACAATTCGATGCAAATTCTCATTCAACCTTTTAAACTGAAGAGATGAGGGACTCTTAAAAAGACTTTCTTAGAATTTATCAACGGTTGGGATCGATTTCAGTCAACGGTCAGGATTAAAGGTGAAGTTAAGTCATAAACGGAGATATTCAAATTAAAGGGAGTTAACAGATTTAATTTGAGTAAAATAAGGAGTTAACTAATTCAATTTGAGTAGAAAAAGGAGTTAACTGATTTAACTCATTTTTGATCAATAGTGTATTGGAAATTTCTCTTTTTGAACTGAAGAGAGATTTTATTGAGATATTTAATTTAAGAAAATAAAATATGCTCTCATAATTATTATTTTTATTTAATTAAATAATCTTTAATTAATTAGAGGCACTTTTCTTATTTAATTAAATAACTTCATTTAATTAATTAAGAATGGCCTCTCATTTAATTAAATAACTTTGTTTAATTAATTAGAAGTAAGTACTCCATTTAATTCAATAATTTTGATTAATTATTTCTAAATTCTTTTTGAAACTAGTCAACTCAAGTCAACCGTGGTTAAATCTGGTCAACTTTTGGTCAAACTTGATCTTTGCGTATGTGAATATGAGCAAATGTGAGTATGAATTCCAGCAACAATTCGATGCAAATTCTCATTCAACCTTTCAAAATGAACAGATGAGGGTCTCTTAAATAGACTTTCCTAAAATTCATCAACGGTTGAGATCGATTTCAATCAACGGTCAGGATTAAAGGTGAAGTTCAGTCATAAAGGGAGATTTCAAAATTAAAGGGAGTTACCAGATTTAATTTGAGTAAAATAAGGAATTAACTGATTCAATTTGAGTAGAAAAAGGAGTTAACTGATTTAACTCATTTTTGATCAATAGTGAAATAGAAATTTCTCTTTTTGAACTAAATAGATATTTTGTTGAGATATTTAATTTAAAAAAATGAGATATGCTTTCATAATTACTTTTTCTATTTAATTAAATAACCTTTAATTAATTAGAGACACTTTTCTTATTTAATTAAATAACTTCATTTAATTAACTAGGAATGGCTTCTCATTTAATTAAATAACTTTGTTTAATTAATTAGAAGTAAGTACTCCATTTACTTAAATAATTTTATTTAACTATTTCAAAATTCTTTTCAAAACTAGTCAACTCAAGTCAACCGTGGTTAAATCTGGTCAACTTTTGGTCAAACTTGACTTTTGCGTATGTGAATATGAGCAAATGTGAGTATGGATTCTAGCAACAATTCGATGCAAATTATCATTCAACCTTTCAAAATGAAGAGATGAGGGTCTCTTAAATAGACTTTTCTGAAATTCATCAACGGTTGAGATCGATTTTAATCAACGGTCAGGATTAAAGGTGAAGTTCAGTCA